>OY755248.1:46201776-46551776 GCA_963576725.1 Azorinus chamasolen
AAAATTTCTGAAATTGTGTCTTAGTTCATTCATACATATCAATTTTGTCAGAGTTTGAAGCTCGGGACCTGGTCCCGAGTTATAAATCGTTTTGCTTGAGTCTGAGTTCATTCTCAAGCACCTGGCTGATTATTATTATTATTTACGTCATCTGTTGTAATTTGCAAATCATGTTGTGTCTAGCGTGACCCGGGTTTTTTAGTTCTCACTCACCCGGACTTATTTAATTACATGTACATGCATCTCTTTATATCAGCTTCTTTTGTCGGCCCTTTCTTCATATAAACGTCTTTTAATGCATTTGCAAACAGAGTAGACCCAGATCAGACGGCTCCTAGAGGAGCCGTCTGATCAGGGTCTGCTCAGTTTGCTTATGAACATATATAGATCTGATTCTACGATTTCTACAAATACCAACCAATCCTGTATATATAGATCTATGCCATTACAAGAATACTGCTTATCAATATTCATGATGTCATCTTTTCTTCCATGAATATTAAACACGGAAAGGGTTCAATCATTAAATCCACAGATTATATATATGTGTGCAATCATCTGAATCTTTATGATAATATGAATAATAACTGAATGTAACTGAAATAAAATGGAAATCTTATGCCAGACAATCGAACATAACATTTTTAATCAGGTTTTCCCAATATCGTTGTTGTAGCCTAATCTACTATGTATAATGACATATTACCAAATCCATTGTAAATACATACAAATATATATACACGGCAAAAAAGAAACATGCTTCCAATTCGGTTAAAATTATTTCCATATAGTGTCGAAATTCGTATCAAGCGAGACAACTAGAACAAGAACAATGGGAGGCTACTCGTGTCGGACGAAGTTCTGCGAAAAAAGTTTTGTAGATAGAACAATAGCATTGAAGGTAAGATTTTTCAACGGATGAGTGATTTTTAACAAAAGCAAGGGAGATTATAGTTTGCATCGTTTCCACGTAAGGTACTCTACCACTGTGGATGTAAGTTCAGCACGTGCAGAGGTCAATTTGACCCTGCACTTAACCCTTCGCTTGATAGAAGCACAGTTTGCAAATAGAGTAGACTCAGATCAGCTGACACCTGTAGCAGCCGTCTGATCTGGGTCTGATATGTTTGCTTATTCGTGAAATAATATAGATCAGAATCTTCAGTTTCTACGATGACTAAACAGTCTGTGTTTATATGTCATTATAAAATATGCATGATGTCGTGACTTGTATAAATAGTCACGAGGTTTGAATGAATTTCTGTATGTATGGATATTTCAAACATTTAATTTAGCCAGGTTTCGACTTAAAATCTGAATTGGTAGTAATACATGTACACAAGATTGGATGAAGCCAATTAACAGATCTAGATGCAGATAGATCCCAGCCATTTAACATTGCTGAGCAACTTCTCACTGGGAGAAATGTTGCTGCAGTAAAACCCCTCTAAACCGAAATTTAGAGAAGAATTAAGATACTTTTAGGCAGGTGGAGCTTTCTGCATGACTTTCACCCTGCATTAAGCTGCTACCTGTCTTCAAGACCGATATTTTCACTAAATTGAAAGTCCGGTTTAGAGGGGTTTACTGTATATCAATGTTAAATTTGGAATTCCCTGTTTTTCTTCGGTAACCGCTGAGAGTGTCAACACTTTAGATGCGGGTGAAACATCGTGGTAGTCGTTGAGTTAGTCGGTGGTTCTTGATTCAATAAAAACAGTTTTCAAAGAGTAATTATAAGTTCGTGTAACTGTAGTATCTGTGGTCAAAAATACTTATTTCACATGCCTATTTTTTCTTGAAACAGAAAGTTGTTACAGGATGTGTTTGTTAGTTTAACCCTTTAACTTATAGAAACGCCTTTGCAGACACAGCATACCCAGACCAGACGGCTCTTGCAGATACCGTCTGATCAGGGTCTGTCCTGTCTGCTGATAGAATATTATTGATCTGATTCTACAGTTTATGCCATGTTCAAGATATTTCCTCTTCACAGTGCCATCCGGGGCTAATGGGCCTCTTAGCGAGAGAAATTGTCTTTGTGTTCCTAGATTTTTAACATGTCCTGACTTGAGTTTAATTATGCCCAGTCACATTATCATGAAATCACCGGTCCTAGAACTACCATTATGTATTGATCGCTAAGTGAGAGAGCCACTTGTACCTGTTTTAAAGTATTTGGCATGAACCGATCGGGAATCGAACCTCATACCCTGGCCTCAGAAAGCTGACGATCTACCGACTGAATTAATATTGAATGTTATCTTACATTATTTAAAGATGTATTATTGGCATTTTCCGTATTAACCAATCAACACCAGAAGCTGTACAGGTATACATACAATGAAAATAATGCTTACAATCTATTTTCCGACAGGATACATTTGTTCAGCTAAATATTATCGCTATCCGAATACTGCTAAATTCTCAAAAAAGGAGCCTCCTTTTTAGAAACGGGGATTTTGTACGGAAATCAGCGGACATCTTCGGCCAAGTTCTGAATGACTCCGATTATATTTCGGAACAACGCTTTGAATATTAATTAGGTTGTTACCACATGTACAATGGCTGACACTGGTTGTTGGCCTACATAATAGATTTGATTCAGGTAAATAAGGCAATATGCCCATCTTACCAAATATAATGTACATGCAAATAAGCTAAATATACCGTTCGATGGTGTCAATCAAATATAACGGTCAAAGGGAGCTAACTCATACAGGTACATCGAATGATTATTTCCGGTATGTAAAAAATTGAATCTTACGACAGATTCCGGCCAATGGCGAAGGTTGTTCCGTTTGTTTCCGTAGCAATCCATTTTTCTAGTTTTTCGACACAAACAACAATTTACTGACCGTGCTGTTTAGCGTTAAATAAGTGTTATGGTACACATATTCCAATTCTGAAGTCAGTTCTTAACGCAAAAGTTGCGGAAATTTACATGCATCTTTAACGTTTGCGACATGAATATTAGTTTACGTTTGCGACATGAATATTAGTTAAGAAATAGTGAATGCATGAATCGTTATAATGGCAATTAGAACAGTGGACTTTTTTAAGCAAACAGAGCAGATCCTGAACAAACATTTTCCTCATGAGTCGTCATGTTTAGGTCTACTCTGTTTGCGAATGTGTTAACATGTGTATCTATGCAGTAAAGGGTAAAGGAGGTATTTAAAATACTTGTATTAGATTGAGAAGTAGTTTATGGTCAAAGGGAGAGTACTCGTACAGTACTTAATGAAAAATATTATAAGAGTTACTTCCCTTACACCATAAATAGAGTAAATGCGTCTAAAACGATATTATTATTTAGGTGGATACTATCTGTAATGATTTAACCATGTAATGTCATTCCTTAAAGTGCTAGAGGTGATTAATTGAATGTTGACTATCTTACATCGAAGTAAATATTCCAAAATAGGGAATTAATATAATACATAAATACTTAAACTGCTCTGATCTAATATTTCGACCACTAAGGGCCTTTGTCAAAGATTATCATGTCAAAATACACGTCACATTTTTGTTACATGCATTCAGCCATAAAATCAAAGAGAATAAGGATTATTAGCCAAAACAATGAACGGTCTAAGGGAGAGTATTCGCACAATACTAAATTAGATTGGAAGAGTTGTTTCCCTTAGACCATGAAACTGGTAAATACAGTAATATATTTTGATGTATTATAAGTTTTTTTTATGACTGCATGATTTGATTGATTGGTTGGTTAATTAGTTGATTGATTGGTTGATTGATTGATTAGTTGATTGAGTGAGTGTGGTGGTGAGTGAGTGCGTGAGTGGGTAGATGTGTTAGTGAGTGAATGCTTGAGTGAGTGTTTGGGTGAGTGAGTGAGTGAGTGAATGAGTGAGTGAGTAGAAGTACATGTAATGGGTTATGCAGCAACACAGCTGAGTCAGGCGCATTGCCATGGTGTACTTTTGTTTACATCGGGATATTAACCCATTTATTCCCATATTATTGAAGGAAAATCTGTCCAAATCAGATCGTATTTTGGAACCCTTCCAATTTTTATGTTTAGAAGGCAAAGCAAACAAAATATTTGCTGGTATGGATCATTGGAATCGATGGGATCTGTAAATAGTGCAGACCCTGGCGGAACCCTCTGATCTGGGTGTTTGCCTATGGGGACACTGTACACAGATGGGTTAATATACGCATACGAAAGAGAATCAGATATGAGACACGGCTCAAGAAAAAAGGGCCTTCGAGATTTCGGGCGTTTTGGGCAAAGAGTGCAGACCCTGCAAGCCAGCACGACAAATACGTGTTTACACATTGGTTGGTGCATTCTGAAGATGCAGAGAAATGTCAAACAGCATAGACCGTCATGGTCTCTGGACTGTATCTGGTCTGCTGTCCACATCATTTTACGCCTTTTCTGATGAACATTGATGTAAGTCTCCCCATTTGATATTTTACAATAAACCCCCTCTAAACCGGACGTTACATTTAGCGCAGATATCGCTCTTGGAACCAGATGGCAGCTTAATGCAGGGGAAGTAATACAGAAAGCCCACATTAAGCAGTTACCTGCTTAAAAGCGACAACTGTCTCGCTTTATTCATTTGACAGAAAGGCAATGTGTATTAAATTTCACTCTCGATTCTGCTTGAGAAATAAGATCCACCACCACCACCACCACCACCACCACCACCACCACCACCTACTACTACAACAACAATTACTACACCACCACCACTACCACTACTACCACTACTACTACTACTAACTACTACTACAACAACAATTACTACTACTACTTCTACTACTACTACTACTACTACTACTACTACTGTTACTACTACTACTTCTACTACTACTACTACTACTACTACTACTACTACTACTACTACTACTACTACTACTACTACTACTACTACTACTACTACTACTATTACTACTACTACTACTACTACTAACTACTACTACAACAACAATTACTACTACTACTTCTACTACTACTAATTAATAATAATTATAGTAATAATTATAATAATAGTAATAATAATAGTAATAATAATAATAATAATGATAATTGCCATTTACAAACAGTTAGGACTCAGATAATGATGATGATAATGATGGTGATGTTGATGATAATAATGATAATAATAACAATAATAATGATAATGATAATAATGATAATGATAATGATAATACATGTAATGACAATGATAATGCCGATTTGGCTGGGCATGTGCCTGGGGTTTAACTGGACACAATGGATGAACGTTGTACTTCTTATGATATAGCTTGTGTAATAGTCTCTCATATTTCTGGACAGAAAGGTTTGCATGGTAATTTATGTGATACTTCTATAGTATTTTATTGTATAATGCAAAATGACATTGGCTAACTTCATTATAATTTAGTGCACATCATAACCCTTTTCTGCCTAATTACATCTTTTTACGCCTTTGCAAAGAGAGTAAACCCAGATCAGACGGCTCCTAGAGGAGCCGTCTGATCAGGGTCTGCTGTTTGCTTATGGAATTATATAGATCTGTTTCTACCGTTACTACAATGACCACATTTTTTCCCGTCCATGAGTCATTATAAAAATATTCATGGTGTCATTATTTTTCTCATAAATATTCATAGAGTAAAGGGTTAATTATGGTGGTATATAACCGTGCGAATATGGGGCCGCAATATCAGAATTTTTCGAGTATTATTTACACGCGTTATCTCCCTTTAATTAAAGAAAGTTACCGTCTGCTACAGTATTGTTTAACTCTTTACTGCATAAAGCGCATTTTACAGCACGAATAGACCAAATAGGACCCGTCTGACCAGGTTCTGCTACATTTGCTTATAACATAATATGTATCGGATTTTACAATTTCTGTCACAATAAAATTTTCCATTGTTCATCGTGCAATTTTAAAACATCAGCGATGTCGTTATTTCTTACATGATTATGCATGGAGTAACGAGTTAAGTGTATTCAATTTTCTTTCTGAAACATAATGAAAACGTCAAACAGTTTGGACCCAGACGTGATATAGAATTACACAATGTCTCACCTGGACCGACACTGTTTGCATAGGTTTTAATTTAACTAAACAAACATGGTGGATTCAGCTTGCTGTGTTATGTCGTCGGTACTGAACTATTCCTATTGGGAATTTAACCTTGTGCATGCTAAACAAGTTTTCGTCGACAGAAGATGTCCCCACATTTATATTTCCAATTAACACTTTACTACATGAATATGTATGTAACAACTAATGACATCATGAATAATAATTAGATCAATTTTAATAATGACGTATGAACACAGGACATTTTGGCTGTGGTAGAAACTATAGAATTATACCTATATAATTCTACCAGCAAACAGAGTAGACCCAGATCAGACAGCTCCTAAAGGAGCTGTCTGATCTGGGTCTACTCTATTTGCAAATGCATAAATGCGTATTTATGGAGTAAAGAGTTAAGAGTTATTTCTATATTGTAAGATGACACAAATAACGACAGTGTCAAACAGTTTGGATCCTGATACATTACCGAGTTACTCGGCGTCTAATTAGGATTCAAACTCTTGGTAAATGTAACCATGGTTACGTCCGTAGCGTTAAAAATGTAGTGTAAATATATATGTGTCGATATATGAACGCATTTTAACAATCTATAGGACGAAACAGTGGCGATATTAGCGAATTAGTTGAGATGTATCACCAGGGTCCAAACTGTCTGACACTCTTATTTTTAATTTGAAAAGAGCAATGTTTTCAGAATAAAAGAGAATGACACTTGTACAAAATGCTTATAGATATTTGCCCTTAATTTGTTTTGATACAAGTTTTTGTATTCCCTCCTAGTGACGCATTTTAATGCCTTTGTAAAAGTCACATTTAGAAACCATTGTGATAAATAGAGCATATTGCTCCATAGGAGCAAATTCTCTATTTATCACAATGGTTTCAAAACTACACAATTCTAAATCTTTCCTTTTCTCTAGTTAATGCTCCTTTTCGGTAGATTAATTCAAAGAGGTTGGTTTAAAAATATTCTGGGAGGGAAACAATTGATCAATATCCAATAAAGGATGAGCCAGTTTTAATCATTCAGCTGATGCAGTGTTAGGCAATGTAAATACAACAGTTTCGCTCTAGCCCCTCGATCTTATCCATGTCCTAGTAAGATACACATCGAAGCCTATTCATTAAAGGCAATACACTCAGGACATTGTAACAGTGTAGATCCAGATCAGTTGCATTCTATTCTTAAGGTCTGATTAAGATCTACATGACTTTAACAAAATTTGGTCGAATTGTTAGCAAAACAAGTGATATATTTTGTGAAGAAAAGAAATCCAACCGCTATAATTTCCTTGTCTTTGTTTTTATGGGAAGGGAAATGAATGGTATTTAGAGAAATTCATTGTATTGCTTTGTGAGTATGAGTGTATGTCTATGTGTCTTACTGTCGGCGTACCTGCGTGACCGTCAGTCTGTCCGTAAGTCTTTCTTCGTATTTGCATTCTGTTCACATGTTTTGGCATGACTGTCGATTTGTCAGTCAGCCTCGTCTCTCTCCGGACACTCCCTTGCCACATTCTATCATTTTGTGTCTATTTCTGTCTTAGACCTCTCGGTCTCTCACGCTGTTTCTGTCTCTTTTAGCTTAAGCATTTACTCCATAAATGCGCCTTTCTAAGATTTTGCAAACAGACTAGACCCAGATCAGACGCCTTCTGATCAGGGTCTGCTCTGTTTGCTAATGATATCATATAGATATGATTCTACAGTTTCTGCCAGGGCCAAAAATCCCCGTGTCTAAGTGCTATTATAACGATTAATCTAATTAATATTCATGATGTAATTACTTCTTACATGAATATTCTCGGAGTAAAGGGTTAATATATACATGTAGTTCTTTCTATGTATGCATCCCTTACCTCTCTCACGCTCTACATCACCGCCCCCTGTCGTCTTTCTGCAGTAATTCGACATCTTCACAAACATTTCAGATCAATAAGATCAATTAAAGATTCCGAGTAATTCGGCATCGTTATAAACAAGTTATATCAATAAGATCAATTCGAGATACCGAGTAATCCCAACACCATCACGATTATTTGACAAACATTATGTATACATGTTGTAACAAAATTATATGTACATGTCGTAAATAGAGGATCTTACATAAACACGAATGTAATATTCTTTTTATCACATAACCTTTAAAAAGTGCCATAGAAAGTGAAACAGACTCTATCTGACGGTTGTTTAGGCCATTGTTTACAGCGTAATTCAGTCGGATTTCAACTGCTCACTTGCGTAAAAAAATGCACTAGTGCATTTCCGCGATTTACGGCACTCTGTTTCGGCACTCTCACATGGCAGATTATTTGATAATAGACTTTAAATAACTATTTAAGACAATGAATCTGATAACAGTGGATTGGGTGAATCAATGTACATGTTTTAACATTTCCTTTATATAAACGTATTTTCACGCAATTGCAAACAGAGTAGACCCAGATCAGACGGTTCCTAGAGGATCCGTCTGATCAGGGTATACACTGTTTGCTAATAGAATTTGATATATCTGGTTCTTTAGTTACTAAAATTATTACAACACCCAACCTTCCATATTTTATTATAACTATTTTGTCCATGACTATTCAGTAGGTATTGCAATTTGAAACATAGACAGGGAAAGGGTTAAATAATTACAGTATACACCACATCAATTTTTTATGGTAACTCTTTTGTCTGCATAATGTGCCGACTGCTATTATCTTATTTTTTATAAAAGTAACATAGTCATAGTATAAAACAGTTTGGATCCTGATGATACGCCGGGTATCTCGGCGTCTCATCTGAATCCGAACTGTTTGCATGGGTAATGACAGATATGACATTCGCATCGAGAGTGGTTAACAACTTAACAGGGTCATAGATACAGGTACGAATTGAAATACTAAACCCGTCATTTGTCCACCAAAATATATATTTGACAACGTTTTAAGACGACACTTAGATTGAGGAATACAGTTGTTGTAGACAGTACATGTAGAGCTCTGATGTAAAGCTCTTTAACCCTTTTTCTCAAATAAACGCCTTTTGATGCCTTTACAGACGGGGTAGATCCAGATCAGACGGTTCCTGTAGGAGCCGTCTGATCAAGCTCTGCTCAGTTTGCTTATGAAATAATATTGATTTGATTCTACAGCTCCTTCCATGGTAAAATCTTATCTTGTTTTAGTGCCGTTATAAATTCCATTGATTAATACAGTAAAACCTCTCTATAACGGCAACTAAATTACATCAAGTACCTTGTGTTAAAGGCAGGTGGCTGCTTAAATCAAGGTGAAAGTTAAACAGAAAGATCCAATAGGAACGTTCTGTTTTACTTTCACCTTGCTTTAAGCACTCATCTGCCCTAAAACCAACTAATTAACACACATCAGTGGTCGTTATAGAGAGGTTTTACTGTATTTATTTATTCCTTATTTGTGCATATGAATATTCACGAAGAAAGGGTAAACGACACAGGTTCGAAACAGGTATTAGCATGTGTATAACGCCACAATAATGTACATAACAGATTTACTATTGTATTAATACACACTCGGGTATAGTAATATCGGCATTATCGGGTATACCAGTCCACGCTTGTCTTCCACATAAATAACACAAAAGGACAAGCACCACAATTCTACACAATCAATCGCCCATATTATACGTGTGCTTACAGGTCATGGGTTACCCGAGAGGCGACTTATACAGTTGTTAATATATGTCGGCTAGTGTGTAGGAAAAATACATTATTGTTTGGAATCTTACTACTTTTTTCGCATTTCGGTTACCGAAGAGTAAACAATAAAAAGCGAAGAGCATTATGTAGTATTGGTTATAACGGTACCAACTGGGTGTAATAAGATATTTTAGTGTTTACCACGTGTCTACCTTCAGAAAGGATTTGTCATTACAAATGAAGCCACAGGGGATTGTTTTAAGTGCTTTCGAAGGGTTGGGAATAAAACTGAGATGTTTTATCCCAATCATCATCCTGCTGGAACTTATATCACTCGGATTCCTTATTGCTGGGTTCGTGACCCCGGGGTGGATAGGGTATGGCTGGGACCAGTACGACGACGGTCGTCGGGTTTGGGTAGGTCTGTGGTATGTGCGAGTGTGCACGGGACCCTTAGCAACGGTGTGTCAGACAGTGCCTTTGAGTGAACCCGACAATCTCCTCCACTGCTACGAGAGTAAGTGCCTTTTTAAGTTTACAGCATGGATATCCATGTAAGGAGTAAATACGTCACGAACATTAATTACATTAACTTTTTTAATGCCATATAAACACAGGTGTTTTTTACCATGACAGAAACTGTAAAATCACAGCTATATTGTTCCATAAGCAAACAGAGCAGACCCTGATCTGACAATTTTTACATGAGCCCTCTGATCTGGGTCTAATCTGTTTGCAGATGCGTGAAAATGCTTCTCTATCAGTTAAGGGTTAAGACTTTAGTTTTAAGTTTACTAAAAATAAAATACAAGTGACCATCAAACTGATTTTGTAATTTATATGTACATGTGAAAAAATTATACAGTACCCTTACCTAGCCCAATAATTGAGGATACTGAACCCAATACTTGAGTATACTGAGCCCAATAATTCAATACACATGTACAACAATGTTAGTATTAACCCTTATCCCGCTATCCGCGACCTGACTCGCATTTGCAAACAGTTTGGATCCAGACCAGACGCCGATTTAACTCATTGTCTGATCAGGATCCCAGCTGTTTGACACTCGGTTAATAGTTTCTCAAAAGCATGATGGAATCGGAAGTAGTCCACATTGTTCCAGATTCTAAATTTGCGCCGACATTAATTTTCCCAGTACGGTAAGGGCTAACATGCGTGCACGTGCCATATGATGCAGGCATGATGTGCACACATTTTCATGTAACAGTCACAGAAAACACAGTAAAACCTCTTCAAACCGACCACTAAATTAATAAAAAGATGTCTTTAAGGGGAAAATTGTTTCTAAATGCGAGACGAAGGTAGTGCAGAAAGCTCATATAGGAGCATTCTGCATTACTTTCGTCCTGCATTAACTCACTCCCTCCTATTGGTGGTTTTGACGCCTCTTAAAAGTATTTTTAAACCATTGTGATAAATAGAGCATTTTGCCCCATAGGAGCAAATGCTTTGTTAGAACTACGCAAATCTAAAATTTCCCCCTTTCGCTATTGAATGCTCCTTTTCAGTAGATTTATTCAAAAGGTTGGGTCTAGTATAGTCTAGGATGGGATGGGTTAGGCTATCGCTTAACCCATTACCTCATAGGCTATTTTTAGATCCAACCTCTTTGAATAAATCTACCAAAAAGGATCATTAACTAGAGAAAAGGAACATTTTAGAATTTTCTAGTTTGAAACCATTGTGATAAATAGAGCATTTGCTCCTATAGGAGCAAATTCTCTATTTATCACAATGGTTTCATAAAGTGGCTTTTACAGAGGCGTAGAAAGGCGTATTTATGGAGGAAATGATTAATACCAGGAATTGGAAGTACAGTAAAACCTTGATTATCCGAACACTAAAATACGTATTATTATCGATCTTTAAGACAGGTGGCAGCTTAATGCATGGTGAAAGTCATGCAGAAAGTTCCTCTAGGAGCTTTCTGCATGACTTTCATCATGCATTAAGCAGCCACCTGCCTAAAAGGGTCTAAATTCGTTTATAACGAAAATTCGAATAATCGAGGTTTTACTGTATTTTGGTGGTAAGTTTAGAGAGGTGTTACCCTATTGACATTGTCAAACTGTTGATAGTCTGAATTACTCTGGAACACGAATTTTAGGTTATTGTGGCGCCTGATTTAGCAAGGTGATCTTTTGGGGTCGATTCTCCGTCGTCTGGCCGTCTGTCTGTCTGTCTGTCAAAGATATCCTGATCAGAGTGCTCGCTCTGACATGAGCCCTAGACTATTGGCCAATGTGATATATTGACGAAAATGATAAAACGTTGGTCATCAATGGCAGTAAGAATAAATAGACGGAGATAGTCGATATTTTTGCATAGTATGAATCATCAAACAGCACAAGGTACGCGACACGGTTAACACCTCCATCTATCCGCCAATTGACCCACATCTGAAAACAGTCTGGATTCTTACGAGACGACGACTTATTCCGCGTGACATCTGGATCCAAACTGTTTTCAAATGTAATCACAGATTATTCACTGGCACTGAAAGACTTCACTTTATACAGCCCATGTGTTTGTTACTCGTATTAACACTAATCCCGAAAATCACGACCTGGTTCGCATTAGAGTAAAACTCCTCTGAACAGGGCGTTAAATTTAGACTATATCAGTCTTGAACACAGGTGGCAGCTTAATGCAGGGTGAAAGTCTAGCAGAAAGCTCCTAGAGGAGCTTTCTGCTAGACTTTCACCCTGCATTAAGCAACTATCTGCCTAAAAGAATCTGAAGTATTCTCTACTAGAATTCTGGTTTGGATGGGTTTAACTGTACTTGGACCCAGACCAGACACCGTCTCGTGAGGATCCAAGCTGTTTGACACTCGGTCAATCGTTTTTCAAAAACTTGGTCGATTCGGAAGGAGTCAAAAATGCACCAGATCCAAATTTGAGCAGACATTATTTTTTCACAGCGGGAGTAAGGGTTAAGATGAATTGAAGCACAGGAGGCCATTTCGTGGGTCTAGATGCACTGGGGGCCAACTACGTATTATTATCAAATGTTTTGCTACGACAATTTATATGGGTATTTTAATAGATTTGTTTTCCTACGAAGCCAGTGTATCAATTGGGAAATGTTTTCCTACGATAACAAAGTTGCCATCGTAGGAAAACAAATCTATTAAAATACTCATATAAATTGTCGTAGCAAACCATTTTGATAATAATACGTAGTTGGCCCCCAGTGAGATGGCCCCCCTGTGAATTGAAGACAGGTCTGTTGTTGTTATATAAACCCGTTGAACTCTTTCGCTGCCAATGTCGCATATGTGATAACTTATTATCTATGCAAACAGTTTGGATCATGATGAGACGCCGAGTCTCATCAGGATCCAAAGTGTTTGTTACTGTTACTATTTTATGAAACAACACATGAAGAATAAAAAATTGAAAATTGTAGCAGACGACAAAATTTGCAGCCGACAAAATTTGGCAGCGAAAGAGTTAAACCATTTTGAAAGGTATCGGTGTATTCGCTATAATTGGAGAGGCTATTTCCCCTGTTACTTCAGAAGTTTAAGCCTTCTCATTCTGAATGTTTGAATATGAAATCATCCACTTTGAATATTAAATAGCTGAATACTTCTAAAGCTGGATCAATTGTATCCATTGAATTATAATGACAAATAATGCAGACGCATATCAGAGGACTGCTCTAGGAGCTGTCTCATATGGATCGGTAGATATGTTCGCTAATAGAATGAAATAGTTCAGCCAAATACTGTCCTTGATAAGTGTATTTTAATCTGCTATAAAGGATTCTAGCTATTTCGCACCAAAACCATTTCGTACTAAACAAAAATGTTTCACGTCGCACCATACTATTATCGCTGACTTTTCTCTTTCTCCCCCCCCCCCCCAATGACATCCATTTTTCCGCTTTTAATTTCATATAATTAATTATTTTACCTTCGAAATCTGCAATGGGAGATTATATGTTTTCCTTTGCAAAAAAAAAATGGATCTAGATGAGACGCCTAGTAACATTTGCAATTCAAATGGAACATTTCGGCGTGCCTCACCCGGAATCAGACAATGATATTCTTGTCGTTATAAGAAGTGTACTGGTAATCGAATGTCCGATCACGTGACAGTCCGGCAATATCATTGAAAACTTCTGCTGCACGCCGTGTTGTCTGCTTTATAAGACAGTGTTTGCTTAATTTCTCATCGAGCGTCTTTGCTAATATTTGTTGTTATATTTAAACAAATATAAACTATCCCTAATTCGAACATCTTACACGTATCATTATCGGGTTTTAACTAAGACAGGTGACAGCTTAAAGCAGGAAGAAAGTCATGCATCATGCTCTTTTGGGAGCTTACTTCGGGACCCCTACTCTGAATCAAGCGACAATCTGTCCCCCAAAATCTCAATTCTAAAAAAATATTTAAAAGTTGGTATTAGCAAGATTTACTGTAGCCTTTTTATTTATATACACACGTATACATGATTGAACCCTCACAGTGCGAGATACGAGTCACTAATGTCCTTTGCAAACAGTGTAGCCCCTAGATAAGAGGGCTCCTAGAGGAGCCCTCCCATCAGGGTCTGCACTGTTTGTCATGGTACATTTTTCTTTAGAAAAATCCCTAAACATTATTCATAAGCTTGACCTGTTTGAATTTTGGAATAGTCCATTGGAAAAATCATCTTCGCAAGGGTTCATTTAGAACAATTACCCCTGCAAACATTGTAGGACGTTTATGTATATCATAGAACAGAAATAGTCATATCTTTGTCCTTCTTCTGCTTGGTGAGTTATCGTCGGTGCAAACTATTGTCTGATTCATTTCCAAACTTCACCCGATTGGCCTTTTTTGTCGCTTTCATAAGCGTTTGTTTGTTTCATTCCCATATTCCACCCGATTTGTCTATTTTATCGTCTGCATGAACTCTTGTCCGTTTCATTTTCAAACTTCACTCGATTTGCATATTTTATCGTATGCATAGTCTGTGTCATTTCCATATTCCACCCGATTTGCCTATTTCATCGTCTGCATAAACACTTGTCTGTTTCATTTTCACACTCCATCCGTTTTGTCTATTTGTTTTCATATCACCTAGAACGAAGCATTTTGGATTTTCTCAGAACTGTCCGATTTAAAAATAACTTTACAGAAATATTTCAAGACTGATCTTCAATGTGGCGGTCTAGTTATTTCATATAATAAATAACTACATGTATCTGTTCAATCTTTGAAAGCTCTTCTTTGCAAATTATAGATCCGATTTCAAAATATTTTTACAGAGATGTTCCTTGGTTGATCGTCCAAAATTCGTTAAAACTATTTCAACACGATAAAAATATGGCCATGAACGGCGGGACAGATTTCCTCACATGGCTATATACACTGTAGCTCGACTGCGATTTCAAATTAAATAGACAGAACTGTTTCCTTGGCTTTACAGAAATGTCCCACTATCAATCATCTGCCAAATTCCTTTACATTATTTTCATAACATAAAAATTGGTTGCCAAGGGACGGGGTTAGTCTTCCTTACATGGTTTTGTGAATATTGAAAATACCAATGCTGTTCACAATATCTTTTTAATCTGGTCACTTTAACCCTTTCCCTGTTGAATAGATATTGACGTCATAACTCATGGATATCTGTTAGCTGGATTTTTATAGGGACACATGTACACAGAATGTGTTTTGTATTGAGGAACTGTAGCGTCAGATCTATTATAACTACATGTACATAAGTAAACAGAGCAGACCCTGATCAATCGGTCCCTACAGGAGCCATCTAGGTCCATGCTTATAAAACTTTTAGTTGAGTCTGAGTTCGTTCTCAAGTTTTTGATTGGTCAGATTTGAGCCTTTGGCTCAAATCTGACCAATCAAAAGCTTGAGAATTCAAATCTGACCAATCAAAAGCTTGAGAACGAACTCAGACTCAACTAAAAAGTATTATAAGCATGGACCCTGTTTGCAAAGTCGTGAACAGGTGTTTGTATGACTTCTCAACTTTGGTATGGGGAATATTGTACAAGGTTCTTATTCGGTCAAGCCTTTGACAAAGTACAGTGATATCCCTCTAAACCGGAAATTCATATTACAGTAGAACCCCTCTAATGCGACCACTTAAAGAATAAGCATAGCTGCCTTTATAAGCAGGTGGTCGCTTAATGCAGGACAAAAATAATGCAGAAAGCTCCTTCTGCATTACTTTTGTCCTGCATTAAACTATCACCTGCATATAGCACCTAGAATTGTACCTCTTTTAGGTGGTCGCATTAGCGGGATTTTACTGTAGTATCAACAGTATCAACAGCGATCTGTAAGGCAGTTTGTAGCTTAATGCAGGGTGAAAGTAATGCAGAAAGCTCCATTGAAAGCTTTCTGCAAGACTTTCACCCTGCATTAAGCATCCATCTGCATAAAAAGACATGATTGTTCTTTATTGAAATACTGGTTTATAGGGTTTTTACTGTACTGATCGAATGTCAAAACAGCTGGGATCCTGTTGAGGCACTCGAGTTATTCGGCGTCTTATCTGGATCCAAGTTGTCTGAAAATGCCAGCTATGTCGAATAAGATAAAATTACATCAAATCAGAGTTAGATCAGATATACATGTCTTGTTTTACAGAATGATGAAGGATTAAATGAGCTTATAATTGTGTTCCAGTTATAATTCACATACAGTAGAACCTGTCTTAAGCGACCACCAAAACAAATCATTCGAGATCATGAATTTCAGTACTTCTTGTTCTGAAAATTGAACACCGCTTAAGCCGGTGCTAGGGGGCATGAGCAGTGTTGCACTTTCAATTACTGTTCATGAACAGACTCAATAAAACCGAGTCTGCAATTTTCTCTTTTTGTGTTGCAACTTTTGCTCTCGAGGATCACCTCCCTTTAGAATTTATAATCTTCACAACAGCAGGTGTTAAGTGCTTGTGTGGCGGCCGTAAAACGTCGCCCCGTACTTCATTCTCAGTGTTGTTATACCTTCTGATCCTTCGAGATCATGAATTTTAGTACTTCTTGTTCTGAAAATTGAATACCGCTTAAGCCGGTGCAAGGGGATGTGAGCAGTGTTGCACTTTCAATTACTGTTCATGAACAGACTCAATAAAACCGAGTCTGCAATTTTCTCTTTTTGTGTTGCAATTTTTGCTCTCGAGGATCACCTCCCTTTAGAATTTATTATCGGTCTGTGAGGCATGTGGTAGCTTAATGCAGGTCAAAAGTAATGCAGAAAGCTCCTATAACTTTGCCCTGCATTAAGCAACCACCTGCTTTTAAAGACTCTTATATTCAATAAATGATGCCCGCTTAAAACAGGCTCTGTTGTACATATAGTTAGTTTTCGTACTTCTGTTTTAGTTGCATATACTGGCAGCCCATTTAGTGCAAATATATCGAATTACAGACGTTTACCAAAAGTCGATTTCGCCCCATATTTCAAATTTTACGCTATTTCACTAATGTCACAAATTCATAACATACCAAGGCCTCTGCAGTTCGCCTAAGGTCGATTTCAGTTCGTCCCAAATTGGTTTCGTTTCGCCCCTACTGTTTTTTCCATACCCATAAACTAACGAGTTCTTACTGTACATGTCAATGAACTGGACCTCGGGCGAACATGACTTTAGACGGTGCATTTGCACTAAAATATTTCTTATTTATCAACAATATGAATGTGTGCGTTTTCCTATTTCAGTTAACCGCAACCTTACACAATACCAGGTGGAGACAACCATTGCCCTGATTGCAGGAATTGCTGCCTTAATATTGACAATCGACATATTCCGAACCAACAGTCTACAGCGACCAGGCGTTAATTATATTGGACCAATGTGTTTAGTAGCAGGTAAGGCCATTTATGTATATAACATGGGTATTCGGACAACCCATCTCCCCCACCCCTTCTGCAATTTGCAAAGTCGAATAAGTTCATTTTGAAGTAGAACGAAATACTAGCAAATAGTTTAGACCTGGGTCTACATTATTTCCAAAGGTATCGATACCAGGTAAACGTTTACATGTAACCCGTTAATCTATACATTCGCCTTTCTACGCCTTTGCAAACAGAGTAGACCCAGATCAGACGGCTCCTGATCCGAGTCTGCTCTGTTTGCTTATGCAATAATATACAGTAAAACCTCTCTTTACGGCCACTAAATTACATCAAGTATTTTGTGTTAAAGGCAGGTGGCTGCTTAAAGCAAGGTGAAAGTAAAACAGAACGCTCCTATAGGAGCGTTCTGTTTTACTTTCACCTTGCTTTAAGCAGCCACCTGCCCATAAATACCAACTAATTAACATATTTTAGTGGTCGTTATAGAGAGGTTTTTTGTACATGTAAATCTGATTTTACAGTTTCTGCCATGGTCCAAAATCCATGTGTACATAAACCTTTATAAAAAATAATCATATTCATATTGATGATGCGAGTATTTCTTACATAGATATTTATGGTGTAAAGGGTTAATATAAGTATGTACTTATCCCAGTTGTGGTCTCAGGGGACACATTCTGACATAATTGTTCAACTAAGTCTGTTGTTTTAAATATGCATATGATATTTCCATTTTCAATATCCGTTTTTCTATTGGAAAGTTAATATTGTGTGGGTATATTTATTGTCATGACACCCATTAAACAGTGATTTTGAAAATAACTTAATTTCAGTCGACTTCGTGACTTAAAGACTTTAAATAATCTCATTCTTGCTTAAAAACATTCTTTTATGCAAAACACTGTACAAAACCCCTCTAATGCGACCGTCTAAAAGAGGTATACTTCTGGGTGGTAGATACAGGTGGTAGCTTAATGCAGGACAAAAGTAATGCAGAAAGCTCCTAGAAGAGCTTTCTGCATTAGTTTTGTCCTGCATTAAGCAACCACCTGCTTATAAAGACACCCATGTTTATCTATTAAGTGATCACATTAGAGGGGTTCTACTGTACAAAATAGATGGGTAGTATAATGCCACTCTGATATACTAGACTTTGTTAAAATGGAAACACTCTTGAACATTGCAAAACTTACTTGAGCATGATACTTCATCTAGTAATTGTTTAAACCTTTACTTCATGAATATTTATGTACGAAATAATGACGTCATGAATATTAATTATATTAATTTGTCATAATAGCACAGGGACACGGTTTTTTTTGGCCATAGTAGATACTGCAGTACCAGATCTGTATAATTTCATAAGCAATCAGAGCAGACACTCATCAGACGGAGCCATCTGATCTGCGTCTACTATGTTTGCAAAGGCGCAGAAAGGCGTAATTATGGAGTAAAGCGTTAAACAGATACGCCTTTAAAGTGATATTTCCTGCACCAAACACAAATTCTCAATAACATCACAAAACTTGGTATTTATTGTGGTTATTCATTATTATGAAGATTGTCAAAAATGTTCATCGATGCCTATACTTTTTGTTCTTATCGATGATGGTTGCAATACTTAAATTACAATTGAACCTCTCTACAGCGACCACATCTGCGTCTATAAAAATGAATGACTGCTTCATCTGCGACGTAGCACGCATTTGCAAAACAGTTTGGATCCAGATGAGACGCCGAGCTACTCGGCGTCTCATCAGGATCCAAGCTGTTTGACACCAAATCAATAATTTTTCAAAAGTTTGTTCGAATCGGAAGTAGTGAAAATTGCACCAGATTCAATTTTGAACCGACATTAATTTCAAAGCGTTGTGAGGACTAAGCTTTCCTATGTCTTTATAACTCTGAGAATTATGTCTCTGTTTAGAGGCCGCTGTCTTCACCAGATGTCAAAAATAAGATACGTGATTTTAAGTCCCATTTTATCTTTGATGTGAATTTATTTCTTCGCTCAGTTAGCTGTCAAATGGCTGCAATAAGGTTTTGTTAAAAATAAAATAACATCGTTTTACGTTTTCTTTGCTCAAAACGACAACAGAAAATATCGCGGAAGGAGCAGAAACATCTATATTTATCGCATATGATGTCAGTGAATCACGTGACCATCGACTGTGAATTATATATAGAAACATATGCATTGTTTTTAAATCTTTCGATAATCGCGACTAAACGACTAAAGGGAAACTAGAACTGATTTTTTTTACAAGTAACTGGTTGCATGTTCCCCACGTTTCTTGGTTTAAGAGGACGGCGAGTCTCGATTGATATCAGCTTTGAATGCGGACTCCGCCGTTAGAAGACATTTTTGTTTACACTTTTGGATAGCAGACGTCACGTGACGATGCCGTTATAGTAGCTCATTTGCATTTAGTGGCCGATCTGGTCAACTAGGGATACCCACGGTAAATCCCGTCAATTTCATCGAAATGAAACAATTTCCGGTCATCGCGAATCGTTTGCTAGTGTTTAAACTTCTTTATTTCTCCACCAAACCCTATGTCGTGACCACTGTTTAGAATCGTCTCTTCGAGTCATAACATAGAGCTTAGCGGATAAATGACCAGTTTTGAATATACACCATTACTTGTCTTGATTTTTACTTTATTTTATTTGTTCTTTACAGGTATATTGAGTCTGACTGCCGGAGGGACCGCTATCGACGCAGTGAAGAAAGGCGTTCGCGTGTTATTAGTGTCCGACTGTGGGAACCCATACAAGGTTCCGTACTCGGCAATACTGACTTGTGTAGGAGGAGGAATTATTCTAGCCACGGCTTTATTATTTATGTGTTCAAGAAGAATTAAGGTTATCGAAGAACCAGGTGTAAAACGACATGGTCTAGCTTAATAACTGTAAATATTAATTCGCCAACGATCCGACGATCCGTGTGACTTTGTATATAGTATACAGCGAGATGAGAGGGACGATACAGTAAGACCCTTCGAATGTTACCACTATACTAATAACCGTACAATAAAAACTCGATAGTACGTAAATTTATAATTAAGAAATGATGGATTTTTAGGCAGATGGCTGCTTAATGCAGGGCGAAATTAATGCAGAAAGCCCCTAGTGGAGCTCCATTGGGATTTACTGTTATATAGAGAAACGTTTGAGTGAGTCTCATAATTTTACCTGTTTAACCCTTTCCTCCATAAATACGCCTTTCTACGCCTCTGTAAAAGTCACCTGTTGAAACCATTGTGATAAATAGAGTATTTGCTCCTATAGGAGCAAATGCTCTATTTATCACAATGGTTTCAAATTACAAATTCTAAAATTTTACTTTTCTCTAGTAAAGGCTCATTTTGTGTAGATTTATTCAAAGAGATTGTATCTAAAAATAGCCTATGAGGTAATGGGTTAACCCATTATCCCTTTCACGCCTTGTTCAAACAGAGTAGACCCAGATACGACGGCTCCCATAGGAGACATCTGATCAAAATCTGCCCTGTTTGCTTATGTACATGTAATTATATAGACACGATTCTTCAGTTTCTATGAATGTTAAAACACTTTGTATTCATATGTCATTACAGAAGTTTAGCCAATACATTTTCATAATTGTCATTATTTATCAGGAAAGGGTTAAGCTTCATTTTGTAAGTGGATAGGCGAGAATATGTTTTATGGACCAGTCTAATTCTCATGTCGAGGGATGTTTCTGTAAAACTTATTTTGTCGATGTGACCTATGGATAAATGATGCTAAGAGTGCAGACCCTGATCAGATAACTCTTATAAGTCCACCCTGATCTTGATCTATACACTGTTTATTTATGTTTAATATTTAATCCTTTTCTCCATGAATATTAATTAATGTGAGACATAAGGACACCGTGGATATGTATTAGATTAATTTGCTATAATAGAACATGGACACAGGAATTTGGGCCACAGCAAAAACTGTAGAATCATATCTATATTACATTGTATATCAGGAGCAAACAGAGCAGACCCAGATTAGATATAGGAGCCGTCTGACCTGGGTCTACTCTGTTTGCAAAGGCATAGAAAGGCGTATTAATGGAGTAAATGGTTAAGGGAAATGATGTATAAATAATTCAGTCTACTTGCTAACATGTCTGATTACTTGATGCTGTGATTGTAGAAATAAAATGAAATGATATTTATATAAATTCTGCTTGAATATAATTACATGACAAAATCGCGTTTTTGTTGGTGTTCTCCACTGTCTGATGTCCCTTTGGTGTTAATGTCTGATGCCACATAAATATTTTGCAAGTGGAATACATATCACCTTCATGAATACAGATAATCAACCCTTAACATTATTTAAAGTTTTAAATGCCTTTTCATGTTTTGTAAACAACGCAAACCAAGATCAGACAGCTCCTGAAGGAGCCCTCTGACCGGGTCAGCTCTGTTTGCTTATGAAACTATTACACATCTGTCTCTACAGTTTCTATCATTACCAAAAACAACCCAGCTAATCATTCATGGTGCCATTATTTCTAACATGAATATTCAACAGGGAAATGGTTAACCATTCCCCTTTTCTATGGTTATTACAAATTTCAATACCTACTGAATATGCATGGACAAAATAGTTATAATGGAATATGGAAAGTGGATCATTGTAGTCATTTTAAAAACTAAAGAAACAGATCTATCAAATTCTATTAGCAAACAGAGCAGACCATGATCAGACGGCTCCCCTAGGAGCCGTCTGATCTGGGTCTACTCTGTTTGCAAATGTGTGAAAACACGTTTATATGAGGGAAAGGGTTAAAACACATCACTGTCGCGTAATTACAGATGGTTTAACGAGGCTTCATCATCTCTATTTACAATTTGCATACCCGAGTTTTGTTCAACCCTTTTCCTGTTGAATATTCATGTAAGAAATAATGACATCATGAATATTTATTAACTGAATTATTAGAATGGAAAATCTACAAAGAAATGATTTGATATTGGTAGAAAGTGTAGTCGGATCTGTTACAATTTTATAAGCAAACAAAGCAGACCCTGATCAGGTGGCTCATATGTAAGAAAGACCACAGGGGTAAGACACGTTTGAGTCAGTATATGTACATGTATATATATTTCTATATACAAGTATACATATACTGACTCAAACGTGTCTTACCCCTGTGCGAAAGACGGGTGGTGACTTCAAACTTCACAGTTTAGACTTCAAACGTTATACTTCATACTTCACACTTCACGGTTCATAATTACTATATAAACACGAATGACGTCATGAGATCAACATTCGATATTCGCGGTTGACGTTTGAATGTCGATCCCAGAGCTGGCTCCATGTTGACCCCAGCTCGATATACGGGGATGAAGTTTGAATTTCGATCTCAGAGCTGGCTGGATATTGATCCCAGCTCGATATTCGCTGTTCATGTTTGAATTTTGATCTCAGAGCTGGCTCTATATTGACCCCAGCTCGATATTCGCGGTTGGCGTTTAAATTTCTATATCAGAGCTGGCTCGATATTGACCCCAGCTCGCTATTCGCTGTTCGTGTTTGAATTTCGATCATCGATGTCAGTGCCAACTTCACATACCTCATTTATCGATAATGTTCGAATGTTGTTCATCTTCGGAAATCTATGTACATAATTACGAATATATAAGGAATATGCCCGGAGTCTCAGTTAGCGCCAGCTCGATATTCGCTGTTCATGTTTGAATTTCAATCTCAGAGCTGGTTCGATATTAACCCAGTTCGATATTCGCTGTTCATGTTTGAATTTCGATCATCGATGTCAGTGCCAACTTCACACACCTCATTGATCGATAATGTTAGAATGTTGTTCATCTTCGGAAATCTATGTATAGAATTACGAATATATACGGAACATGCCCGGAGTCTCAGTTGGTCAAGTAACATGCGCCTTTATGTGACCACCTATATTTTGTTGTATTATACCACCGTATCGGTTTAAACATGCCTAGTGTATCGCAAAAGTTGTTTGCACACCAATGTGTGTTGGAAATCGGTTCGATCAAATGCCTTGTTTTCGATACTTCCTGCATGTATACTCTCATTGCGCAAAGTTACTAAACATCCAAACAATTCGTTTTACAGTGAAAAAAACATAGTACAATAAAACGACCACATAAATAGTATAAATTCTGGGTCTTAACTAACCCTTTACCTCATATAAACGTCTTTCCACGCATTTGCAAACAGAGTAGACCCAGATCAGACGGCTCCTATAGGAGCCATCTGATCAGGATCTGCTCTGTTTGCTTATGGTGCAGTATAGATCTGTTTCTGCAGTCTCTGTCTAAACCAAACTATCCTGTGTACATTATGCCATTATAAAACAACCAGCTACTAAATATTCATAATGTCATTATTTCTTACATGAATATTCAACAGGGAAAGGGTTAATTACTACAGAACGAGCGTTATGTAGAGGAGTCCATAGAAACATTCTGCTTCATACTGCATTAACCCATTACCTCATAGGCTATTTTTAGATACAATCCCTTTGAATGAATCTACCGAAAAGGTGCACTAACTAGAGAAAAGGAACATTTTAGAATTTTGTAGTTTGAAACCATTGTGATAAAAAGAGCATTTGCGCCTATAGGAGCAAATACTCTATTTATCACAATGGTTTCAACAGGTGACTTTTACAGAGGCGTAGAAAGGCGTATTTATGGAGGAAAGGCTTAAACAACCACCTGGCTTTAAAGACATCGAAGTATATTTATTCAGTGGTCTTTTTTAGAGCGGTTCTACTGTAATTGCTCATCAAATACGATCGTTCTCGAAGGACGCTCAGCAAACAATATTTCCGTTTAATAAATAGGGTAACGGTGTTACATCAAATTAGACATCCCAATTTCTGTCGGACACCCGGTGACAGGTTCATTTCTTGCTACACAGCTGTTTTTGTCATTGCTAATCCCGACTACACAAGGGGCTTTATTATCACAAAGGACAATATCTCCTAATAGAATATGCCACCTTGCATTGTCAATGGAAAATCTGTGATTAACTTTCCAAATAGTTCGGGTCTAGATAACGTTTTGTCCACAGGAGTCCGGCTCATGAAATATGTCTAAAATAAGTTAAAATATCCCTAAATGGACGTTTTGTAACAAATAAAGGTTGGGTCATTTTGAGACAAAGCTGAAATTTCGTATATTCTATATTAGAGAAAGGCAAATAACTCTCGGGCCATCCGATCTACAGGTGCTCCGCTTCAATTGCAATTATTTTCGTCTGGAGGGGAATTTTCCCACAAAACAAAGTTTATATATGTACATACACATATAAATGTACATGTATTTCATGAGCCGGATGCCTGTGGTTTTTTCTGCGTCTAGTCTGTTTGCAGATGTATATAATCCACTTCGGTGCGAGTGAATACGTTTTGTTGACTTCGTGTTAAAATGGTTGTTTATGTTTGTTTGTGTTGATTAACGTCCGTTTCTGCTCACTATGGGCTAATTGGACGCCCAGAGAAAAGGGAGAGGATACAGAGAAACCCGGATGCGTTGCCCTACTCTTATTATCGACTGAGTTTCTCTGGTTCTTATAGACGCCCAGTGTAAAGCACTGATACATCGGACCTCGGTTTAGGTGTTACTAGTATGAGATATAAATAGCTATTGTTCCATTCAAGACAAACATGCCCCACTGTCTTGCACACTGTTGATACTTAGATCAGTCATCCCTTTGAAAAACAAAGAAGTCACAAACAGTTTAGACCCTGATCAGACATCACGTCTCTGTATATTGTGTATGTCTACACTGTTTGACACATGGAGCATTGTACCAGGTTTCTCGGGGTCTCAATATAATCCAAGATTTTTGACGCTCGGTTAACCCTTTCCTTCATATAAATGTGTTTTCACACATTTGCAAACAGAGTAGACCCAGATCAGACGGTTCCTATTGGAGTCGGCTGTGTGCTAATGGAATATGATAAATATGTTTCTTTAGTTTCTAAAATGGCTACAATGATCCATCTTCCCTATTTCATTACATGTATAACTGTTTTTGTCCATGAATATTCGATTGGTGTTGAACTTTAGACTGAATATACAGGGAAAGGGTTAAGCGTTTCTCAAAATATTGAATGAATTGTAAGAAGCCGAAAATTGTAAAAGATCGGAAAGTTAGCAGACATTTTTTACAGCAGACTAAAGGTTAAATGTGTACGAATATATGGATAATAATATTTTCCTTCATATAATTGCTTATTTCACGCTTTTGCAAACAGAGTAGATCCAGATCAGACGGCTCCTATAGAATCCATCTAGTAAAAAGTCTGCTCAGCTTGCTTATCTAATAATATAGATATGATAAGTAAAACCTCTCTATAACGGCCACTAATTTGTGTGAATTAATTGGTATTTAGGGCAGGTGGCTGCTTAAAGCAAGGTGAAAGTAAAACAGAACGCTCCAATAGGAGCGTTCTGTTTTACTTTCACCTTGCTTTAAGTATCCACCTGCCTTTAACACAAAATACTTGATGGAATTTAGTGGTCGTTATAGAGAGCTTTTACTGTATTAGTTTCCGCCGAGGTAAAGGTCCTGTGGTCATGTACCGTTATAAAAATTCAGTGAATGAATATTCATGATGTCATTATTTCTTGCATTGATATTGAACAAAACTTGAAAAGGGTTAATAGGCTTTTTGAACCAGAAATGGTGTCAAAGCCACTTGATGCTCGCCTGTTTAAAAGTTAAGTACAAAACGTGTCATATTGAACACAAAAAAATCATTCAATTGCATCAATATCAGAACCGAAATGCAACCAAATGCCAATTTTCAGCATCTTAAAAAGATTATTAAACAAGAAAGATGCATACCAAATATGGAACCCATAGGTATATTGGTTCCAATGTAATAGGCAGTTAAAGTATTTTGCAAAAGTATGTCAAAGGTGAAGGTCAGAAGAGCAAAAATGTTGGTCATACCAAGTATAGAAGGCATGTGCCCATTGCATCCTATATTATAGGCATTTGAATATTTTTGCGAGAGTAGGTCAAAGGTCAAAGTCAAGGTCAAACGGTAAAAAACATTGGTATGGTTGGAAAGTCTTAAGACATGAAAGATACATACAAAGTATGGAGGCCCTAGGCCTTTTGGTTCCTATGTTATATATGCATTTAAAGACTTTTGCAAAAGTAGGCCAAAAGTTAAGGTCAATGTAAGAAGGGCAAATATGTTGGCATGGTCATACCAAGTATGGAAGCCCTAGGTCTATTGGTTCCATTGTTGTAGGCACTAAAATAATTTTGCAAAAGTAGATCAAAGGTCAAGGTCACATGGTAAAACACATTGGTATGTTTGAAAAAGTATTCAGACAGAAAAAATACATACCTGGTGTGGAAGTATATAACAATTACTATGCTAGTAGTTTGAAAGTTCAGCGCTGTATTTTGGCGAGTTAGAAAAGTTGTTAAATGCGAGCCTTGGCGAGCATTTAACTACTTTTCGGACGAGCCAAAATACAGCCGAACTTCCAAACTACTAGCATAGTAATTCTTTTATCATGCAACTCCAAGAAAAATGGAGAAAATGAAAAAAAAAGAAAGATTGCTAAAGCGGTTTCGTCCCCTGAATGAAAATACATGCAAGTACGAATTACGTGACGTCATATTGGCATGCAATGACGTCATCGACTTTTACTACATAAACAAACTTGATTTAATCTTTTCATATGGACAAACAGTTGAGACAAAGGTGAGCAAATGTGTTAATTTGATGTTTATGCTTAATTATGCCTTTTTCGTCCTTCTGCTTTCCTCCTATTGGCTGAACCAAACTTGCATTCCAGTGGGGTCAGTACACATGCACTATACCTAGGCTCACAAAATACAGCGTCGACGTGGAAAATATTATGCTAGTAGGAAGTGACTATTTGTTAACGTTGCATGATAAATGCACTTAAAGACTGTTGCAAAAGTAGGTCACAGGAGATCAAGGTCAGAAAGGCAAACATATTGGCATGGTCATACCAAGTATGGAAGCCCTAGGCCTATTGGTTGCAATGCTATAGGCATTTAAAGACTTTTGCAAAACGTAGGTCAAAGGTCAAGGTCACATGGTTAAAACAATGGTATGGTTGGAAAAGTCTTAAGACAAGAAAGTTGCATACCAAGTATGGAAGCCCTTGGCCCACTGGTTCAATTTTTATAGGCATTTAATTATTTTTTTTTGCAAAAGTAGTTAAAAGTTCAAAGCATCATGGCAAAAACAATGATATTGTTAGAAAGGTCTTAACACAAGAAAGTTGCATACCAAGTATGGAAGCATTTGGCCCATTGGTTCAAATGTTATAGGCCTTTAAAGATTTACAGTAGGTCAAAGGTCAAGGTCGGGAGGGCAAAAATGTTGGCATTTTCATACCAAGTATTGAAGTCTAAGGTCTATTGGTTCCAATAGCATAGGCATTTAAAGATTTTGGCAAAATAGGTCAAAGGTCAAGGTCAGAAGAGCAAACAATGATATTTTTTTAAAGTCTTAACGCAAGTTGCATACCAAGTATGGAAGCCCTAGATCCATTGGTTCAAATGTTATAGGCATTTAAAGATTTTTGCAAAAGTAGGTCAAAGATCAAGGTCAAGGTCAGAAGGGCAAAAATGTTGGCATTATCATACCAAGTATGGAAGCCCTAGGCCTATTGATTCCAATAATGTACATATTTAAAGAATTTTGTAAAGTAAGTCAAAGGTCTTGGTCAGAAGGGCAAACATGTTGGCATGGTCTGAAAGGTCCCGACAGTATGTACCTTCTCACCAAATTTAAGCATCATAGCACAAATATTAAGCTTTATACCAACCCGTCCCAAAAACTTTAACCTGGTGTTTTTTGGCAAAAAAAGAAGTCCAAAACATGTCAAAAATTGGATAAAATCTAAAAACATTTTTAATGTTTAACTTCATAAAGGTAATATTTGACCAAAAATGAATATCCATACAAAATTTCAGCATCCTAGCACCAAAGAACCCGTTCAAAAATTTTAACCTGGTGATTTGTGGCAAAATGAACTAAGTCCAAAACATGCCAAAAATTGATAAAATTGAAAATATTTTTAATGTTTAACTTCATAAAAGCATGATTTGACCCCAAATGAACTTCCATACAAAATTTCAGTATCCTAGTACAAATATTAAGCTTTAAAACAACCCGTCCAAAATACTTTAACCTTGACCACGCTCACGCCCACGCTCACGCTCTCGCGCTCACGCTCATGCTCACGCTCACGCCGGGGGTATAGCATAAGCTCTACTGTTCTACGAACAGGCGAGCTAAAAACGAGCAAAACCAATTCTTTTTTATATGTTTGTCTTTATACACAAAAATACATGATTATAAATTTAAAAGAAGCAACAATCTGAAAGAAGCAACAATCTGAAACAGAAACAAAACAAAATAGAAGTAACAACCTAACCCTCCTCTAGGAGATTTCTGCATTACTTTCGTCCTGCGTTAAGCAATTACCAACTTATAAAGACATCCATGTTTATTCATTAAGTGGTCCATGTTTATTCATTGAGGGTAAGCTTAATTTCGGATGTAAGTAATGCAAAACGTTCCTATTAGAGCTTTCTGCATTACTTTCGTCCTGCATTAAGCAATTACCTGCTTATAAAGACATCCATGTTTATTAATTAACTGCTCACTGTAGAGGGGTTTTATTGGTAATGGTAATTGTTATAATGAATCAAGATAAACATAAGTGGATAACAAAATAAATCTAACGAATATACACATATACATGTATATTAATTTAGTAAGTAATTTGTGTGTGTGTGTAAGTGTTGGTATACCTAAAATATATATACATGTATTATATATCTTTCCAATTTGTATATACATCTATTGTATAGAAAAAAATGTAATCAGGTAAAATCTCTCTATTGCTTAACCTTTGGTACGCTACAAATCTAAGCGTATTTGCATATGCAAACCGTTTGGATCCAGATGAGACACCGAGTAACTCGACTACCGTCTCTTCAGGATCCAAACCTATCGACACTCTAACCATGTTTTTTAAAAACATAATAATTTCAGGATCGATGCTGGCAGTGTTTTCTTCTGTCGAAAAATTTCGAGCTAGATAAAGGTTAAAACGAGGCAAATTATACCGAAGAAACCTTAAGGCTTTGCAATCAGTGTAGCACCAGAATGGATTTAGTGTTTAAAGCGTCGACTGAACTGGATCCACACTGCCTGCTAAACCCAGCGGGAATCAAAAGGGGTCTCTTCATTGACTGGAATGCGATACAGCGAATGACAAGATGTATGGACTGAACGGTGCATTTGCCATTTGCAGACGGAGGTCTGACGATAAAACAGTTAAACCCTTTCCCTGTTCAATATTCAGGACAGACATAATAATATCATTAGTATTTATTGGCTGAATTTTGAAAAAAGGATATGTACGAAGATCTTTTCCGTTGGTAGAAGCTGTAGAGTCAGACCTATTTTAGCTCATAAGCAAACAGAGTAGACCCCGATCAGACGGTTCCTACAGCAAATATTTGCAAATGCGTGATAAAAACTTTGTATAAGGGAAAGGCTTAATACGATCTATGATATTTGCAAAGTAGAACAGTTTCAAGGTAGTTAAGTTTTCACATAACATATCATACTGTTTATAAAGGCGCCTGTGCCAGATAAAGGGGGTAGCTAACTAACTAACTCACTTTCTTTTAACGGCTTCCGATTCAATCAAGCTTTTGAGAAACTACTGACCGATCGTCAAAAGGCTTGGATCCTGATGAGATGCCGAGTTACCGTGTGTCTGATTTGGATCCAAGCTGTTAGCAAATGCTTTTCAGGCCTTGAATAATGGGAGAGAGGCTGTCACAGTCCGGAGTCGTTTCCCAAAATTTATTTTTCTTCTCGGCCGACACAATAACAAAGGGACATTACTCTTGAATACATAGTCTGGTTTTAACCCTTTAGCATGTTAGAAACTCCGTTTCAGGCCTTTTTTTATCATGCATTTGCAAACAGAGTAGACTCAGATCAGACGGCTCCTGTAGGAGTCATGTGATCAGAGTCTACTCATATTGTTTGGGGTAATACATATAATTGATACCCCAGTTTTCCATGGCCGAAAAACTAACACATATTCACGAGGTCTTCATTTCTTACATGATTATTCATCGGGTCAATGGTTAACCATTTCCCTAACATTTCAAACAGAGAAGAACAAGATCAAATATACGGGAGTCTGCTCAGTTTGCTTATTAACTCATTCCCTCCTAGACTATTTTTAGACCCAACCTCTTTGAATAAATCTACCGAAAAGGAGCATTAACTATAGAAAAGGAGAATTCAAGAATTGTGTAGTTTTGAAACCATTGCGGTAAATAGAGCATTTGCTCCGAAGGAGCAAATGCTCTATTTATCACAATGGTTTCAAAATGTGCCTTTTACAGAGGCGCCAAAATGCGTCACTAGGAGTTAATGTGTTAACTAAAAGGTCTGATTCCTAGAGTTTCTGCTATGGTAAAACATTCCCGTGTTCACAATGCTATTATAAAATGCATCTAATTAATATTCATACACTCACGATTTCTTACATGAATATACATCAGGTAGGGGTTTAAATGAGATTCACATCATTCAATTATTCACTTTGAGTAAATTCATGTAAGAAAACATGTGATCATGAATATTTATTAGCTGAATTTTTTATTATGGCATATGTACAGACTAATTTATGGTATTGGTAGAAACGACAGAGTCAGGTCTATTATAATTTCATAAGCAATCAGAGCAGACCTTGATCAGATTGCTACTTCAGGAACCTTCTGATCTGGGTCTATTCTGTTTGCAAAGGCATGAAAAGCGTTTGTAAGAAATAAAGGGATAATCGTTTACCTGAAAGAGAAGCCTTTAAACGGCTTTGCAAACAGAGTAGTCCTAAATCACATGACTTCTGTAAAAGTTTATATGCCACTATATAACATCATTTAATAAATATTAGTGATGTCATTATTTCTTATTAGGTGAAGGATCAGTGTGGAATACGAGTCATTACTGTCCTTTGCAAACCGTGTAGATCCAAATGAGAAGGCTCCAAAAACCCTCTTTTCTTATAATAGTCACGGTAAGCTTGACCTTTCTGAATTTTGGAATACAGTAAAACTCCTCTAATGCGACCCCCAACAATGGGGCATAATTCTGGGTGCCAGGGACAGGTGGTAGCTTAATGCAGGACGAAAGTTATGCAGAAAGCTCCTCTAGGAGCTTTCTGCATAACTTTCATCCTGCACTAAGCAACCACCTGCTTATAAAGACAGCCATGTTTATTCATTAAGTGGTCGCATCAGAGGTGTTTTACTGTAGTCCATTTGACAGTCGAACATTGAAAGGGTTAAGGACGATGTAAGAAAAAAAATCTGTGTATGTGTGTCATTGAACGGAAGACTGGAATGTTCTTATAAACTCTCTGATAATTGATAAAACTCTTTGTGCTATTACTAATACGCTCTATACGATGTAGAGCCGGCCCTATACGATGTCGAGCCGGCCGAAGAATATCTTTCAGAAATTTCATCGGCACTTAACACTTGCAGTTTAACATGGTATGGCTCCGGGGCTCGAACATCGTACTCCTCTGGGCCCAATGAGATGGATCGTGGTGCCGCTGGGTACCCGTACTGATGCCCGATACTTGAAGGTTGTCGTGGTTTGTCAATGTACACCACACCCTGTGATGACGGTGGCGGTCCCATATTGTATGGTTGAGGCACGGGTCGTGGTTTCTCAACGTAGACAACCTGCTCTGAGGTGTGTGTCGAGTGATATGGCTGGGCTATAGGCTGCGGGACGTACTTGAGTTTGGTCTTGGTAACCATCCTCTCCGTGCTTGGTTTACAACAACAGATAGCAAAGACGAAAATAAAGAAGACGATAACTGCTAAAATACCACCAATGCCAGTTAGAACAAGGGAATAGGGAGCGTCAAATGGGCTCAGGTCGCCAAGACGGTCATCAGCATCAATTGTCGCATCTCCTATTCGACTGACAGCCGTAATTGCTAAGGCACCTGAAAAGGAAATATATACGTACAATATATAATTAAGGCATTACTCCATGAACATTTATGAAAGAAACAATGCCATCATGAATATCAATTAAGTAAATTGTTTTAACCCATTTGCTCCCAGTGGATTCTTCCATGCTTATATATTGCATTAGTATAACTTATCTAAGGGATGTCTGGTCTAAATTTTCATTTTTATATTGTTTTATATCGAATTTCCTATCAGCAAACAGTGTAGACTCTGATCAGACGCCGCATTATGCGGCGTCTGATCAGAGTCTACACTGTTTGCCTATGTCCCATAATTATATGGGATCGAGGGAGCAAATAGGTTAATTGCATTATAAAACACGATTTTTTATCCATCGTAGAGGTTGCAGAATTATATCTAATTATTCCATAAGTAAACAGAGCAGACCCTGATCAGACGGCTGACGTCTCCTACAGGAGCCGTCTGATCTGGATCTACACTGTTTGCAAAGGCGGTAAAACGTATTTATGGGGATCTGCCATGGCTAAAAATACTGTGTTCTTAAACCATTGTGAAATCAGCTAATAAATATTCATACTGTCATTATTTCTTGCCAGAATATTCCTCAGATAAATGGCTAAGCAGTGAATTGATTTTTACAAGAGGTTGGTGTACATAAACTATTATGAGAAAATCAAAAAGACCGTCCACAGTTCTCTAAAAACCAGGAAAGTGTTAATGAATAAACAGAAATGCCGAGGCCTCTTTAACTTTTACTTTAAAACCCTTTCTTTCACATTAACGTGTTTTCATGCATTTGCAAACAGGGAAGACCCATATCAGACGGCTCCTAGAGGAGCCGTCTGATCAGGATCTGCCCTGTTTGCTATAAATGGAATTTGATATATCTGTTTCTTTACTTCGCTACGATGTTCCACCTTCCATAGTTCAATATTTACATTCACCCTGCAACGTCCTTATATAACCTTATTCTAAAAAGAAAGTTGCATTTTCCCATGAACGTTCACTTCAATACCGGATCCGTTGAAATACAAGAAATACAATGGAATATAAATATAAGATATGAATGACGTGCTCCCGGTGTTCATGAGGTTATGCAACGCATAGTTTTACGAGCAAAGATTCACGTGAAGCCCTTCGGGCTTCACTAACTTTGCTCGTAAAACTATGCGTTGCATAACCTCATGAACACCGGAAGCACATCATTCATTTCTTAATTATGACTATTTTGCCTATGAATATTTGATAGGTAGGCTATTGAAACTTGGAATACACATAGAACAGGGAAAGCGTTAATGCATATTCATAGCAGACCCCACTTATGATGAAAATTCATGAATTAGGTATTTTCTATTGTTATATAAAACAAGTGAATACATAAAAATGCCAAACAGTATAGAATCAGATCTTAGATATTCTAACAGCAAATGAGTAGGCCCTAATCAGTTGGTTCCTGCAGGAGCCGTCTTATCTGGGTCTACTCTGTTTATAAAGGCATCAAATGGCCCTTTATGGGGGGGGGGGGTAACCAAAGCCAAAGTAATGCAGGATGATCCTATGGGAGTTTTCTGCATAATTTTTGCCCAGCATTAAGCTACCACCCGCCCTAACCCTTTCTTTCATATAAACACTTTTTCACACCTTTGCAAACAGGGATGATCCAGATCAAACGGCTCTTGTAGGAGCCTCCTGACCAGGGTATGTTGTGTTTGCTCATGGAATAATAATGTATACAACTTTGCAGTTTCTACCAATACCACAAATTAATGTGTATATTTGCTATTATAAAATTCAGCAAATAGATATTCATAATGTTATTATTTTTCACATGAATATTCAACAGGGAAATGGTTAACAAATTCAGAATTAGATTTCGTTCGATCGGTCGGAGTAAAGAGGTTAAACTGTATATGAACTGGCCAGTTTGTATGTTATAGAATTTGTTAAAAGTATGGTCATAGATCATTCCGTCAGATCAGAATCCTCATCGTTTTCCGGTTACGTTTATATAATAAAATATTGAAAATTATGACGAATGTAAAGCAGTGTAGATTCAGATTCCTTGTCTGAAATGGTTCGACACTATTTGCAAAACCACCAAAGTGTACCTTTTAAATGAGCAGTTTTAATATGAAAAGGTAACTTACCTGACACTAGGGCACAGATAGCCATCACAACCATCAGTATATGTTTAAAGAAAAAGTCGCTGGATCTGTACGAGATGACGAGGAAAAGCAGAGCCAGAAGAATGCAGGTCAGTGCGAACGTTGCCTCAACCTGATACTCGACCAATCCATTGTCATCTGGAATAATAAAAATAAATAACCAACTCTAGTACATGTACGGGTAAAGTACAATGTAATATAGTATTAACCCTTCTCTTGCTGAATTTTAAAATACATTTCTCCTTCTTTACCCATGCCCTGTTGTATAATTACATATATCTACACTGTGTACAAGTATTTCGCTGCGCAATCACTGCTGTGGAGTGCACTGGTTGCAAAACCAACCTGTAAATAGTGCAGACCCTGATGAGACAGCTCCTGCAGGAGCTGTCTCATCTGGGTCTTCACTATTTATAGGTAGGTATATTGACGTGGATAGCAAGCGAAGGGTTAACCCTTTCCCTCTTCTACATTTATTCCAAATTTCAATACCTATTGAATATTCATGGACGAAATAGTTATAATCAAATATGGAAGGTTAAAAATTGTAGCCATTTTAGAAAGTAAAGAAACAGACCTTTCAAATTTCATTAACAAACAGAGCAGACCCTGATCAGACGGGCCGTCTGATCTGGGTCTACACTGTTTGCAAATTCAGGGAAGTACTTTTATATGAGGGAAAGGGTTAAAAAGCAGGTGGTTGCTTAATGCAGGGGGAAAAGTAATGAATAGGGTATCTTCCTGCATTATATTTGACCTGCATTAAGCTACGTCTGTATTAAGCTACCATCTGCCCTACATACCCATAAATAGACCTCTTTTTGATGACCGCTTAAAGGCATTTCAAAGCTCCTTATATAAGTGACCCCACCCCCCTAAGTATCCAGCTGTGTTCCTGCAGTGTCCAGCCAGGGTCCATAGCCATAAGAGATAAAGTTATGCAATTATACATTGATCCTCTGTGGTGGTAGCCCGCCTTATCAGTTTGTGAATCAGACGCTTGACAGTCAGCTCCCAAAATACACAGCATGGAGTTAATGAGTCAACATTCCTTTCGAAATGCCTTTAACCCATTCCCTCATATTGGCGACTTTTGACGACTCTGTAGAAGTCACTTTGTGAAACCGTTGCGATAAATAGAGCATTTGCTCCTATAGGAGCAAATGCTCTATTTATCACAATGGTTTCAAACTACAAAATTCTAAAATTTTCCTTTTCTCTAGTTAATGCTCCTTTTCGGTAAATTTATTCAAATAGGCTGTATCTAAAAATAGCATATGAGGGAATGGGTTAAGACAGGGTCTACTGTATTATCCTTTTCAAAAGTGTGGAAAAAATTTAATTAACACATTGAAGTTCAATTTAATCCAATGACTCCCATAATAAATACTTAAAACTTGTCCAAACTGATTTTGGAATGAACCATTTTTCATGTGAGGGTTCCTATGTAGGAGATTTTTTTATATTGACTAGAAATTGTGATACTATTTTCGAAATGTCATGCAAGGTTAATTATGAGATAACCTCATTTATTCAGAAAACTATCCAATTGGAACGCCTCAGCTATTTATTTGGGTTAATGTAATTGACCAACTATTCTGATTGTTAAGATACATTCTACTATATGTACACCATCTAGTAACTTGTTAACCAGAATGGTCAGTTCAAACCAGGCTCCGAATAATCACAGCCTGTAAATTAGAACCTGTCTTAAGCGGCCATCAAAATATATCCAAGTGTCTGTAAGGTGGTAGCTTAACGCATGTCGAAATTACTGTAGTAAGCTTCTATGGGAGCTTTCTGCATTACTTTTGTCCTGAATCGAGCAACCACCTACTTTTAAAACTCATGTGTTCAATAAAGGAATGACCGCTTAAGACGTTCTACTGGACAAACTACGGCGTACAGGTACGGACCCTCCTTGTGGTTTAGTGTGGATTTTTCTAGGGTAAAGAAAAAAAGCGATAAGACTCGTCGCTAAAGGTGTTGGTTAGGATGACTCGGTATTTTTAAATGTAATTAAATGGACGAAACAGGGGAATGTTGCTCCAACATTTACACCAATGTTGTTAACCCTTTCCGTTTGACCCATCTGCAAATAGAGTAGGCCCAGATCGGACGGCTCCTATAGGAGCCGTCTGATCAGGGTCTGCTCTGTTTGCCTATGGTGTATTATAGGTCTGATTCTACAGCTTCTGCCTGAGTCAAAGTTTCTTGTGTTTATATGACATTGTAAAAATAATCTTAATAATATTCATGACGTCATTATTTCTTACATGAATATTCATCAGGGAAAGGGTTAAACATATATGACGTAGTGTATATATATTTGGGCTGCCACAATCGCCATAAAGGATTACTTTCTTTCGCGCATCTTACAGTTTAAAACATTTAAATAATTTTGTCAAGACAATCTGTGTGGATTGAGACCGTATTATCATGAAAGTTGCAGCTGATATGAATCCGCACTGTTTGTATTGAACAAGTACTTTTCTTTTAGGCTATATACAGTGCTCCCTCTCTACAACGACGCCCTTTGGGATACGAATATTGTATGTGTTGTTCAGAGGGAGTTGTTATAGGGAGAGAAAATCAAACATAATTAGCTTGTTTGCAGATCCCCAGATACGGTGTATTTCGAGAACTAAAACCGTAATGCCTCAATCAAACCCTATGTTGTGACCACTCTTTAGAATCGTCACAAAGTGACGATTCTAAAGAGTGGTCACAACATAGGTTTTGATAGAGACATAAAGAAAATACGATGGAAAAAATTGTTTCTGGAGCCTTGTTGTTTCGGAAACAGTGACATGCGTTGTTGTAAGGAGGGAATCGTTATTGAGAGGGCCGTTGTAGGGAGGGAGCACTGTACTTTCGAACGTGACATATAGTTTTACATTAAAGAATGACAAGAAACCCTAAAAGTTAAAGTCTGTTTTCTGTTGTTCCAGATTTCATTGAAAGTAAACTTTTTGGACCAAACATGAGATCTCATCATGCAATCTGGGCCACGAGCATTATTTTGGTGTATGCTTTACTATAATTTCTCCAAAATCTTATGAATAATACTCTATTGAAATGTGTCCTTCAGTTTACATAAACCTTAATCATTCACCTGATAAGTACAACATGTCTGTCAATGGCAAGCAATTTAGATCCAAATGAGCTGCCGTGTAATTCGGCGTCTCATCAGGATCCAAGCTATTCTTACACTCAGTTAATTTTTTCAAAGTTTTTGAGGAATCGAAAGTAATTAAAATATGTATCCAGATCAGAGTTTGAGCAGGCTTTTTTTCCAACAAGCTAAGGATTAAGCGTACAATAGGTTACACGTTGCGCACATGTATTAACCCGAATCCCCTTGAAAAACGATGTTTGCTAAAGCTCTGAGCTGCTGCGATTTTAACCCTTTCTTTCATATAAACATCTTTTCACGCCTTTGCAAACAGAGAAGACCCATATCAGACGGCTCCTGTAGGAGCCGTCTGATCAGGGTCTGTACTGTTTGGTTATGATATTATACAGCTCTGATCCTATAGTTTTTTGTATAAGCCTTTTGAATATATTCCCTTTTGAATGTTTACAGAACAAATACAAGTTAATGAATATTCATGAAATGACCAATTCATGCAGAAATGTTCATTAGGGAAAGTGTTTATTTATTTTACATGTTCAAACATTCGAGAACCCATCGAACGAGTGTCAAAAAGCTTGGATTCTGGATCAAATGTTTGCAGTAAGTACAAACCTGATCGCAGCGTATCCAAGCAAAATAGTGTACTCTTATCTTAACCCTTTCCCTCATACAAACGTGTTTTCACGCATTTGCAAACAGAGTAGACCCAGATCAGACGGTTCCTAGAGGAGCCGTCTGATCAGGGTCTACTCTGTTTGCTATTAGAATTTGATAGATCTGTTTCTTTACTTTCTAAAATGGCTACAGTATTCCACCTTCCATATTTTATTATAACTATTTTGTCCATGAATATTCAGTAGGTATTGAAATTTGGACTAAATATAGAACAGGGAAAGGGTTAACACACAAGGGGTAAAAACTGTGATAACCTAAGCTAACCAATGCAAACAGTTCGCACCCAGACGAGGCGCCAAGTAACTCATCAGGATCCAAACTGTTTCTCATTCTCATATTGAAGTTTTGAAGATAGACTGGAGAAAACGACATTTCAGTATACGACAGTTTTCTGCATACGACAATTACAGGCGTTGGTAATGTGACATACATATCGTACACAAGTTCATCTTTAAACTATTTTACTTTTGGCACGTTCAGTATTTTTCGTCTGCAAAAAATGTCGTTTGCTACAACTGTCAAAGTTACGTTTCCGTATTGTTTTCTTCAAAAATAGAATCAGGGAGTCAAACAGTTTGGATCCTGATGAGACGACGAGTTACTCGGCGTCTCATCTGGATCCAAATTGCTTGCACATAACATAACATCTTCGTCGCTAATATGCAAAGAGTTAAAATGGGCTCCACATTTGTTATTATATAGTTTAAATTGATATTCCGCCCATTTCAAAGTATCTCAAGCAAATCTTCGATATGTGTTTGGTATAAAAAGATACCATGTATAAATATCTCAATTTACACCATTTGTGTCTCGACTGTATTTAAAGCAAAAGAGAACTATATCTACTAATATAATGCTTAATGATAGTGCTTTATGGATCGAGCTTGTTGCCGATGAAGCTATTTGTTCGTTACTGGAAGAATATACATGTACATGTACTTACAAGCTTTTATTAAACGAGTTGACGTAAGCGATACAAGACATGATTCAGTGAGTGTCATACAATTTTAGTCAACGAGTGTAATAAAAACGATTATATATAATATACAAGCACAGGTGTGAGGTTGTATTTATCGATAAAAAAGCAAACCTGGTAGAATAATACCCACGCCATATATATTAGTTGTAGAACCGTTTTGTGTACATACGCTTAACCCTTTCCCGAATGAACATTTATGCATGAATTGATCACTTCATGAATGTTCATTAACCCATTACATCATAGGCTATTTTTAGATCCTACCACTTTGAATAAATCTACCGAAAAGGAGCATTAACTAGAGAAAAGGACAATTTTAAGATTTTTGTAGTTTGAAACCATTGTGATTAATAGAGCATTTGCTCCTATAGGAGCAAATGCTCTATTTATCACAATGGTTTCAACACATGTCTTTTGCAGAGGCGTCAAAGGGCGTCATTATGAGGGAATGGTTTAACTTAATTCTCATAAGATAAATGTTTCAAGGGAAGTTTTGGCTTAGACAAAAACTGTATGATCAGATCTATATAGTTTCATAAGCAAACATGTAGAGCAGATCCTGATCAGACGACTCTTACAGGAGCAATATGATAAGGGTCTACTCTGTTTGCAAAGGGTTGAGAGACGGTATAATGGAATACAGTAAGATCCTGTCGTAATTAGATCTTGTTCAATAATGACACATGAGTACAGGAAATATTGGCAATGGCAGAAATTGAACAACTACTACATTGTATATTATTTCATAAGCCGATAGAGCAGATCTTGATCAGACGGCTCCTATAGGGGTGGTCTGATCTGGGTCTACTCTGTTTGCAAAGGCGTAAAAAGGCGTATTTATGGAGGAGAGGGTAAAGCGGCCATCAAAAAGAGGTCAAACTATGGGTCTGCAAGGCAGTTGGTAGTTTAATGTATGTCACATGTATATGTATGCATATACATGTAGGAGCTTTCTGCATTACTTTTTCTCTGCACTAAGGAAACACCTGAAAGACTCTTGTGTTTAATAAATGAACGGCCATTTTAGACAGATTCTATTGTAATCACTTCGACCCTTTACCTCATGAATATTTATACAAGAATGCATGACGTCATGCATATTCATTAACGCATTTTTATGTCTGATCAGGGTCTGCTCTGCTTGCTAATTGAATTTGATAGATCGGTTTCTTTAGTTTCCAAAACTGCTACAATGTTCCACCTTCCATAATTATTTCATTATAACTATTTTGTCTATGAATATGCATTAGGTATTGGAATTTGAAATAAACATAGAACAGTGAAAGGGTTATACCTGTTGCATAAGGGAGTTTTATTACTTTTTTTTTGCATTGATCACAGTGGTATTACTTTCGTCTTGCGTAAACAAAGAAAAAATAGCACAGAAAGATAATATATGAGCTTTCTGTATATGTTTGTCTTATGTGAACCAAAAATAAATAACGCAGAAATGTCACATGGGAGCTTTGTGTAATACTGTCGTCTTAAAACTTCTCTCTAGTTTCCGTCGCAAAGATATTTTACTACAGTAAAGCTCCGCTAATGCGACCACCTAAAAGAAGTATAAGTATGGGTGGTAGAGGGAGGTGGTAGCTTAATGCAGGGCAAAAGTAATGCAGAAAGCTCCAAGAGGAGCTTTCTGCATTACTTTTGTCCTGCATTAAGCAACCACCTGCTTATAAAGACACCTATGTTTATTTATTAAGTGGTCGCATTAGAGAGGTTCTACTGTACATGTATATATGCAAAGATTAAGCTGCGTTGAAAAGTGTCATTCATTTATGGCGAAGGCATTATAATATTTATTTGCATATCAGTGGCTGAGTGCGAAAATGTCGTAATCTTTGGGGCAAAGAGTGACGGTCTTTGCAAACAGTTTGGATCCAGATGAGACGAGTACCTCGGCGTCTTATCAGGATCTGAACTGTTTGTTGTTTTATGTACTTGAATGAAGACACAGACAAAAATGAAGTAATTTATAACAGACGAGAAAGATTGCAGACGACACAATTTTAAAGAATGCAGTTACAGTACTTTACACTAAGCCCTAGAGATCATAAAAATGTCCACGCGCACGAGGCATATTATCATATTCATATTTGGAGAAGACTCGCATATAAATATGCGTCCTCAAATACTAAACTAATCCTTTCTCTACCAAATCCTACGTTCGAGACGATTCTAAAGAGTGATCACATCATAGGGTTTGGTAGAGAAATAAAGAATTTATACTTGAAAATATTTTAATTTACGCATCTGATCTGGAACTCTGATTTAGAGGATCTTAACCTTTAGCCTGCTTTGGACGGATAAGTGAATACCTAGATGCAAACAATTCGGATCCAGATGAGACGCCGAGTAACTCGACGTCTCATCAGGATCCAAACTGTTTGACACATTGATTGCATTTTTGTAGACAAATTGATTATAGCTTGAATTTTGGAAATGTAGTAGGTGAAAAATTCTGTAAAAATAATTTGCTCAGCAGGCTAAAGGTTAAACTGATTTTCACAGTTACTAACATTTGGCATGCTATAACCCCTTTCCTGTTCAATATTCATGTAAGAAATAATGACATCATGGATTTTTATTAGCTGCATTTTTATTACGTAAACATTTTAAGGAATCATTTCGTTTTGAAAAAAACTGCAGACTCAGACCTATATCATGTCAAAAGCAAACAGAGTAGATCCTGATCAGACGGCTCCTATAGGACCCGTCTGATCTGGGTCTGATCTGTTTGCAAATTGCGTGAACACGTTTATATGAGAGAAAGGATTAACCCTTGACTCCATAAATACTCATCATTTCACGTCTTTGCGTATTGAGTAGATCCAGATCAGACGGCTCTTGAGCCGAATGATCAGGGTCTGCTCTGTTTGCTTATATACATTATGTAGCTCTGGTTTTATAGTATTTACCATAGTCAAAAGATGTCTTGTTCATCATGTCGTTATAAAAATAGACTAATTAAATACCCATGCATATATACATTATTACTTACATGAACAATAATGGAGAAAAGGTTTAACCCTTTCCTCCATAAATACGCCTTTCTACGCTTCTGTATAAGTCACCTGTTGAAACCATTGTGGTAAATAGAGCATTTGCTCCTATAGGAGCAAATGCTCTATTTATCACAATGGTTTCAAATTACAAAATTCTAAAACAATTCTTTTCTCTAGTTAATGATCCTTTTGGGTAGATTCGTTCAAAGAGATTGGGTCTAAAAATAGCCTACGGAGGAAAGGGTTAACCAATAGTAAATGGCCCATATAAGACATAGAGAAACTCTGGATGTCATCAGGATGCACACTGTTTTTGGACAAAGATAAGGTAAAGAGAAACTCAGAGTCTCACCAGGATCTATATTGTTTGGAACCAGATAAGACATACATGTATATACTACTAACTATTTATCTGAAAGAAAATCCTACAGCGTGTTAACCAATTCCCTCATAGGCTAATTTAGATCTTACCTCGTTGGATACATCTACCGAAAAGGTGCATAAAATACAGGAAAGGATTTTTTTAGAATTGTGTAGTGTTGAAACCATTGTGATAAATAGAGCATTTGCTCTTATGGAGCAAATGCTCTATTTATCACAATGGTTTCAGAAAGTGACTATTACAGAGGCGTCGAAAGGTGTCATTATGGGGGAATGGGTTAAAGGCTAAGCGACATCTTTTGAGGAGAACCGACTCTTAGTCAATCTATTGTAGAATACACTCGTAACTTTATCCTTTGCAAAATGTGTGAACAGTAGAGTCTCCCTAATGTGACCACACGATGTCTTAACGTGGGAATCTGTATAAACATTTCGTTGCTTAATGCAGGGCAAAAGGTATGCAGAAAGCTCCTATATGAGAGTTTTGCATATTTTTTTCTGCATTAAGCTACCGTCAGTTGTAAAAATCCCAAAATTATACTTCTCCTTTAAATGGTCGTATAAGCAAGATTTGACTGTAGTATTTAGTAAATCAGTATCGTCTAGAGATAGTTACGTCAGTCGAATGTTTCAATTGTTATCCAACTTAACCCTTCGCTCACTATTCGCGTCAATATACCTACCTGTAAATAGTGAAGATCCAGATGAGACAGCTCCTGCAGGAGCTGTCTCATCAGGGTCTGCACTATTTACAAGTTGATTGTGCAACCAGTGCACCCCACAGCAGTGATTGCACAACGAAATACTTGTACACAGTGAAGATATATGTAATTATACAAAAGGACATGGGTAAAGAAGGAGAAATGGATTTTAAAATTCAGCAAGCGAATGGTTAAATATGACTCTTTTCGTATTAAAACCCCCACACGCCTTACATAAGCAATATTGTCATTTTCTTCAAACATACATGTACTATACGTACCACGCGCTAAGCAGTTGGGTAAGCCGGAAACCTAACTACCTTCAAGGGCAATTGAAATGCAGCGTGTTAAGGGTTAAACTAGAGGAGAGCCGACTCTATTGTTGATAGAAGTAGTAATTTTATCCTTTACAAAATATGTGTACAACAAAGCCTCGCTAATGCGACCATATCTTAACATAGGAGTCTGTAAATTCAAGCGGTTACTAAATGCAGAACAAAAGTAACGCAGAAAGCTCCTCTAGGATCCGTCTGACCAGCGTCTTCCCTGTTTGCTTATGATGTAATACGGGTCTGATTCTAAGTTTTGGCATAGTAAAATATCCCATTGTTAATAACGTCATTGTAACAATTTTGCCAAACAATATTTATACAACATATATAGGTTTAGTCAGCACCGGTGTTGAGTAGAATCAGAACAGAACGCTCCTACAGTAAAACCTCTCTATAACGACCACTTCATTGTGTTAATTAGTTGGTATTTAGCGCAGGTGGCTGCTTAAAGCAATGTAAAAGTAAAACAGAACGCTCCTACAGGAGCGTTCTGTTTTACTTTCACCTTGCTTTAAGCAGCCACCTGCCTTTAACACGAAATAGTTGATGTAATGTAGTGGCCGTTATAGAGAAGTTTTACTGTATAATCCTCTGATCAAGGTCTACATTGTTTGCATGCAATCAATCATACAGTATGCTATCATTTATTGACAGTTACATTCGCTCAAAATATACACATATGGACAAAATCCATATACAGCAGAACCTGTCTTAAGCGGCCAAAAAAGAGATCTGTAAGGCAGATGGTAGCTTAACGCAGGTCAAAGGTAATACAGAAAGCTCTTATTGAAGCTTCTGCTTTACTTTCGCTCTGCCTTAAGAGCCACCTGCTTTTTTAAGACTCACGTATTCAATAAATGAACGGTCGTTTAAGACAGAAACTGTAGAATCTCTATACTATTTCAGAAGCATACAGCATCGACCCTGATCAGACGGCTCTTACAGGTCTGATCAGGGTCTACTTTGTTTGCAAAGGCGCGAAAAGGCGTGTTCGTCAGATGAAGGGTTAAATATGGTTTGGGTGTAACTCTGCAATACCAGATTGTTTATGTTCTATGATGTGCTTCGTTACATCAAGTTTCTTTATAAGACGCAACCTTTAATCCTTTCCCATTTAAGCATGAATTAATAACTTCACGAATACAGTAAAACCTCTCTATAACGACCACTAAATTACATCAAGTATTTTGTGTTAGAGACAGGTGGCTGCTTAAAGCAAGGTGAAAGTAAAACAGAACGCTCCTATAGGAGCGTTCTGTTTTACGTTCACCTTGCTTTAAGCAGCCTCCTGTCCTAAATACCAAATAATTAACACACGTTAGTGGCCGTTATAGAGAGGTTTTACTGTATTCTGTAACTTTAATTCTATAACGTAAATCTTGAAATTGTTGACTGAGACAAAAAATGTAGGATCTGATCTATATGCGTTCATAAGCAAACAGAGTAGATCCTGATCAGAAAGCTCCTGTTGGAGCCGTCTGATCTGGGTCTACTCTGTTTGAAAAGGCGTGAAAATGTATGAAGGGAAAGGGTTAACCTGCTATAAAATTAATATCTGTTAAAAGCTGCGAGTTTTACTTACTTCCAATTCATTCAAGCTATACCGAGACATTATTGACCGAGTATCAAACAGTTTGGATCCTGATGAGACGCCGAGTTGTTCGGCGTCTCATCTAGATCCAAGCTCTTTGCAAATATCAGTCATGTGGTGTTTAGCGGGAAATGGGTTTACATTGTTGACACTTATACACAGAATCATCTGAATAAAAGAGAACGTACGCCATCTCAAGCTAATTATTAACAAACAGTGCCTATCTCGATTAGACGCTTCAGGTAGCAAGACGTCTCATTGGCATGCATGCAGTTTCAGGCACGGTCAATAGTTTCTCTATATATAGCTTGACCATATCCTTAGTAAGCAAAGCTGCACTAAGTCCAACTTTAACCATTTCCCCTCATATTAACGCTTTTGACGCATTTGCAAACAGAGTAGATCCAGATCAGGGTCAGCTCTGTTTGCTTATGAAATTATAATAGATCCGACTCTACAGTTTCTACAAATACCAAAAAAAACCCTGTGTATGTATGCCATTATAAAAACTTCAGCTAATGAATATTCATGATTTAAATATTTTTTTACATGCATATAGAACAGGGAAAGGTTTAAGCAGACACTATTTTTACAGCGATGTAAGAGTTAATCATGTGTATAGGTGTCATCGTCAAACTTATCATTATTTACATGTATAGGCGTCATCGTCAAATCCATCATTTTACATTCATGGGATTTATACAGCACATGGGGTTTAGCATAATTATATTACATTCTATGTGCATCTCATCAGGATCTAAACTATCTAAAACGTTGGTCGCGTTTTGAAAAGGACAAAAGTAGAAGGAAATAAATTCGTTTCAAAAGTGCATACAGTACAAATAATGAATCGAATAACCTCGAAACCGCTCGGTAATGCCAGCATTAGTGGAGGATTTCCGACCGAATCTGGATACTGATTGCATATACAGGAACATGGCGTATAACAGTTTGGATCCAGATAAGATGTTTAGCAATTCGGCTTTTCACTCGGATCCCAATTGTTTGACACTCTGAAGATACCTGAATATATGACGTACTGTAGTACTGATATATACCGAAAACTAAATGAATAAACTTTTTTTTTTTTTAAACACTTTCCCTCATATAAACGCCTTTTCACGCATTAGTTAATGGAATTTGATAGATATGTTTATTTAGTTTCTAAAATGGTTACAATGTTCCACCTTCCATATTTCATTATAACTATTTTGTCCATGAATATTCAGTAGGTATTAAAATTTGGAATAAACATAGAACAGGGAAAGGGTTTGATAGCATTAATAGGAATGCACTTTGGTATAAACTTTACAAGACAGGTATTCAAGGGAAATTACTGTGTATTCTTAGGGACATGTACAAAAAAGTTAAGTCGTGCGTGAAACACTGTAATAGTTATTCTGACTATTTTGAATATGCAGTTGGATTAAGACAAGGGGAGGTAATATCTCCTGTCTTAGTTTCTTTATTTATGGATGACTTAGAGTTGTTTCTACAAGATGACATTAACTCAGGTTTATTGATTGACGATATAGTATTGATTTTATTGTTGTTTGCGGATGATATGGCAATTTTAGCTAATAGTGTTGAAGAATTACAAAGGTATCTAGATGTATTATACACTTATTGTACTACTTGGGGCTTGGACGTAAATACAGAGAAAACTAAAATTATGGTGTTCAGAAAAAGGGGTAAACCACGAAGAAATGAAACCTGGACTTACAATGGTAAATTAATTGATTTGGTTGATGATTTTAATTACTTGGGTACTGTATTTAATTACACTGGTAACTTTTCCAAAAATCAAGAACATTTAATTGGAAAATCTTTAAAAGCATTAAATGTTTTATTATATAATTGCAAGAAAGTTAAGCTAAAGCCCAAAATTCTGTGTCAGTTGTTTGATTCCTTCGTTGGCTCTATTTTAGGATATAGTTCGGAGATATGGGGTTTCGGAAAATCAAAGGAAATAGAGAGAATTCATTTGAAATTCTGTAAGAGATTACTCGGTGTAAGGTTAAACACGAGTTCAAATGCTGTATACGGTGAACTTGGTCGTTATCCTTTATATGTATCTCGCTATGTTAGTATTATTAAGTATTGGCTAAAATTAGCTAATAATAATGATAATATTATAATTAAATCTGTGTATCAACAAGGACTTATTGACTGTGAAGCGGGTCAAAAAAATTGGGTTGCGAGTGTTAAAAATCTATTGAACAATTACGGTTTTGGATTTGCTTTTTATAATGCAGATCAATTGAATATCAAGACATTTCCTTATGTTTTTAAACAAAGAGTCATTGATAATTTTATACAGCAGTGGCATGTTTCAGTTAATAATAGTCCTGTTTTAAACACTTACAGATTTTTGAAAAGTAGTATTGATTATGAAGGTTATTTGGATATTTTACCTTATTCACTAAGATGTAGTTTTTCTAGAATTAGGTTGTCTTCTCATTCTCTTAGAATACAAACTGGCATATTTGCACAGAATAGATTGATTCGTAATGAGCGAATCTGTTTATTCTGCAATTCTGGGGATATAGAAGATGAATTCCATTTCATATGCATCTGTCCTCGTTTTGTTGACTTGAGAGTGAAATATCTAAATAAATACTTTATTCAAAGACCTTCAATGTTTAAATTTATTGAATTAATGAAATCAACAAATAAGCATGTTTTGTATAATTTAGTTATATATATAAGAGATGCTCTAAGATTAAGACATTCTTTCAATGAAACTTAACTGATGTATTCATCCTCGTATTGTCACGTGATGTTATATGTTTGTGAATATTTATATGTGACTAAGATGATGTACTATGTACAAATCTGAATAAAATTATGTTCTGTTCTGTTCTTCTGTTCTGTTAACCCTTTAGTGCCTGAATGTTCAGGTAAGATATAATAACAGCGAGAATATTAGTTAACTGAATTAATCTTATAATGGTACATGAGCGCAGACTTGTTTTATAATGGCAGACACTGTAGAATCAGATCTATATAACTTCATAAGCAAACAGAGCAGACCCTGACCAGACGACTCCCACAGACGTCTGTATCAAGGGTTTACGTCACTTTAACCCTTCTCTTGCTGAATTTTAAAATACATTTCTCCTTCTTTACCCAAGCCCTGTTGTATAATAACATATATCTTCACTGTATACAAGTATTTCGCTGTGTAATCACTGCTGTGGAGTGCACTGTTTGCACAATCAACATGTAAATAGTGCAGACCCTGATGAGACAGCTCCTGCAGGAGCTGTCTCATCTGGGTCTTCACTATTTACTAGTATAGGTATATTGACGCGAATAGCAAGCGAAGGGTTAACAGTATTTCAGTCATATTGCGACGTCTAGCTATACCGGTGGAGGAAGACCCCAGAAGAGTTTTCTTGTACGAAACATATACATTGTTTCTTACACAGAGGGACACCCGGATATAATTGGGGTAGCCCTTTACCTGGCGAATGCTCCTGTAAGACATAGTGACATCATGAATATTTATTAGCTGAAGTTTTATAATGGTATATGTGCACAAGAGATATTGACCATGGCATAACATGTAGAATCAGACCTGTTTAAGTCCATGCATAAGCAAACGGTACAAATCCTAAAAAAAACCCGACTCGAAATATTGTGTAATAACAATTGCCCAGCATGTTCAAGGCCAAACAAAATTAAATATGATTTCATGACAGGTCTGACAGCCTTATAATTTATACACATCCAGCAATTTTCGTCAGAGAACCGGTTTTCAATAGCTTAACTTTAATAAAGAAAGTTGTGAACGGAGTCCTCGGGTAAAACTCCTCTCCGTATGCTTCACTGAATGCACAACTGATTAACCCTTTACTTGATACAACCACATTTTGATGTCATTTGCAAACCGAGTAGACCCAGATCAGACGGTTCCTGTAGGAGCCGTCTGATCAGGGTCTGCTCTGTTTGTTTATGGGCTTATATAGAAAGGATTCTGCCGATTCTGAAATGCCTGAGTTTGTAAACTAATAAATATTCATACAGTCGTTCTTTCTTACATGGATGTTCTCCAGGTAAAGAGTCAAAATGTGTCGCTATCGATTGTGGGAAACGCAAATTAAAGCGAAAAGAAATAGATCATGATTAATTTCACAGGCGTACACGCCCTCTATCATGCATTATTTTTTTATGATACAAACGCCTTTTCATGCCTTTGTAAATAGAGTACGCCCAGGTCAGATGGCTTCTGAAGGATCCGTCTGATCAGGGTCTGTTCTGTTTGCTCATTGAATAGTTAAGATTTGATTCTACAGTTTCTAAAATGACAAAATGTTTATGTGTTCATATGTTATTGTAAAAGGTTATCTAATAAATATTCATGGTGCCATTATTTTCCACTCGTTAGAAGCAAACCATGCGTTGTGACTACTCGTTAGAAGTAAACTCTACGTTGTGACTACTCGTAAGAAGCAAGCTCTACGTTGTGACTACTCGTTAGAAGTAAACTCTACGTTGTGACTACTCGTTAGAAGCAAGCTCTACGTTGTGACTACTCGTTAGAAGTAAACTCTACGTTGTGACTACTCGTTAGAAGCAAGCTCTACGTTGTGACTACTCGTTAGAAGCAAGCTCTACGTTGTGACTACTCGTTAGAAGTAAACTCTACGTTGTGACTTATCGTTAGATGCAAACTATACGCTGTAACTTATCGTTAGAAGCAAAGCGTACGTTGTTACTTCTCGTTAGAAGCAAACCTTATGCTGTGACTACTCGTTAGCAGCGTCTCAAAGAGACGATTCTAATGAGTGGTCACAACATACGGTTTATCTCAGAAATAAGGCTATTTTGGCGTCTGAATAGCCCTCGTCCCCACCATATGGAAATGAATGTAACACAGTTCTATACGAGGTTGTCGTGGTTGCGCCTCGTTATCCCTTTACTCTAGAGTTATCATGACTATGTATTCCCTTGTTTTATATAACTTTGTAAAATACTTAACCCTTCGCTTGCTATTCACGTCAATATACCTACCTGTAAATAGTGAAGACCCAGATAAGACAGCTCCTGCAGGAGCTGTCTCATCAGGGTCTGCACTATTTACAAATTGATCGTGCAACCAGTGCACTCCACAGCAGTGATTGCACAGCGAAATACTTGTACACAGTGAAGATATATGTAATTATACAACAGGGCATGGGTAAAGAAGGAGAAATGTATGTTAAAATTCAACAAGAGAAGAGTTAAGGGTGGAGTCTGTCACGAATATCCGTGGGGTAAATTGTTAAGAGAAAATGGACTTACACTTGAGAGGGTTTATACTGTCTGAATCACTTATCAATAGTTTTATGTAGTTTGTTATCAAGCTTCAGGGACAGTGTAGACCAGGGTCCGTGCTTATAAAGCTTTTTAGTTGAGTCTGAGTTCGTTCTCAAACTTTTGATTGGTCAGATTTGAGTTCTTAAGCTTTTGATTGGTCAGATTTGAGCCAAAGGCTCAAATCTGACCAATCAAAACATTGAGAACGAACTCAGACTCAACTAAACCTTGACAATATAGTTGGTCGCTGAACCAATGTCTGAACAGGCTCTATATTATTTGATACTGATTAGCATGTGCAACATTGTATTGTCAAATGTGACAAACTGCTAGTCCCATGCTGAGATGTCATATCAGATGCCGTTATTTCTCCACAAGAACCTCCTGGTTTGACAGTTTGGATCCGGATCAGACGTAGGGTAACTATGCGTCTGACCAGACTCCAAACTGACGCTCAGATTTATATTTTCAAGAAGAAATCGGCAAAAGACTATCTTGGAACTAATCATTAGAATCGCCTCGAACAGGGTCCTAAACAGTAGCTGCGAATTAGGATTTGGGTGAGAAATACTTGATTTTATGGATCAGTAGGCATCTTATCTACAAGTCTGAGAAATGTTTTCCTGTGGAATGGTAACACAAGAAGGTTTAACCCTTTGCTCCATGAATATTTATGTAAGAAATAACAACATCATGAATATCAATTAGATGAATTGTTATAACAGCACATGGACACAGGAAGTTTTAGGCATAGCAGGCGAAACTGCAGATTTATATCTATATAATATTTTAAGCAAACAGAGCAGATCCTGGTCAGACGGCTCCTACAGGAGCCGTCTCATGTGGGTCTACTCTGATTGCAAAGCCATGGAAAGGCGTATTTATGGAGTAAAGAGTTAATGAATATCTAATACTCACGGAGTTCGTAATGTGGGTAATCATCTAGATCTCCAAATGGTTTCGTGTCGCAACTTTCGTCTAAGCAGTACACAAAATACCACAATCCTCGCTGCATCGTCTGTTCCAATGCGCCCGACCCCACCGATGTCACCACCCATCCCGGGGTGCAGAATCCCGCAATTTGTAACAACACTCCCAGGATCAGGAGCAAGAGAATTGCAAACCTTGCTTTCCTAAACAACTCTATCTTTCGTTCATAAGACATCGGTGGCTTACTAGAGCCCATGACGACTGGTTGGCTGTTCATTTTGAACGAAAAATGGAGAACAGATACTCTTTGATCGAAACCGTTCAACAAAATGCTTCTCTAACTCCTCGTCAAACTGGTTTGTTACACGCAAACCCACCCAACCACTATAGTATTAGATAGACGTGATTCATGTCACGCTTCAGTGAGATGGGCATAGAAATGAAAACAGCTACAGAGAAACCACGAATGATTCGAAAACTAACGAATACCATTGTCGATCTTTGAGACAGGTGGCAGCTTAATGCAGGATGAACGTCATACAGAAAGCTCCTCTAGGAGCTTTCTGTATGACTTTCAACCTGCATTAGGCAGCCACCTGACCACAAAGACATGAATTCTTCATTACTAAAATTTCGTAGAGTCGACTGTTTACTGTATGTATAGACTGTTGGACGTTTGTTCAGTGTAGTTATACGTACATGTAATAATCATTGTTCTAAACATTACCCCTTTCCTCCATATATACGCCTTTCTGCGCCTCTGTAAAAGTCACTTTATGGAACCATTGTGATAAATAGAGCATTTGCTCCATAGGAGCAAATGCCCTCTTTATCAGAATGGTTTCAAACTACAAAGTTCTAAAATTTTCCTTTTCTCTAGTTAATGCTCCTTTTCGGTATAGATTTATTCGAAAGTGGTTTGATCTAAATATAGCCTATGGAGGAAAGGGTTAAGCAGACAAAGTTAGGCAAGTCGTACGAACATGGATCCCGAAGGAGCAGTTTGAATCAATCAGGCTCTACACTGTTAACTACAATAATTTCAGAACAACCCTCGTAGCCTACTTCATTGTTTTCATTTAATACTTACACTGTTGAATATTCATGTAAGAAGTAATGACATTATGAATATTTATTAGCATAATGATGTACATGCGAAATGTTGATATTGGTAGAAACTGTAGTCAGTTCTATTATAATATCATGAGCAAACAGAGCAGACCCTGATCAGACGATACATGGTGTATGAAGGGAAGTGTTAACCCTTTCCCCATATAAACGAATTTTCACGCATTTGCAAACAAAATAAACCCAGATCAGACGGTCCCATTAGGAGTCATCTGATCAATGTCTGCTCTGCTTATGATATGATATAAATCTGATTCTACAGTTTCTGCCTTAGCTAAAACATCATGTGTACATATGCCCTCAGCTAATAAATATTAATGATATCATTATTTCATGAATATTAAATGGGCAAAAGGTTACAGTTATCAAAATACTGCAGAAATTATTTATCTACGAACTGGCGGAGTGGGGCGTGTCAAACTGTAATATCTATAGCCCTTATCCGATTACTCGCAACCTGACTCGCATTTGAAATCAGCTAGGATCCAGATGAGACACCAAGTAACTCGGCATCTAATAAGGGTCCAAGCTGTTCGATACTCGACCAATAGCTCCTGAAACGCTTGATCAAATTGGAAGAAGTGAATGATGCACCAGATCCAAATCTGAGTAAGTGTTATTTTGATCAGAGCGATTTAATAGTTATGGTAAATAGCTATACAGTAAAACACCTCTAAACCTCTAGTATAAATATCGGTCTTAGAGACAGATGGCAGCTAAATGCAGGTTGAAAGTCATGCAGAAAGCTCCTACGGGAGTTTTCTGCGTGACTTTTATCCTGCATTAAGCAGCCACCTGCCTAAAAGTATCTAAATTCCTCTCTACTAGAATTCCGGTTTAGAGGTTTAGAGGGGTTTACTGTACATTTAGTTTTCCATTTTTCATGGCTTTGTGCCCTGTGTATACTCAGATCATTCATCCCTTTGAAAACGGCGTTTGATAGGAAGTCGCAAACAGTGTAGACCCTGGTCAGATATATCGTCTCTAGTAATTTGACTGGGTCTACATTGGTTGCTAAATGAAGCATTCCACCAGGAGCCTGTTCATATAAGCGCCAATATTCAATATAACTCAGCTCTCGTATGTGTGAGAAAATTAGACTTGATCTACAGTCACGGATCAGAGTTTAATGTCCTCTCCTCTAGTTAGAGTCGACAAACCAAACATACATCATATTTTTCCTTGCCAATCAAGACGCGAGTATCATTTGTATACATTTTGAATCCATATACATGTACAAGTACGTGTTCATTGTATACAGCAGAACCTCTCTAAAGCGACCACTTAACAAATGACCATGGATGTGCTTGAAACCCCGTGGCTGCTTAATGCAGGACGAAAGTTATGCAGAAAGCTCACAAAGGATCTTTCTGCATACTAACTTTAATCCTGCATTTAGCTTCCACTTCTCCCAAAAAGAAGGAATTAGACTGCTTTTGGGTATCTGTACATGCTTTCAACAGTATTTAGCGAAATATTCAAGAACAAGTTAATGCAAACACAATCCCGTAATCATAACACACAGATGACAATAGGAGCGCTCCATGCATTAACATTTAGCCTGCTGTGGGCTGATAAGTGATTACTTATGCAAACAGTTTGGATCCAGATGAGACGCTGAGTAACCTTGGCGTCTCATCAGGATCCAAACTGTTTGACGCCCTGATAGCATTTTTGTAGACTAATTTATATATATAATAGCTAGAATTTTGAAAATGTAGTAGATGAAAAGTTATGTAAATATAATTTGCTCAGCAAGCTAAAGGTTAAGCAACACTGTGCTTTTACAGACTCCTATGTGTGTTGTGTTGATTAACGTCCGTTTCTGCTCACTATGGGCTAATTGGACGCCCCAGAGAGAGGGAAGAGGATACAGAGAAACCCGGGTGCGATGCCCTACTCTTATTATCGACTGAGTTTCTCTGGTTCTTTTAGATGCCCAGTGTAAAGCACTGATACATCGGAGCTCGGTTTATAGTCTCTTCCGAAAGACTTGGTCCTATATAATGAATTACGTGATCGCATGTTTTTGAGGTATTGCTGTTTTTCTTACCTATCAGGTGTCCAGTATGATAGTTCGGTAATGCGCATGATCATCATCCAGTTATAGTAATTGATAAATAATGAACAACGAGTTGAGGCATTGGTTATTCTTTTATCCATTCCCTGTTTATTTCGATTTCTACTGAATATTCATTGACAAAATAGTTATAATGAAATATTGAAGATGGAACATTGTAGCCAATTTAGAAAGTAAAGAAACAGATATATCAGATTCCATCAGCAAACAGAGCAGACCCTGATCAGACGGCTCCTGTAGGAGCCGTCTGATCTGGGTCTACTCTGTTTGCAAATGCGTGAAAAAACGTAGAAATACGAGAGAAAGGGTTAAGACACTGTAAAATTTCGCTAATCTCTATATATTCAAATAAGTATCGTCATCGGTTTTTAAGATATGCGGCAGCTTAAATGCATGGTAACAGTCGCGCAGAAAGCTTTCACAAAGCATTTAACAGCAATCTGCCTAAAATGTTCTCATTTCTTCATTACTAAAAGTTCAAATTTGCTAGTTTTCGCTATATAACTGTAAGGGGAGATCACTGCGTAACAGATAACGAGAACAGATAACGAATGCCATTTACCTGTGTACCTTAAAACACCAGCAAAACGTCAATAAAAGGAAGTAAGATAACACTGGCTATTCAAATAAAGTGGTTGTGTGTAAGTTGTTTGTGTGAGTCGTATCGGTGACTATTTCTACACAGTGGTCGCATAATCATGATTTTGGAATAATGGCGATAAAACTGGGCGAAAAGGTTGTAGCAAACTCCACAATCGGACTGTCTGTTCTCGCATGTGTCCTACACATTGTCGGGTATGTTACCCCTGGGTGGACAATTTTGAATGTCGTAGTGATGTCGCAGGCCGATAACGGGACTTTCGTTGTATCGTACCACTCTTCCTTGTGGTATATCACGGTCTGTTCCGACACTAACTGTTTAGTTAAACCGATTTTTGACGTGATGAAAACTGACAACAGGCTGAACTGGATCTACTATACAAGTAAGATATATCTGTTGTACAGGTTGGACTGGTAAATAACGCACAGATAACCTACAGTAAAAATAAAATAAATCCGTACTAATGTTGTTATCACATTTGCAAACAGAGTGGGCCCAGATCAGACGGTTCCCTGTTTGCTTATGAACAAACATACATCTATTTATACAGTTTAAATCCTGTGTAAAACAACCAGGTCAATACACAATCATGATGCCAATATTTCTTACTTGAAAATTCAACAGGGAAAGGGTTAAACCACCATATACATGTACTGATTGTGTAGAGGAGCATTAAGCAGACGTTAGCTTAAAATACAGAACAGAAGACAAGTAATACAAAATGTTTTTAAGCTTTCTGCAATTACCTCGTCCCGTATTAAGCTACCACCTTTCTTAATCATTTCCTTCATATAAACATGTTTTCACGCATTTGCAAACAGAGTAGACCCAGATCAGACGGCTCCTACAGGAGCCGTCTGATCAGGGTGTACTCTGTTTGCTGATAGAATTTGATAGATCTATTTCTTTACTTTCTAAAATGGTTATAATGTTCAACCTTCCATATTTCATTGTGACTATTATGTCCATGAATATTCAGCAGGTATTGATATTTGGAATAAGCACAGAACGGGGAAAGGGTAAAGACCTAGACTTAGATTCTGTCATGGTCGGTTGAGGCTGATTTTACTGTTTTTTGACTCGGTTGCATATATGTAGTCCAGGTCTTACAATTATTATATGTCAATAGCATACTTTATGTGTCAATACTTTCTATAAATAGCACAACATACCTGTATGTTTACGGTTATTCAATATTGGTTTCGCCCCATTTCTAGTTCGACCCGTTTTCCAAAGGTTTTGTTACCAGGCTAACAGGAGGGCCGGATAACAATCAATGACACATTAGTATACATGTATAATTTATATCATTTATTAACCTTTACCTGCTGACCGCGACTTAACTGGTGTTTGCAAACAGTTTTGATCCAGGTGAGACGTCGATTAGCTCAGAATCCAGGCCTTTGTGACACTCGGGTTAATATTTCTCAAATTAACGAATGGAAAGTAAGTAAAAATAATAATACAGTAAAATCTTGGTTATTCGAATTTTTGTATAGAAAATTTTAGACCCTTTTAGGCAGGTGGTTGCTTAATGCATGGTGAAAGTCATGCAGAAAGCTCCCAGAGGAGCTTTCTGCATTACTTTCACCATGCATTAAGCTGCCACCTGTCTTAAAGATAGATACTGATACGTATATTTGTGTTCGAAAAATCGAGATTTTACTGTAATAAAATCTCATTACTAGCCATTACAGGTAAAGCGTATATTTGCATTATTACATGTCTTACCTGTATGGATAGTTATGTTTGATTTACAACCGTTATCAAATAAATAAATCATGTTTACACACAAACGAAAAACAACACAATGATGTTTAATGTATTTTTTTTTTAAATATTTATAGAATGTTTATAATGGAACATAAACACATGAATTGTTGACCTTGACAGAAAATGTCGAATCGGATCTATATCATTCAATAATATTTTATAGGAGCCGTCTGATCTGGGTCTACTCTATCTGCAAATACACGACAGGGCGTTTATAATAAGGAAAGGGTTAAAAGAAGATGGTTGCTAAATGGATAAATGCACAACGAACGTTAAGCAGACTACTTCTTCAGGAGCTTCCTGTATAACTGCTGCACTGTATTAAGCTACAATAAGCCTTAAAGATACAGATATGGACGTCGCTTTAGAGTTGGGTTGGGTTACTTCGTTGCTTTAGAGTTTAAGTTGGGTTACCTTATTTTATACTTCAAATGGTGTCATGGTTCGACCCTCACCGCGAACATACCAACATGGCACGAAGTATCCTAGGAAGTTGTTGAGTACATGAACAGATATTTTGTGTTTGCTAATCAACGGTTTTATGATTGGAGACAAACCCTTTCCCTCATATAAACGTGCTTTCACGCATTTGCAAACAGAGTAAACCCAGATCAGACGACTCATGTAGGAGCCATCTGATCAGCTTCTGATCTGCTTGCTTACAAAATTATAATAGAGATATGACTATACAGTATTACCAATACCAACTACTCCCGTGTACATTCAGAATAATAAAAAACAGACCTAATAAATATTCATGATGCTATTAGTTTTTCATGAATATTGAACAGAAAAGGGGTTAAATGGTGCTGTTTAGTAGATTTGAATGGGAAGACAAATGAGTAGGATTAACATCACTGCAACACTGAATGGACCAGTCAAGTTCGGTTAATGAATGATGAAGTGATGCTGCTGTCAGTTGATGATAATAGTGATGAATCACAAGCGTATTATTTCGGCTTATGTCGCATGATACCATCCTGAACACAGGATAAACACGCACGCACGCACGCTTCCTACAGAAGTCGTCTGATCTTGGTGTACTATGTTTGCAAAGGCGTTAAAAGGCATTATTTAACCCTTTCATCACCGAAGTCGCATAAATGCACCACAGCAAATAGTGCAGCCCCAGATCAGACGCCGCCTTTTCAAGGCGGCCTCTGATCAAGGACTTCACTTTTTGTCTCATTCTCTATTCCTAGATATTTGCATTATTCTTTTGAAATTTGCATTTATTATCTCATTCCTCTATTGTACCGAATGATTTAACAAAAGTTCGATTGCAGACGACAATTAGAAATTTGGCGCCGAAAGGGTTAAGAAATAAGGGTTAAATCGCTAGTTAGACCTCATTTTGAACATGCTTCACCTATATGGTCCATCACACTACAAACAAAAGAAAGAGCCAACTTAAAAAATATACAGAGGAAGTCAGATGGATCTCTAGGATGGTCAGAGAACTTCAAGAGATGAACTACACATAGAGGCTTATTATCTTTGTCTACATTGGAGTACAGAAGGAACACGCATTGTCCAAATATAGTAAACCATGTCTACAGTGATCATTCAAACTACAAGTCTAAATGTAATTCTGGACTTTTAGACAGATGGCACCTTTAATATGTAAACGAAAGCTATGCAAAACCTCCTCTAGAGCTTTCTGTATTATTCATCATCTATTAAGCAACCATCTGGTTTTATAGACCACCATGTTTTATTCATCATATAGTTCCTGTAGGTAGGTCCATCCGTATACAAAATTACTGACTCCACTGATACAACATAACGCTAAATCGAATACATTCATCTGTGTCGGTGCAACACAAACTACGGGTATTTGAACCAACCATGAATGAGAGCTTAATCCTTAATTAAAATGCAGGCATCTATGACAAGGGGTAACACAAACTGAACTATGAACAAGAACTTAACTGTAAATCAATAACATACATCTATGACAACAGACAACACAACGTACGCGTATTTGAACCATGAACAAGAGCCTAGCTCTTAATCAAATACATACGTCTTTCACAAGAGGCAACACAAAACATTACGCGTATTTGGACCATAACAAGACAGATATATACATCTATGACAAAAGACAACACATAGTACGCGAGGCATCGCAATGTACATGTATTTGAACCATAAACAAGAACTGAACTCTAAATCAAATACATACATTTACAAGAAAAGCATTGATGTAAACATCAAAGGGCGCCATTATAAAGAACAGCCATGCTGGTTTTGTTAAAATCTATATTGTGAAACAAAAATGCTTAGAATATGAGTGATCATGATACTTATATGCTACAGTAACCCTTTCAATGAAGATATAACTTCTCTGCTATTGAAATAGTGTAAACATAAATGAAGACAAATGAAAGTTTTTACATGAAAATTTACACTGGTTGGCATTATTTTAATATAATCATGCAATCATTCAAAGGTTTAGTTCAGCATATTGCTCTTGGAATTACTACAGACAGAAGTATGATTTCAGACACCCTATCAAACAATGAAATAATTATACTTAAAACAACTAAATAATGAGTTTGTCCAAAGCTTTTCAATACTGTGAATTTAAGAAATGAATCAAATACCGAAATAGTTTAAATTGTAGTTTGATAGATAATTATTTTAATTGATTATAGATGGATCAGTCATTATTAAATCTTAGAAAAGAATATACTCAGGGAGCCAATAGTGCCTACCGTGCACCCCCTAGACTTTTTTTCATGGGTACCAAAATGTTCAGAAAAGTGTCCTGAATCAGAATCGCGAATGTACTCAAACTTAAATTCTTTAAGGCTATGTGTATTTTAACCGTTTCCATGGCAACCCCCCAGTTTTCGTAATGATGACCCATACCTACAAATCCGCCCATATCACAGCCAGTTTTTGTCCTAAAACTATAAAACTGGTACCAAATGGAAGATAAGACATTGTGCTTTTATTTCCAACTTGTTCTTTTTTTTAATTATCTTATTTGCATACTCATGAATATTAATGACAACATTATAAATAGGAAAAAAGGATAGAAATAACGTAAAACTTTCATCCTACAAATATCAGAAAATAACTTCAAATGCAGTTTAACATGATGACAAAACCCCAGGAAACAAAATATCCAATTTGAGGACCATAGCATTAACTCTAAGTACCATTTTCACCGTTTCCATGGCAACACCCTAGTTTTCGTAATAATGGCCCGTACCTGCAAAATCGTACATATCACAGTCAGTTTTTGTCCTACACCTATAAAACCGGTACCAAATTGGAGATAGGACATTGTGCTTTTATTTCCAGTTTGTTTTTTTAAATTATCTTATTTGCATACTCATGAATATTAATGAGAACATTAAAAATAGTAAAAACAATATAGAAATAACGTAAATAATGTAAACTATTCACTTTTTATCCTACAAATATCAGAAAACAATTTGAAATGCAGTTAAACATGATGACAAAATCCTCAGAAAACAAAATATCATATTTGAGGACCAAATATTTAACTCTAAGTAACCTTTTAACTGTTTCCATAGTAACCATTCATTTCACTCTGTTCACACATTTTTGTTAGTCGACACCTACCTGCAAAAATCTTCCATATCACAGGAAGTTTTTGTGCTAACTGTATAAAACTGGTACCAAATTACAGCTAAGACCTTGTGCTTTGGTTTAAAGGCTATACTTAGGAATTACCTTATTTGCATACACATGAATATTAATGAGAATAATTAAACAATAGCAAAAAATACAGAAATAACGTAAACCTCTCATTTTTTATCCTACCAATATCAGAAAACAACTTCAAATGTAGTTTAAATTGATGACAAAATACTCAGAAAGCTACGTATCTAAATTGATACCCACACAATGAACTGTAAGTAACATTGTAATGGTTTCCATGGTAACCGATCCTTTCACAAATTTTGGAAATTTGACATCCACCTGTAATACTCCGCTAGATCTCAGTTATTTTTGATGAATCATGAAATCAATTGTTACAAACAGATTTGAGGCATTGCTTTAATAGTAAATATTACTTTTCTGATATAAACTAATTTGCATATGTATGAATATTTATGAGAGCAGTAAGAGATGTTGAAATTTTCGACAGACACCAGTCTTTTTCTTATAAAGCAAACAAAAATGCAAAATGGTTAGCTAAAGTTTACTATGATCACTGAATATCACCAAGATTGTTAGATAAATAAATTTGGGACAAATCATATAACACTGATGGTGATATATCTGTTTCCTAGGCAACCATTCTAACCTCATTGTTCATATTACAGAGTGTTTAAATACCTGCAACTTACAAAGATATTGCGGCCTACTTTGGTGATGAGTTTTAATGTTCTCATTAATATTCATGAGTATGCAAAATAAGATAATTTAAAAAAACAAACTGGAAATAAAAGCACAATGTCCTATCTCCAATTTGGTACCGGTTTTATAGATTTAGGACAAAAACTGACTGTGATATGCACGATTTTGCAGGTACGGGCCAATATTACGAAAACTAGGGTGTTGCCATGGAAACGGTGAAAATGGTACTTAGAGTTAATGCTATGGTCCTCAAATTGGATATTTTGTTTCCTGGGGGGGGGGGGGGGGGGGGGGGGGTTGTCATCATGTTAAACTGCATTTGAAGTTATTTTCTGATATTTGTAGGATAAAAAAATGAAAGTTTTACGTTATTTCTATCCCTTTTTTTACTATTTTTAATGTTCTCATTAATATTCATGAGTATGCAAATAAGATAATTAAAAAAACAAGTTGGAAATAAAAGCACAATGTTTTATCTTCCATTTGGTACCAGTTTTATAGTTTTAGGACAAAAACTGGCTGTGATATGGGCGGATTTGTAAGTATTGGTCGTCATTACGAAAATTGGGGGGTTGCCATGGAAACCGTTAAAATACACATAGCCTAAAAGAATTTAAGTTTGAGTACATTCTGATTCAGGACACTTTTCTGAACATTTTGGTACCCATGAAAAAAAGTCTAGCGGGGGTGCACGGTAGGCACTATTGGCTCCCTGAGTAATAGTATCATTTTCATTGTAAAATCTCATTCATATATTAATAAACTCTGATAAGATAAGCTTAATATAACACACCTATTGGCAACAAATCTGGAGTTCAACTGTGAAAAAGAAAATGGTTTAAAATGCCATACGTGGCACTAAGCAAGGTCGAATTCTAATTACACGACATTAAGCTATCTCCAATTATGGCCCAAATGTGATCCATTTTTCACATTTTATACGATAACTTTAATTAATCAATACTTCCAAACTAAAAGAATGTCTTAACATATAACTGGGTTTCTTTAGATTTTAATAAATAGACATTCTGTAAATATTGGGCGGAAAATTTCTTGAAGTGCATGTGATTTTCATGATAATGTGATTATTATGTGCATACGTTCAGATAGACGAACTTCGGCGTCACCGTATTACGGTGCAATAGACTCAGCCTTTCTGACCTAGTGACTGGTTTCAAGTCGATAATCAACTAAAACATTCATTTATACACCGTGATGTATAGGATTTTTACCCTAATTGGGGCAAACTGAACAAAGCAAATATACGTCATACCTAAACTTTCAATTAATCCGCATTCAACGAAAATCTGCACACTGGACTGTGCATTTACTGAAAAAAGTGTAATACTTTACAAGACCTTGAGGCAAGCCTATTGCACCGGAAATCCGAAAGGATCAGCTTTTTAGTATCAATGATGCATTCATTTCTTTTAATGCAATAATTACAAACAAATGCTTATTTTTTTTTATTTCATTTCTTCTTATATGTTATTCACACTCTTAATCGACCAGTACATACACTTTACATTGCTCAAACAAGTAACTTTCATTTTTTCAATGGTACAGAAATGACTGCTCCTCCCATTAGCTGGGCATTTCGTAAGCCCATATAGGCGCCACGCTAAATGCGCGGGCGCCAATAAGAAGAGGCAACACAAACCACATGCATTTGAATCTTGAACAAGAACTTGACTATGGCTATGCTTGCTCAGTCATAGAGTGGTTGGTGTTTGAAACAGCTTACCTGACACTGTAAACAATGCGTTCATGCTCCTTTAATCCTTTACTCAATGAATATTCATGCATAAAGCATCTTATCTGGACCTCTGCTAATGACCAAGTCATAAATGGATAAGGGACATATTTCACTCTTAATTTCCCCCACCAATCCCTGTGTTATTGCCATTCTTTACAATCGTCTAAAAGAGAGACTAATTTCTCAATGAAAAAATATTTATGTACAGTAAAGCCTCTCTATAACGGCCACTAAATTACATCAGGTATTTTGTGTTAAAGGCAGGTGACTGCTTAAAGCAAGGTGAAAGTAAAACAGAACGCTCCTATAGGAACGTTCTGTTTTACTTTCACCTTGCTTTACGTAGCCACCTGCCCTAAACACCAACTAATTAACACTATTTAGTGGCCGTTATAGAGAGGTTTTACACTATTGTTGTTTATCTTTTAAACGATTCTAAAGAGTGGTCACAACACAGACTTTGGTGGAAACAGAAGGAAGCTAATCTTTGAAAACAAAACCATCCTTATGCATTCTTCTAGATAATTAACGTTGTTACCGGGCATCTTATTTTGACCAAATGGTTCCCATCTGTCGTTTGTGATTAGCTATATAGTTCGTACTATGGGCGATTATGCAAATCAATGCATTTTGTCTTTCAGTGGTCTAGACTCAAGAGTCATTATCTTGCGTCATTTCATAACGTTACATAATTGTAGTTATTACTGTCACAATTCTATTACTGCTTCTTAACCATTTACTCCACACATAGAGTTGAACTTCGATATCTCGAACTCGAATAACTCGACATTCGGATAACTCGAACTAAAAGTTCAGTCCTTCGAAAACTTACCATACAGAATTGCTCTAAAATGTATAACTATGCACATCTAGAAACACGCATGGCAGCTTAATGCAGGTCTAAAGTAATGCTGAAAGCTCCTTTAGGAGCTTTCAGCATTACTTTAGACCTGCATTAAGCTGTGAACTTAAGGAACTGTACAGATCAGAATCGGATAACTCGAACTTCTGTTATCTCGAACTATTTTATGGTCCCTTGAAGTTCGAGATATTGAAGTTCAGTTGTACATCTTTGAACGTCTTTGCAAACTAAGTAGACCTACGTCAGACGACTCATGTAGGAGCCGTCTGATCAGGGTCTGCTCTGTTTGCTTATTGACTGATAAAGATCTTATTCTACAGTTTCTGTCAGCCAAACATTCCTGTATCCACATACTACTGTAAAAATCATGTAATTAATATTCATTATGTCATTATTTCTTACATGAATATTCATGGAGTAGAGGTTTATTGGATATTATCAAGTCATTCATTCCTGTAAGTTATGAAATCACCCCATGATACATCGGCATAATTCGACAATCAATCTTAACAAAATGGAGATAGATCTACCAAGGAATTTCCTGTCAAGGGTAAACCTACGGAAGTTCTGATGTCTCATTTAGTGTTAATATAGTAAAACCTCTCTAAACCGGAATTCTACTCGATGATGGTTTCCTAGAACAACAACAACAACAACAACAACAACACTCGAATTAATACCGTATTGGCTCCCTCGTCTGGCGTTTGTCATGTTGTTGTTTTTGTCGCTGTGTCAATTAATAACAAATATAAAATAACGAACAAAGAGTAAAAATCAGCAGATACAGCACATTATAAATAACAGAGGTCCAGATAAGATACGTACATCAAAATAGTATCAAGAATAGTTCCCTTATTTCTACACCAAACCCTTTGCTGTGACCACTCTTTAGAATCGTCTCTCTGAGACGATTCTAAAGAGTGGTCACAACATAGGGTTTGGTGGAGAACTGACGAATTTAGTACATGTATTTGACTACGCACATTTATCTGTTGTCCTGAGTACAAATAAGAAATAACTAATAACAGTGATACGTATTAACAATAATGAGAACCATGTCCCCCGTATTACGGAAATTCAATCACACTCACCCTCATTTATTTTTTACCGTTATTGGGCAAGACTTGTTAAACACTGCCACCGTGTCAAGTCCACTAGCGTTTCCATTCCGTTACTTTTCTAAAACTATTGAAATCAATAACCAATAACTTAAATAAATATTAAGAAATAACAACATAAGAAATAATAAATAAGAATTAACAATAAATGAGACATCAGAGCTGCCGTACAAACTAGTATTTCCATACACAGTAGAACCTGTCCTAAGTGGCCATTCATTTACTGAACATATGCATCTTAAAAAGTTGGTTGTTGCTTAATGCAGGGCAAAAGTAATACAGAAAGCTCCTATAGGAGCTTTCTGCATTACTTTTGACCTGTATTAAGCTACCACATGCCTTACAGACCATAATTGGACCTGTTTTTGATGGCCGATTAAGACAGGTTCTGCTGTAATAGATTTTGGCATTTGGGTCTTGCTTTACATTATATATAATTGACATGTGAGTTCCTGCCTCCATCACTAGCGAGCGTTACCCTCTCGTAAATGTCTATTACAGTGAACCCGAGAGATTTCTTGGTTGGTCATAGATTGAAGATGGTGACGGATAGTGCTCATTTGGCAAGAGATAGGAAGACACATTGTTAGGGTTGAACGACACAATTAAAGCCATATTCTTTAACCCCCCCCCCCCCCCCCCCCACACACACACACACATTCCTTCATATATTGACAAGGTCGTTTTGCTCAATATACACTTCGGGTGTTTAATATATATTTGACAATATTAATTTCCTCCTTGCAAAAACTAAAAGGGTGACAGGTCAGTGGTTTTTATTCAATTCATTGCGTTGATAGCGTGTGAAATTAGCATAAATCACCCTCTGATGTTGAAGGCAGGTGGCTGCTTAAAGCAAGGTGAAAGTAAAACAGAACGCTCCTATAGGAGCGTTCTGTTTTATTTTCTCCTTGCTTTAAGCAGCCACCTGTCATAAATACCAACTAATTAATACAATTTAGTGACCGTTATAGAGAGGTTTACTGTATATACTTGCATCTAAAAGGCATACTTTAATAGGGCTTTTACATGAAGGAATAAAACATGAAAAGACCTATACATATAACTTGTCACTATAAAATACATATTATAAACACACTAGCTGACAACATCTGCTTACTTCATCCTGGCTAACCTTATACTCCATGAATATTCATGTAAGAAACAATGACATCTGAATATTAATTGAACATTATTTATGAAAGTGGCATAATTGTGAAGAAAGGACTTTGGCCATAGTATAATTCTAGAATCAGATCTATATTATTAATATTTCATAAGCAAACAGAACAGGCCCCGATCAGATGGCGTACTGCCTGTTCAGGGTTTACTCAGATGCGTCAAATTACGCATCTATGGCGCAAAAAAGTTAACAGACAAAATAAGTTAGAACCACTAACACAATTGATATATTGAGTGTAAAACTTGTTGTCGTTGCAAAACGATACAGGAGACCTTTGGTACGCGTTCTAATGTCACCAGTAATGGAAAGCAGAAATTTACATCTATCAAAATTGGACAGCTTTGGATAAACAGGATTACGGACAGTCGCTTTTCTAAATACAGTAGAACCTGTCTTAAGCGTCCATCAAAAAGAGGTATAATTATGAGTTTTGTAAAAAAGGCAGTTGATAGCTAAATGCAGGTCAAAAGTATAGGAGCTATCTGCATTGATTTTGTCCTATAGGAGCCGTCTGATCAGGGTATCCTTTGTTTGCTTAACCCTTTCTTCCATAAATACGCCTTTCTACGCCTCTGTAATAGTCACTTATTGAAACCATTGTGATAAATAGAGCATTTGCTCCTATAGGAGCAAATGCTCTATTTATCATAATAGTTTCAAACTGCCAAATTCTAAAAGTTTCCTTTTCTCTAGTTAATGCTCATTTTCAGTAGATTTATTCAAAGTGGTTGGATATAAAAAGAGCCTATGGATGAATGGGTTAAGGTACAGATATGATTGTACAGTTTCTGCCTGGTCCAAAACGTCTTGTGCCCATGTGCTATTATAACAATTAAATCTAATTGATAATTTATGATGTCATTATTTCTTTCATTAATAGCCACGGAGTAAAGGGTTAAGTATTTACCTTATACAGAACTGTTTCACGGTTTTGTAAACAGAACAGAGTGGATCATGGGCTGTTCAGTTTGCATATGAAATAAAACACATTTGATTCTGCAATGGCCATACATATATGCTATTATAATAACTTTAACATTCATGATGTCATTATTTTTTAAATGAATATTCATGAGATAAAGAGTTAACAGTAAACATATTGCGACTTACACTATTCTTTTATATACAGATGAACTTTGATATCTCGATCTCGGATAACTCGAACTTCGGGATAAATCGAACAAAAAGTTCAATCCTTTCCAAACTTGCAATACACGAATTGCTCTCAAACGTTTCGCTACAGATATCAAGAAACACATGTGACAACTTAATACAGGTCTAAAGTAATCCTGTAGGAGCTTTCAGCATTACTTTAGACCTGTATTAAGCTGTGGCCTTGATAAATTGTTCAGATTAGAAATCGGATGACTCGAACTTCTGTTATCTCGAACTAATTTGTATGGTCCCTTGAAGTCGATGTTCAACTGTATCTCAGTGGAGGTCCAGATAAGATGCATACATTTAAACCCTTTCAATAATATTTCATTTATTTCTCCACCGAAGCCTATGTTGTGACCACTCGTTTGAACGCGTGGTCACAACATAGGATTTGGTGGATAATTTGAGTTCGCACCTTTATCTCTTGCTCTGTATCTTACAGTCACTGACGGTATTGCTGCATACCAGACAGAGACCTCTGTGGCCCTCGCACTGACTGGTATCACCGTTGTTCTCGTCATATTCGCATTCAAGTCCGCTGTGAGTGACTTCGCACGCCTCTGTCTCCTCATATGTATTATGAACTGCAGTATAATTTCGGGTGAGTATGTTATATCCTGTTTTTATCGCAATGACTAAAACTGCAATAATGAACACGTTGTAAGTTGAAGTCCCATTATATTTTAGCCTATCTTTTTCTTGTGAAAAGATTAATTTTGTGTAAACAATATAGTTTGAAAAAACACTTGCAAACAAGACTACTCGAATATTGTTTCATTTCAAAGGAATTAACAGGGTTTACCACGAGAGTCTCTAATTAACCAGATCGTCCAATAAATGCAAATGAGCTACTATAGCGTCATCTTCACGTTACGTCTACCCTCAAAGAAAGTAAACAAACAAAATGGCGACTGTCGGTGGAGTCCGCATTCAAAGCTGATATCAGAGGAGTCTAGACACGTCGTCCACTTAAACCAATAAATATGGGGAATATGGAACCAGTTGCTTATTGGCAGATTTAAAACAGAACAATCTGTATATAAATTGCTGTCCATGGTCACGTGATTCACTTATATCATACGCGCTAAATGTCGTTTTGGAGCAATAAAACGTTAAATGATACAACCTCATGTGTAGGGCTCAAAGAAGTTGGATTTAAAAATAGCATATAAGGGAATGTGTTAAGTGGGGGTCTCATCAGGATCAACATTAACTAGGATTGATTTTAGAATGGTGTAGTTTTGAAACCATTGTGATGAAAAAAGCATTTGCTTCTATGGAGCAAATGCTCTAATAATCACAATGGTTTCAAAAATGACTTTTACAGAGGCGTCAACAGGCGTCATTAGGTGGGAATATGTTAAATATGTATTTTCTAAGGTCGTTGCTATACGGTCGGATGAATTGTGTATTTTGAAACCATTGTGATAAAAAGAGCATTTGCTCCGTAGGATCAAATGTTCTTTTTATCACAATGGTTTTAAACAAGAGTTGTCCGCAGACAGCGCGCTCCACTTTCTTTAGTGCTGGTTAGTGTAGTGGAAGTCTAAGTCAGAAAGGGCAGATAACTATAGCAAAATTAATTTTAGGGTTACCTGCCCTTGTGGAATGGGTCCCCCTTGTAATAGTTAACATGCATACCAAATTTGAACCAAATATCTTGGACAGTTTCTGAGACATGGCCCTTAACATAAAACTTAACCAACAATGAAAATTCAAAGTCGAAAAAGGGGCATAATTATGGCAAAACTAATGTTAGGGTTACCTACCCTTGTGAAATGGGTTGCCATTGTGATAGTAAACATACATACCAAATATGAACCAACTATCCTTTGATGGTTTCTGAGAAATGGACCTTAACAAAAAGGTTAACCAACGCCGACGCCGACGAGAGGGTCATGACAATAGCTCCACTTTTTGAAAAAGTGGAGCTAAAATGCACTTTTACAGAGGCGTCAGTAAGAGGAAATGGGTTAAATATGTATTTTACCAATGTCGTTGTTTTAAGGACTGATGACTTGTTACAGTATTAATAGATAGCGACACCGGCAAGTACATTTTCAACGCGCTCACAGACATAGGGGTGATATTCTTGGATATAGACAAGTGTCAGACTATCGTTGAGAGAAGTCTATAGGGCAATGAGGCGGACACAAATGGACGCACCTGCCACGGGACCTACTAACCTAATATTAACAGTTTCTTCGACATTTTGCTGTTACGTCATTTACACATGATGGTGATAGGACGTACAGTAAAACCTGTCTTAACCCCTTTCCCTGTTATATGTTTATTCAAAATGTCAATACCTACTGAATATTCATGCACAAAATAGTTATAATGAAATATCAAAGGTGGAACAGTGTAGCCATTTTAGAAAGCAAAGAAACAGATCTATCAAATTATATTAGCAACCAGAGCAGACCCTGATCAGACGGCTCCTCTAGGAGCCGTCTGATCTGGGCCTACTCTGTTTGCAAATGCGTGAAAACACGTTTATAAGAGGGAAAGGGTTAAGCGACAAAATCAAAGTGGGGTTTAAGTAGTATTTATGGGTCTGTAAGGCAGGTGGTAACTTAAGTCAGGTCAAATATAAATGCGGAAAGCTCCTATAGGAGTTTTCTGTATTAACTGTTGCCCTGTATTAATCAACCATCTGCTTGTTCAGATTCCGTCCAATCTACACAATTTTGAAAGTTTCCTTTTCTCTAGAAAATGCTCCATTCGGTAGATTTAATCAGAGAGGCTGGGTCTAAACGTAGTCTAGGAGGGACTGGGTTAAAACAGGTTCGAATAAGGTTAACCCGTTCCGTGGTATATGCGCATTGCGGACTCCTCGCATTACGAACATAGTAAATCCTCGAGACTTCGAAATCCTAGAATAGAAGAATTAAGACCCCTTTAGGCAGGTGGCTGCTTAATGCAGAGTGAAAGTCATGCAGAAAGCTCACAGAGGAGCTTTCTGCATGACGTTCACTCTGCTTTAAGTTGCCAGCTGTCTTAACCCATTACCTCACAGGTTACTTTTAGATCCAACCTTTTTGAATAAATCAACCGAAAAAGATCATTAACTAGGGAAAAGGAAAATATTAGATTTTTGTAGTCTAAAACAATAACAACAACGACAACAACAACAACAACAACAACAATAATAATAATAATAATAATAATAATAATAATAATAATAATAATAGTAATAATAATAATAATAATAAAGACTTTATTTAACGAGAGTTCCCATTTGGTTACATGTATTACCAATCTTCCATGGGGCCCTCAACAGAGAGAAAACATAATAAATTTTTTTTTATATACAATTTGTAATAAAGTAACAATGCTATCATAATAATTCTGCATAAGCACAACCTTGCACTGATGATAGACAGATCTGAGTTAACCCATAAAGTGCTAAGCACGACACTTGTTGGTTTTTTTTGTTGTTGTTTTACCACACACAGTGAAGACCCAGATGAGTGAGTTCCTGTAGGAGCCCTCTCATCAGGATCTGCATTGCTTGCAATGGGAAATTGAAATTGAAATTCAAAAATCGTTGGCTCTGATGCAAAAAGGCTGCATGTGGAATTCATAGGTAAATGCAACCCCATTTCACTGAGTTGACGATTTAGATCGATTAGAACTAACGATAATAGTGCAAACCATTGTGATAAATAGAGCATTTGCTCCTATAGGAGCAATTGCTCTATTTATCACAATGGTTTCAACAGGTGACTTTTGCAGATGCGTCAAAAGGCGTCAATGTGAGGGAATGGGTTAAAGGTGGATAATGATAATGTATTTGAGTGTTTGGATAGTCGAGATTTTACTGTAATTCATTGTTATACATGTACAGTTATATCAATTACAGAAAACCTCTCTATAACGACCACTAAATTGTGTTAATTAGTTGGTATTTATGGCAGGTGACTGCTTAAAGCAAGGTGAAAGTAAAACAGAACGCTCCTATAGGAGCGTTCTGTTTTACTTTCATCTTGCTTTAAGCAGCCACCTGCCTTTAACACAACATATTTGATGTAATTTAGTGGACGTTATAGAGAGGTTTTGCTGTATGCCAAATAGTATAGACTAAGAAAAGAACAGACCTTGATCATCGGCTCATGTAAGAACCGTCTAATCTGGGTTTATTCTGTTTGCAAAAGCGCAAAAAGATGTCTTTATTGAGTAAATGGCTACAGAATATATCTGGTGAAAAGACAAAACTATATTGCATATATTGTCATCCATTAACTATCTCTATTTCTTTCCAGGAGTCGCAGCCCTTATAGCAAGTATTACAAAAACACGGGATACGTTCAAGTGGAAAGATGTATATGATTTCACGTTTCCTTTCTCTGTTTTACTTATTGGCTTGGGCGGACTCGTTAACATTGCTGCTTTGGCAGCGTGTATAAAACCCTTAATACACATTATTCATGTTTTGAAAAAGCCTACATCGCAACGGCAATCATTAATGTCACATGTGAATGTCACAGTGCCGATGGAACGAACTGAACCTCCTCCACCAGCATATCAAAAAGTTTCCAAATCTAGCAAATACCAATCAGGTCAGCTACGTAATTGGCATCGGACAGAAACGAGTAGTGATAACCAACATATACCGAATGGCTCTCGATACGATAGAGAACGTGCCAACACTGAACCGTATTGGACAGAAGACAATAGAAATGAACCGTATTGGACAGAAAACAATAGAAATGAACAGAAATCACAGAATGGCCGACTAAATGAAAAGAGTAGTTCTCATAGTGAGCCATACAGGCCAAAAGGCATTAGAAATAAACGGAGGGCACACAATGACGGGCGGCATGAAGAGAAAGATAATCCACACAATGAGTCATATACGAAAGAAGATAAAAGAAATAAACAGAAAACACCGCATAGCGGACAATATGAAGAAAAAGATAGTCCCCATGCAGAGCCATATCTGACACAAGGGGGAATGGAGCCATATCTGTCACAGGGAGGGGGTATCACATTCGCGTCCACAAGACCTTCGTCATACTATGCGAGGATGGAGTCCCAGAATTACGCATACGAAAACCCAATGGCGGATTCACCTGTGGAATCCTGTGTTTAAAGCTTCATGGGAAAAGTATTGCCGTCTGCAAAATTGTCTTCTGCAAAGAAACTTTTTGCTTTGAAATATTGTTTCCATCCTTTATTTTCAAATACAATCTTCAGAAATCAAACGAGCCCCCTAAAACTACGAAAAACGGTTATTGGGTTTTGTAAACAGTGTAGAACCAGATCAGCTGCTCCGTTTAACCATTTCCTCCATAAATACGTCTTTCTACGCCTCTGTAAAAGTCACCTGTTGAAACCATTGTGATAAATAGAGCATTTGCGCCCATAGGAGCAAATGCTCTATTTATCACAATGGTTTCAAACTACAAAATTCTAAAACTTTCCTTTTCTCTAGTTAGTGCTCCTTTTCGGTAGATTCGTTCAAATAGGTTGGGTCTAAATATAACCTATGGAGGAAAGGGTTCAAACGCGGAGTCTTATCAGATTCTACACTGTTTTAACAGTAGTCATCGAAATAGAATAACCTCTTATACAGTTAAAGCCCTCTGAACTGGATATCATCATTAACATCAATATCGGTCTTTCAGACAGGCGGCAGCTTAATGAAGATTGAAAGTCATGCAGAAAGCTCCTTTAGGGGCTTTCTGTATGATTTTCAATCTGCATTAAGCAGTAATCTGCTTGAAAGACCTATATTATCCTTTATTAAAACTCCGGTTTAGAAGGGGTTTACTGTAAATGCCAGATGGCGGAGAACCTGATGTGACGCCTCTCTGGCGTATTTGCTTCTTCATTATTGCAAAGGTTGGTTGTCGTACAGAGGGTATCGCATCGTCAAACATCTAGGGTTTTTTTTCAAACATCTAGGTTGGTTTGTTTTTTAACATCCTATGGCTATTTGACCATATACAGTAAAATATATAAATCTTGTTTTCAACACGGGTAGAAGCTTAACGCAGGACAAAAGTTATGTAGAATGCTCACATAGGAACTGTCTGCATTACTTTTGTTCTGCATTAGAACCCGCCTGCTTTTAATATTCACATGCTTATTAATAAACCGGTCTCATTAGACAACTCCAACTGTAATATAAATCTATATAAGATACCGAGTTTCTTGGCGTCTAATCTGGATCCATACAGTTGTAAAAGATCATGATGACTCCGCACATTCCAATGTTCATGATTATACAATCCATAACTTATTGATTTATGAAATCCCTTATTATTTTGCTATTGATGTATTTTCCGTGTAACCAGATTTTGTTTAACGCTTACCTCCATGAGATAAAACAATGATGACATCATGCATATTAATTAGTTGATTTTTAATATAAATATTTAGCCATGGTGAAAACACATACGCAGTTCCATTTTATTTCATAAGCAATCAGGACAGACCCAGATCAGACGGCTCCTGACAGATCAGAACCTGATCAGATGACTAATACAGAGGTCGTCTGATCTACGCTGATTGCATAGGCGTTAAATGGTATGTCCATGGAGTAAAAGTTAATACACAAGCATATTCATTGTGTAGATGTAGTTATAGATATAGTGACACATCATTAAACAATCATTCAGTTATCCTGTACCTGATGAATATTCATGTAAGAAATAATTATTTCATGAATATTAATTGGATTATTTTTTTATAATGGCAAATGAGCACAGGAATATTCGGAATCATATCTATATTATTTCATAAGCAAACAGAGCAGGCCCTGATCAGACGGCTCATACTGGAGCCGTCTGATCCGGGTCTACTCTGTTTACAAAGGCGTAGAAAGGCGTAGAATAAATGGTCAACCAGCTGCTTCAGTTTTCAGAGACGTTATTGCAATTCTTGTATCCTTTTAACCCATTACATCATAGGCTATTTTAAATACAACCTCTTTGAATAAACCTACCAAAAAGGACCATTAACTAGAAAAAATGAAAATTTTAGAATTTTGTAGTTTGAGAGCATTGTGATAAATAGAGCATTTGCTCCTATAGGAGCAAATGCTCTATTTATCACAATGGTTTCACAAAGTGACTTTAAAAGAGTCGTCAAAAGTCGGCAATATGAGGGAATGGGTTAAACCCCTAATGAACTAAAACCATCTTTTGCTAAATCTCTGATTTGTTACCATTTCACTTACTTCTGATCCGAAACTATTGACCGCTGGTCATACAGTTTTGATCCAGATGAGACACCGAGGTAAGATCACTTCTCATCTGGAGTCAAGCTGTATGCAGTTTTGAAGTATAGGTCACGCTTTTAGCATGATAAAGGCTTAACCCTTTCGCTGCCACTGCCGGATCTGTGATTACCTATGCAAACAGTTTGGATCCAGATGAGACGCCGAGTAACTCGGCGTCTCATCAGGATCCAAACTGTTTGTTACTGTTACTATGTTTTTTGAAACAAAAATGAAGAAAATCAAAAGAATGAAAATTTGTAGCAGATGACAAAGTTAGCAGACGACAGAGTTTGGCAGCGAAAGGGTTAATCATTGACGGAACTAAATTGATATGGATGTTATATTATCCTCGGGTTTTGTCGAAGCGTTTTAGACATAGAGATAATGGATGCATGCGTGCATGAATGCAAATGAATGCATAGCTAAATGCCTTGATGCAGCAAACCATTAATGGTTGAAAATCGGCTATACTTAGGCAGAGCCATTTCTAAAGGTGTGTACTCGAATACAGTAAACCCCCTCTAAACCGGAATTGAAGTAGAGAAAAAAAATCGAAACTTTAAGGCAGGTGAATGCTTAATGCAGGGTGAAAGTCATGCAGAAAGCTCCCAGAGGAGCTTTCTGCATGACTTTCATCATCCTGCAATTAAGCTGCCACCGTCTCCAAGACCGATATGTATCCGAAATCAAACGTCCGGATTAGAGGGGTTTTACTTGACATACTTAAGGCGTCCTTTCTCCTCCTTCTTATGTTGTAACCACTCTTAAGATTAGTCTCATCGAGACGATTCTAAAGCGTGATAACACCACGGGGTTTTGGTGGATATAATATAATATATAACCTTTTCCTTCATGTAAATGCATTTTCACACATTTCAAACAGAGTAGACCTATATCAGAAGGCGCATATAGGGTCGGTTCTGTTTGCTTATTGTATAATATAGATCTAATTCTACAGTTTCTGTCGGAGCCAAAATATCATGTGTACATATGCCATGATAAAAATTAATTTCATAAATATTCATGATGTCATTATTTCTTATATGAATATCAAACAGACTATGTTTGATTAACGCATCCCATCTATGTCTCTTCTTAGGCTGATCTAATATCCCCCAAAGATGTTTATCGCTAATCAAATCAATATTGCCCTCATTCCATTTCAAATTACAAATAATCCCTCTTTTCAACGATGCGATCAACTTCTTTGAAATCTGTAGAATAGTTAATCCTAGCGATTTTCTGTCTGAAAACCATACATCAACTAGAGATCTCATATCTAGCTTTGTTTTAACCTTCATTAACCATATCCAGCTGTGATAAAACAATGTCTGCTAAAATTTGGACCTGGTTCAATTTTGACTACTTCAAGCTGTTGAGAAACTATTGACCGAGTGTCAAACAGCGTGGATCCAGATGAAACGCCGAGTTACTCGGCGTCTCATCTGGATCCAAGCTGTTTGTAATTGCGAGTCAGGTGAAAGATGACAGCAGGATAAAATTTAATCCTATACTCGGCGAATATTCCATAGCAGAATCGTCCTAATAAGAACATTAATACACCAAGTATTTCATACTGTTATATAAGATACGTAGCTTTGCTAATTCAGATATAAGATAAATACAGTAAAACCTCTCTAATGCGACCACCTAAAATATGTATAATTCTAAATGGTAGAGGCAGGTGGTAGCTTAATGCAGGAGAAAAGTAATGCAGAAAGCTCCTATAGAGCTTTCTGTATTACTTTTATCCTGCATTAAGCAACCACCTGTTTATAAAAACACTTATGGTTATTCATTAAGTGGTCGCATTAGAGGGGTCCTACTGTATATAAGCCAACAGATAGACTCTGATTAACTTCTACAGGAGCAGTCTGATCTGGATCTACTCTGTTTGAAAATGTTCCAATGGGCGTCTCTATGGAGTTTAAGGGTTAAGCTGACAGATGCCACCTCCATCTTTCATGTTGGTAATGTAGACAAAAGGAATATTAAGGAACCCTTTCTCGAAACCCCATTTAGTTATTCTAATAAGTATCAACAAGCTTGGGGAAGAATAAGACATTTCACTAGATCCATTCATCTCTTCCAGTTCTGGTGATATCAGTGTTAAACACAGGGTTCTCGTGAATGGCTATGCTATGTGTTGCATATTGTCCACAAACTCTTTCGCTGTCAAATATTGTCATCTGAAAAAATACCGTCTGCTACAATTTTCGTGTGTTTATTCTTCTCCCTTTTTCTTTTAAAACATGACCACAGTAACAAATAGTTTGGATCCTAATGAGACGCCGAGTTACTCGGCGTCTCATCTGGATCCAAACTGTTTGCATAGATACCCATACACGCGGTACTGGCAGCGAAAGAGATACGCTTTTGTAGATCGTCATTATCATGTCATGGTTAACATCAATGAAATAAAAGACACATAGGCTTTTTGCAAGCAGTGTAGACCAAGGTTAGTTGCCGTCCATGGTCTACACTGTCTGTTACTCGCAGGAAACAACACAACTTTGTCTACTGCTAATGCAGCTCAGACATGTCTGCATCAGACTGCGATGAAACAATAGGCACACGGAACCAATTAAACACAGTTGGCCTAGTCAGATTCCGCGCTGCGTGATGGAGAGAAGAGGCATCCGAACAGCACAAACATTGTTGACCTGGTCGGCTGTGGCGCAGTTGGTCCCAGCCATATGTTCCTGCCTTGTTCAAGTACATATTTTCTGATACGCAATTCATGCGTAATTGTCTTTGCATACGACCGTTCGGACGCGGTCAGTATTTGTTATGAAGCATCATTATACATTTTGCTTGCCGTCCAAACAGTAAAGTCTCGCTAAGGCGACCACCTGAAAGAGGTATAATTCTAGTTGCTAGATGCAGGTGGTAGCTTAATGCAGGACAAGAGTAATGCAGAAAGCTCCTAGAGGAGCTTTCTGCATGACTTTTGCCCTGCATTAAGCAACCACCTGCTTATAAAGACACCCATGTTTATTCATTAAGTGGTCGTATTAGAGGGGTTTTACTACGTAAAGTCTCGCTAATGCGACCACATAATTTATTAACATAAGAGTCTGTCTAAGCCGGTTGTTGCTTAATGCAGGGGGAAATAATACATTAAGATCCTATAGGGACTGTCTGTATAAGTTTTGTCATACATTAAGCTACCATCTGTTTAAACTTTAAACATCCACAATCATGCGTCTTTTGTGTGGTCGTATTAGCGAGACTTCATTGTGTTATATATATTTATTCGCGCGCGCACACACATTTATGCATTTTAGCTATACATATATTTTATGAACATTTTATTTGCATGCACATTTTATGAGCTGATAACCCTTTCTCTCTTGAATATTCATGCAAGAAGTAATGTATGTATGAATATTAATGAACTGAGTTTGTATAATGTTATAGTAAAACCTCGATTATTCGAACACTAAAATACGTATCATTATCGATCTATAAGATAGATTGCAGCTTAATGCAGGGTGAAAGCCATGCAGAAAGCTTCTCTAGGAGCTTTATGCATGACTTTCACAATGCATTAAGCAGCCAACTGCCTAAAAGGGTCTAAAAACTTCTATACTTAAATTTCGAATAATCGAAATTTTATTTTATATGAAAACAGTATGTGGCCACGGCATAAACTAGAGAATCAGATTTATATAGTACATGTAATATATGCAAACAGAGCAGACCCTGATTAAACGACTCTTACAGGAACCGTCTGATCTTGCTCTACTCTGTTTGCAAAGGCGTGGAAAGGCGGTTATATTGGGGAAAATGGTTCAGGTTTGATCATTAGTTCATGAAATCATCATTGTAAGTTAATTGCATGAATTAATTGTTTAAATGTATATAAAACCTATTATGATTGGTGATGTAATGACCTACAATCCAATAATGTAGAATTCAATATATATTTACGTATAATTTATTATTATAGTGCATTATGTATACATGGAATATGTTTATTTCATTGTTGCTTTTACTATTTTTTATTGCCTTATGAAGGTCAGATTCATTGTATTTTTTAATAAATGTAAAGAAGCAATGTGTAATTGTTAATCCTTTCAACGACTATTTCAAAATTTAAACATGTCATGATCCGGATCCAAGCTGTTTGTCTCTCGGCCAAAGTTTCTAAAAGTATCGATCTAAAGGATAGCAAGTAAACATTGTCTCCAATGTCCAATGTTTTTAAACCTTCTGAATCTGAGATCATTCTGAAGTAAATGCTTGAGAATGACCCCAGGCTCAAGCAAAAAAAAAGTTTCATAACCTCGGGGCCATCAGTCCCTTACGACAAGATAACGATTAATATGACAACAAGTACGGACGTCAGACTAACATGTAGTCCTTTGAGTCACCTGTTGTCTTGGTCTACACTGTTTGCCATTTCTTCTCACACGGGCAGGCTCATAGTTCATGCATTATTACTGCAAATCATGCAGGAACTTATCTGAATACATGTACAGTAAAACCTCTCTATAACGGCCACTAAATTACATCAAGTATTTTGTGTTAAAGGCAGGTGTCTGCTTAAAGCAAGGTGAAAGTAAAATAGAACGCTCCAACAGGAGCGTTCTGTTTTACTTTCACCTTGCTTTAAGCGACCACCTGCCCTAAATACCAAATAATTAACACAATTTAGTGACCGTTATAGAGAGGTTTTACTGTACAGTAAAACACTGTTAATCTTAACATTCAAATAAGTTTCATTATCACCCTATAGACAGGCGGCAGCTTAACCCTTTCCTTCATATAAACGCTTTTTCACGCATTTGCAAATGGAGTAGCTCTATTTTATTATGGAAGTTGATAGATCTGTTTCTTCACTTTCTAAAATGGGTACAATGTGCCACCTTCCATATTTCATTATAACTAGTTTGTCCATGAATATTCAGTAGATACTGAAATTTGGAATACACATAGAACATGTAAAGGGTTAATACAGAATGAATGTCGAGGTGAAAGCTCCTCTGGGGGGTTTCTGTGCGAGTTTCACCATGCATTAAGCAGTCATCTGCCTACAAAGTTCATTATTCTTCTTTACAAAACATCGGAAAAGCAACGTCTTACATTGATAATGTACTCAACATTCGACCGTTCAAAACTTGACAAGTTCCGCCCACTCAAAACTTGGCCTGCTTTGAACTGAAGTCTATGGATTAAGTATCCTTGTTTGTCTGGTACTAAAGTCTACAGAATAAATGTTCGCCCACTCAAAACTTGATTAGCCTTGTACATTTGTACTAAAGTCTATGGAATAAATGTTCGCCTACTCGAACCTTTCCTTACCTAGTACTAAAGTCAATCGATAACATGTTCGCCCTTCAAACTTGGTCTATAGATTAAATATTCATCCTCTCAAAACTTCCCCATACCTGAAATAAACGTTCATCCGCTCAAAACTTGACCACTTTGTACTGAAGTCAAAAGATTAAATGTTTGTCCACGCAAAACCTGGTTTGCTTTGTACCAAAGTCAACAGATTCAATTTCCGTCTACTCAAGCCTAGACATACTTTGTACTAAGGCTTGTGATTAAATGATCGACCACTCAAAACTGACTTGCCTTATACTACAGTCTCCAGATTTAATGTTCGACTACTCAAACATTGACCTATTTGTACTTTAGTATACAGATTAAATGATTGACCACTCAAAACTGACCTGTCCTTTACTAAAGTCAGCCGATTAAAGGTCCAGCCACTCAGAACTTGGCTTTCCTTGCACTAAAATCTACGGATTAAATGTTCCCCCACTCAAAAGACTTGGCTTGCCTTGCACTAAAGTATACGGGTTAAATGTTCACCCACTCCAAACGTGGCTTGCCTTGCACTAAAGAGTACGGGTTAAATGTTCACCCACTCCAGACTCAGCATTTTATGTAATATAAAATATCAGCCATATTGTCATAGCCTGCATACTTACAATCAATGTGTAATACAGGTTAGATCCTGATGGCAGTGACGAGACGCAGAGTTACTTTGCGTTTTATTTGGATACAAACAGTTCACAAAAGTTATATCAAAATCAACTGTGGAGAACTAAAGGTTAACCATTTACTCCATGAATATTCATGTAAGAAATAATGACATCATGATTATTAATTAGATTAATTGTTATACTAGCACATGGACACAGGGTTGTTTTACATTGACTAAAACTGTAGGATCATATCTACATTATATCATAAGCAAACAGAGCAGACCCTGATCAGACGGCTCCTATAGGAGCCGTCTGATCTGGATCTACTCTATTTGCAAAAGCGTAAAAAGGCGTATTTATGGAGTAAAGGGTTAAGCTTTATAGATATACACAAGGCGAAAATACTTGGTTTGGACCATGGAAATGCGAGATTTATAATGATTTTATAAAGTGAAACCACACAAAGCAATCAAAACCAATCTATCAGGGCTGCACATAATATAAATACTGATCTATCAAAAGCTCGTATTTCACATCCAATGCCTCTCTTGCTGCTACTTATTGGACTCGTCTAGGAGGACGAGTAGCAAGATAGGGGCTGGCGGGAAATACAGTAGAAGCCCTCTAATGCGACCACTTAATAACTACACATGGTTGTCTTTATAAACAGGTGGTTGCTTAATGCAGGGAAAAAGTAATGCAGAAAGCTTCTCTAGGAGAATTATACATCTTTTAGGTGGTCGCATTAGCGGGGTTTTAATTTACTTAGATTTCCCAAACACTTCTCTTTTTTACAAACAGTTTCGATCCCGACGAGACGACGATAAACCGGCGTCTCACAACGTTTCAAACTGTTTGACAATCATAATGCGTTTTTTGTAGGAGAACGAGAAAAAATCAATCGTAGAGCCGTCAAGCGATGTATTGTCAAGCTAAATATCAAGTGCCGTCAATATTCTGTGACGAGTATTGTATGAAAAAAATACTCAATATTGGTTTCTATAGCAAATGGCTGATCAATCTCCGGTACCTGAATTGACGCCAGTCTATCAGAGCTGATTATTTCCCCTCCCATCAGAACAGATTTCCATCAAGTAACTAGGTCACTGCAGGAAAACGGGATAAAATCCAATACTGTGTTGAGTGGTTTGGGAATTCCAGATGTTGTATTTCAGATTTCGACGGCTTTATCGCTTATTATAGCTTATTGTATGTAACGCCATTTCTGTGATATTGATATACACGCCAGCCTTACAGGTATCTTACAGTTAGTGAATAATGACACTGGTGTGCACTCATTGATTAGGAAAACACTGTACTAACAGAGTACCACTGACAGGTGACCCATTTCAGGAAGTGGTGTTGCTACTAGAATACAGCCAACCTGACTTTGAGTGCTGGTAATTGTCATTTTCTAACATGGACCGACCAGACCAGTCGTTGACACCTTTGCTTGGATTTACAGCAGCTTCGTTTGTATTGCAACTGGCGGGATTTGTCAGTCCAGGATGGAAGATCATTAAGATGCCGACGGAAACAGTTAGACAGGGACTATGGTACGTGACGCTCTGCTCCGAGATGCTTGGTACGTGTACAACAACATCTGCCATTGGTGACAACTACGATCCGTACTCTGAGGGTAAGAATCATCTGTCGATGTAGTTTGTGATGACCAGAGTTAACACTTTCCTCTCTGAATATTAAGTTAACCCTTTCCCTGTTGAATATTCATGTGAGAAATAGTGACATTATGAATATTTATTTGCTGATTTTTATAATAGCATATGTACATACTACAAAGGATGCGTTGGTACTGGTAAAAACTGTAGAATCAGATCTATAATCATTCCATAAGCAAACAGAGTAGACACTGATCAAACGGCTTCTTTTACCCTTTCCTCCATAAATACGCTTTTCTACGCCTCTGTAAAAGTCATCTGTTGAAACCATTGTGATAAATAGAGCTTTTGCTCCTATAGAAGCAAATGCTCTATTTATCACAATGGTTTCAAACTACGAAATTCTAAAATTTTCCTTTTCTCTAGTTAATGCTCCTTTTGGTAGATTTATTCAAAGAGGTTGGATCTAAAAATAGCCTATGGAGGAAAGGGTTAAGAGCCGTCTGATCTGGGTCCACTGTGTTTGTCAAGGCGTAGAAATGCGTATTTATGTAGTAAAAGGTTATACGAGTGAGATTAGGGATACCCGTTTGACTTTCAGTTGTATTTTACAGGTTAATTTAACCCTTACCCTGCTGAATATTCATGTGACAAATAATGCCATTATGGATATTTATTGTTGATTTTTATAATGGAATTTTTGGTATTGGAAGAAACAGTAGCGTCAAATCTATTATAAGTTCATAAGCAAATGGGACAGTGGGACAGACCCTGATCAGACGATTCCCACAGGACCCGTCTAACATGGGTCTGCTCTGTTTGCAAAGGTGTGGATAGGCGTTTATATGAAGGAAATGGTTAACCCTTTTCTCCATGGGCTATTTTTAGACCCAACCTCTTTGAATGAATCTACCCAAAAGGAGCATTTACTTGAGAAAAGTAAAATTTTAGAATTTTGTTGTTTGAAACCATTGTGATAAATAGAGCAATTGCTCCTATAGGAGCAAATGCTCTATTTGTCACAATTGCTTCAAAAGGTGCTTTTACAGAGGCGTGGAAAGGTGTATTTATGGAGGAAAGGGTTAAAAGTGTATCAATGTTTAAATATTCAGGAACTTAATTCTAATAATAAACATGGACTTTCTTTGTTTTTGATGCAACAGGAACTTTCAGAATCATATCTGTAGTATTCCACAAACAAATAGAACATACCCCGATCAGACAGCTCCTAACGGATCAGTTTGATCAGGGTATACAATATTTGCTACTATGTCTGTCTTATTTAACCTTTAGTCTGCTGAGAAAATTATTTGTGCAGAATTTTCCACCTACTTTATTTTGGAAATTAAAGCTATAATCAATTTGTCTACCAAAATGCAATCAGGATGTCAAACAGTTTGGATCTTGATGAGACGCCGAGTTACTCGGCGTCTCATCTGGCTCCAAACTATTTGCAAATGCATTAACTCATCCGCCTACAGCAGGCTAAAGGTTAAAGCTATCAAAATGGTGCCAAATGGACCCTTTCAGCTTAATAAAGCCAGTGGATAGGGGACACTGGTTATCCGGATATGTAGTGTAATTTCCTTAACCCTTTCCTTCAAATGAACGCCTTATCATGCCTCTACAAACAGAGTAGACCCAGATCAGACGGCTCATATAGGAGACGTCTGATCGGGGTCTGCTCTGTTTGCTTATGGTATAATATAGATCTTATTCTACAGTTTCTATCTGAGCCACATTGTTCTGTGCTCATATGCCATGATGAAAACTAATCTAATTAATATTCATGCTGTTATTATTTCTTATATTCATGAATATTCAACAGGTAAAGGTTTAATACATATACTCCTCCTATTTGGAACTCCTACTCTAATTACTCCAGTAAGATCCATTGTTTTGTAAACATTACTCACCGTAAGAACATACCAGAAATGTAGTAGACTACTTGAGAATCTGGCGACCTTTCAAAAGCACACACAGAGAAATAAACATTAGTTTACCAGACACGTTGTTGAAAGCTATACAGTAACTCCCTCTAAACCGGACATTCAATTTAATATAAATATCGGTCCTAGAGACATATGACAGCTTAATGCAGGGTGAAGGTCATACAGAAAGCTCCTAGAGGAGCCTTCTGCATGACTTTCACCCTGCATTAAGCTGCCACCTGCCTAAAAGTATCTATGTTTATCCGATTTAGAGGGGTTTTACTGTATTGATGAGTGATGCACAACATGATGTATTGATGCACAACCTGCAAGAATTGTGTGCATGTATCTGCAACTATCAATATGTCCGTTCATTGGCTTGTCTGTCTGTCCATGTATTTGACTCTCTGTATGTCCATTTATTTATCTATCTGCCCGTTTATTTGTCTGTCTCTATGTCCAATTATGTGTCTATCTGTCCGTTTATTTGTCTGTCTATCCATCCCTTTATTTGTGTGTTTATCTGCCTGTATATTTGTCTGTCTATATGTCCGTTTATTTGCATACCCTTATGCCTTTCTGTATAAGTTAATTTGTCTATCTCTATGTCTCTTATCCCCGACCTGTTCTGCATTTGTAAACAGCTTGGATCCAGACCAGACTCCGAGTAACGCAGCGTCTGATCAGGATCAAAACTGTTTGAAATCGATCAATAGTTTCTCAACAGCTTCATCGAATCGGACGTCACTATAGGTCCAGACATAATGAGACATTATTATAAGTATCACAGTGGTGTATGGGTTAATTAAGATTTTTCTCTGGTAGTGAGGCTAAATTGTCATTATAGGAGTACCTTTGTTTTCAAGTGAGAAATGTCCTATCTGTCAAGAACCTACCCTCTTAAAGGGCTCTTTCCCGTTTTTAACCCTTCGCTTGCTATTCACGTCAATATACCTACCTGTAAATAGTGAAGACCCAGATGACACATCTCCTGCAGGAGCTGTCTCATCAGGATCTGCACTATTTACAAGTTGATTGTGCAACCAGTGCACTCCACAGCAGTGATTGCACAGCGAAATAATACAACAGGGCATGGGTAAAGAAGGAGAAATGTATTTTAAAATTCAGCAAGAGAGGGGTTAATATCAATGTCTGGTCTAAGTCTGATCTGGTGTGAGTTTTGCATTCTTCCAATTCATTCAATATTTTGAGAAACTTTTGACCGAATGTCAAACAGCTTGGATCCTGATGAGACGCCGAGTTACTCGGCGTCTCATCTGGTTCCAAGCTGTTTGCAAGTGCGTGTCAGGTCGCGGATAGTGGGATGAGCGTTAACGGTAGTGCACAAGAGTGGTATTGATCCGATGTACTGCATTGTAGCGCATGAACTTAACTGAGCTTATTTTAATAACCTTCCTCCTCTCTGCCGATAGCCCGTGGACCTAGTCTGGTGATTGAATAGTCTGAAGGGCGATAGTCGGTAGGCTGATGACCGAATAGTCAATGTCCCGAATAGTCCGAAAGCAATAATGCAATGATAAAAGCAAAGAATAGTGTTAAGTATTGTCTAAATAAGATCAATTTTGCTCAGATTTGTGAAATAGTATAACGTTTATCCTGACTAGCTATTTCAAATAGCTCGGGTCCATGTGAGACGCCATGTTAACCCTTTCCCTCATATTGACAACTTTTGACGATTCTATAAAAGTCACTTTGTGAAACCATTGTGATAAATAGAGCATTTGCTCCTATAGGATCAAATGCTCTATTTATCACAATGGTTTCAAACTACAAAATTCTAAAAGTTTCATTTTCTCTAGTTAATGCTCATTTTCGGGGCAGACTTATTAAAAGAGGTTGTTTCTAAAAAATAGCCTATAAGGTAATGGGTTAATAGGCTTCTCATAGGGATCAGAGCTGTTTGAACAAACCAAAAATGCTTCAGATTAGGCTTTGACACTTACAACACTGAATTTTCAAATGGACTACGCCAAAATTCAAACAGGTCAAGCTTATGGTGATTATTTAGGGTGTGTTTAAAGAAAAGTGTAACATGACAAACAGTACAGACCCTGATGAGAGGGCTCCTTTACATTAGTGCCTCGAGTTCCGCGCTGTTAGGGTTAAGCTAATATAAATGATGATGATCAACTATTACTAAACACGAGTTCGTTTAGTATGTAAGTAAAATGTCATCACCAGCTTGATATAATCTGAAGTAATACTACAGCAGATTAGCGTTTTTGCACACATAATCTCTCCAGCATGTTAAGATTTAACCCACTATTAACCCTTCGCTTGCTGAATTTTAAAAACAACAACAACATTTCTCCTTCTTTACCCATGCCCTGTTGTATAATTACATATATCTTCACTGTGTACAAGTATTTCGCTGTGTAATCACTGCTGTGGAGTGCACTGGTTGCACAATCAATTTGTAAATAGTGCAGACCCTGATGAGACAGCTCCTGTAGGAGCTGTCTCATCTGGGTCTTCACTATTTACAGGTAGGTATATTGACGCGAATAGCAAGCGAAGGGTTAACTCTCTCGTTGCCAGTGTCACATCTGCAAACAGTTTGGACTCAGAGGAGACGTCAACTTACTCGGCGTCTCACCAGGATCCAAACTGTTTGTGTCTGTGATAATATTTTTGAAAGAACCAAGGAGGAAATAAAACCAGCGAGGAGTATAGCTGAGGAAAAGTTTTTTGTAGACGACAGTGAAAGAGTTAACCCTTTCAACGCTGAATGTTCAAATGGACTCTTCCAAAACTCAAACAGGTCAAGCTTACTACGAATATTCGGGGATTTTTTAACAGAAAAGTGAAACATGACAAACAGTACAGACCCTGATGAGAGGGCTCCTCTAGGAGCCCTCTCATCTGGGTCTACACTGTTTGCAAAGGACATTAGTGACTCGCTTGTCCCATTCAATGAAAGGAACAAACAGGTACTGTTATTACCTGGCGTCTGCTCCCCGTTCACATATACTATTCAGGATCCGTATCAGTAAAGTCTCCTACGGAGAAAAAATAGCATTCCTTAGACTCCTGGATATTCTTAAATCCTTTAACCATTTACTCCATAAAAACGCCTTTCTACGCCTTTGCACAAAGAGTAGACCCAGAAAAGACGGTTCCTATAGGAGCCATCTGGCCATGGTCTGCTCTGTTTGCATATGCTATACTATAGACATGGTTCTACCGCTTCTGCCATGGCCAAGCATTCCTGTTATACAATTAATCTATTTAATATTCATGATATCATTATTTCTTACATGAATATTCATGGAGTAAAGAGTTAAATGCTGGATTTTCAGAGTGGAATATCCCATCAGTATTTAACCCTTTCACCGCCAATGTCGCATAAATGCACCACGACAAATAGTGCAGCCCCAGATCAGACGCCGCCTTTTCAAGGCGGCGTCTGATCAGCGACTTCACTTTTTGTCTCAATCACTCTTTCTATATAGCTGTATTTAATGCCTTTGAAATTTGCATTTATTTATCTCACTTCCTTATTTTACTGAATGATTTAGCAAACTTGGATTGCAGACGACAATTAGAAATTTGGCAGCGAAATGGTTAACTATAGAGTCCACTCAGTATGAAAGGGTATGCTATGTGAGATCATTTTGAATGACAAACGATGCAGACCCTGATCAGAGGGCTCCCTCAGGAGCCCTCATATTTGGGTCTACACTGTTTGTAAATGATATGTACTCGTTTCCCGCATGCAAAGGTTTCATTTAATAAAATCAATACAAATTAAATGAGAAATAAAACTTAATGCAAAAAATGCTTTTAACAGATTATTCTTTGATCCATCGAATGCAAATTTTACTCTGACAGTAGTTTTGTTTACAGATATTTGGACAACAAAAATCTCCCTGATTTTTCATTCGGTTAAAATACCTGTATGAATATTGGACCAGGGTAGCGGCTATGATACCCGTAAAACCAATCGGACCACTTCGGGGATTGATACTAGTTATAGGTCCTGTTGAACCCTTTCGGCGCCAAAATTCTAATTGTCGTCTGCGATCCAATTTTGTTAAATCATTCGGTAAAATAAGGAAATACGATAAATAAATGCAAATTTCAAAGGAATAAAACAGAGTTTGAGACAAAAAGTGAAGTCCCTGTTTAGACGTTCGAGTTATCCGAGTTCGAGATATCGAAGTTCAACTGTATATGTTGCACATAATCTTAAACATTTGTAGAAAAAAACCCATGTGAATTATCCTGCTATGTGCGACTTGACTAGCAATGGCAAATAGTTTTGATTATTTTGTCATGACAGGGTAACGGTTAACCCTTTCCCTGTTGTTTTTTTCTTCAAAATTTCAATACCTACCTGAATATTCATGGCCAAAATAGTTATAATGAAATATTGAAGGTGGAACCGAACAGAACAGATCCTTTATTTTCGTCACATTTTACATAAAAGTAACAACATGTGAGCTTATAGAGGAAAACATAAATCTCAAAGAATAATACCAAACCTTAAGATTATTAATGTCGTGTACTGAGCGTCCCGGATAACCGCGTCACCGAATCCCCGGCGATACCTCCCGGTCCCACCCAACGAAACCCGAAACCCACCCCAACAGCCCCAGGGCAGGAACAATGTAGCCATTTTAGAAAGGCTTTATACATTGAATTTTCAAATTCCGTAAGCAAATAGAGCAGACCCTGATCAGAGGAGCCGTCTGATCTGGGTCTACTCTGTTTGCAAATGCGTGAAAACGCAAAGGTAAACAAAGGTTAAAGTATTTTCTGCTCCTACATTTAGATGAAAAAACTTGTTCAAGTTTTTGCAAACAGTGAGGACCCACATCAGACGGCTCCTATAGGATCAGGGTCTGCTCTGTTTGCTTATAGAATTATAATAGACTATATTCTACGGATTAATATATACCAATACCCCAATGCAGGTATGTCATTATAAAATTCCGTTAATAAATATTCATTGTGTCATTATTTCCTACATGAATATTCAACAGGAAAAAGATTAACTCTTTGAACGCTAGCGGTGAAACTGTGATTACCTATGCAAACAGTTTGGATCCAGATGAGACGCCGCATGATGCGGCGTCTCATCAGGATCCAAACTGTTTGTCACTTTGACCATATTTTTGCAAAGAAATGAGAGAAAGTTTATTTTTAGAATTGAAGCGGACGACAATTGTTGCAGACGAAAAAATTACTTAGCGTGCAAAGAGTTAAGCAAAACAGTACATGTATAGGGAGTCCGAAACTAATATTTACATATTGTGAGTCATGTGACTGGTTATCAGTGGAAATAAAAGAGAAAATAAAAATCACAATTTGAGCTGAACGTATTTGCATAATAACCGAATATTTATGTTTGAATAGCTATCATTTGACTTAATTTATAAGCAAAGTTTGAGGTAGTGGTATTTTCAGAGAACTGACAGGCAATTTTATTCGAAAATTGGAATACAGTAAAACCCCTCTAAACCGGAATTCTAGTAGAGAAGAATCTAGATACTTTTATGCAGCTGGCTCCTTTAGGAGCTTTCTGCATGACTTTCATCCTACATTAAGCAGCCAGCTGCATAAAAGTATCTTAAGGAGCTTTCTGCATGACGTTCGCCCTGCATTAAGCTTCTACCTGTCTCCAATGCCGATATTTATATACTAAATTGAACGTCCGGTTTAGAGAGGTTTTACTGTATGTAGTTCAAATGGTAAATAGATGAGTCGTGTACTGGAGAAACACTTTGATGAAAGTATCTCAATGCTAAATCAGATTGAGGGAAATCGGTACATTTATAAACATTATAACGGGGGTCTCTGGGGAACACTTTAGATGTATCTGACTTGAAAGCTCATAGTGATTATGACTACCGCGCGCCCTAGGAGCCGACAGTAATTCAACAGTTATTGCATCCTGTCCACAGTTACTTCCCCCTTTTTTTGTTTCGCAGCCTTTGGCATTCAGTTCTAATTTGCAATTAGATCGTGCAGGCTGAACACCCCATTCCGTGACTTTGATGTCTTAGCTTTACTAAATACCCAGGGAGCCAATAGTGCCTACCGTGCACCCCTTACCCCTAGACTTTTTTCATGGGTACCAAAATGTTCAGAAAAGTGTCCTGAATCAGAATCGCGAATGTACTCAAACTTAAATTCTTTTAGGCTATGTGTATTTTAACCGTTTCCATGGCAACCCCCCAGTTTTCGTAATGATGACCCATACCTACAAATTCGCCCATATCACAGCCAGTTTTTGTCCTAAAACTATAAAACTGGTACCAAATGGAAGATAAGACATTGTGCCAACTTTAAATTTTTAAATTATCTTATTTGCATACTCATGAATATTAATGAGAACATTAAAAATAGTGAAAAAAAGTATAGAAATAACGTAAACCTTTCATTTTTTTATCCTACAAATATCAGAAAATAACTTCAAATGCAGTTTAACATGATGACAAAAAACCCAAGAAACAAAATATCCAATTTGAGGACCATAGCATTAACTTTAAGTACCATTTTCACCGTTTCCATGGCAACACCCTAGTTTTCGCAATAATGGCCCGTACCTTCAAAATCGTACATATCACAGCCAGTTTTTGTCCTAAACCTATAAAACTGGTACCAATTGGAGACAGGGCATTGTGCTTTTATTTCCAACTTGTTTTTTAAATTACCTTATTTGCATACTCATGAATATTATAGATATATTATTATATTATATTACTCATAGAAATACCGTAAATAATGTAAACTATTCACTTTTTATCCTACAAATATCAGAAAACAATTTCAAATGCAGTTAAACATGATGACAAAATCCTCAGAAAACAAAATATCATATTTGAGGACCAAAAATTTAACTCTAAGTAACTTTTTAACTGTTTCCATAGAAACCATTCATTTCACTCTGTTCACACATTTTTGTTAGTCGACACCTACCTGCAAAAATCTTCCATATCACAGGAAGTTTTTGTGCTAATTGTATAAAACTGGTACCGAATTACAGCTAAGACCTTGTGCTTTGGTTTAAAGGCTATACTTAGGAATTACCTTATTTGCATACACATGAATATTAATGAGAATAATTAAAAAATAGCAAAAAATACAGAAATAACGTAAACCTCTCAATTTTTATCCTACCAATATCAGAAAACAACTTTAAATGTAGTTTAAATTGATGACAAAATACTCAGAAAGCTAATCATCTAAATTGATACACAAACAATGAACTGTAAGTAGCATTGTAACGGTTTCCATGGTAACCGATCCTTTCACAAATATTGGAAATTTGACATCCACCTGTAATACTCCGCTAGATCTCACTTATTTTTGATGAATCATGAAATCAGTTGTTACAAACATAGATATGAGGCATTGCTTTAATAGTAAATATTACTTTTCTGATATAAACTAATTTGCATATGTATGAATATTTATGAGAACAGTAAGAGATGTTGAAATTTTCGACGGACACCAATCTTTCTCTTATAAAGCAAACGAAAATGCAAAATGGTTAGCTAAAGTTTACTATGATCACTGAATATCACCAAGATTGTTAGATAAATGAATTTGGGACAAATCATATAGCACTGATGGTGATATATCTGTTTCCTAGGCAACCATTCTAACCTCATTGTTCATATTACAGAGTGTTTAATACCTGCAACATACAAAGATATTGCGGTCTACTTTGGCGATAATTATAAATGATATAAACATTTACCCGGTAGTTGATGTATGAATCTTAATGTTTGGTTCACTTTATGCAAATTACCTTATTTGCATCCTCATGAATATTAATTACATGTAGTGATAAGAAAACAAAGAGAAGCAATATTGAAATAACATGTTTGGCAGTATGCCGAGCACAACATTACACCATGCTTCAAATATGGGCGAATTTGTAGGTATGGGTCATCATTACGAAAACTGGGGGGTTGCCATGGAAACGGTTAAAATACACATAGCCTAAATAATTTAAGTTTGAGTACATTCGCGATTCTGATTCAGGACACTTTTCTGAACATTTTGGTACCCATGAAAAAAAGTCTTTGGGGGGGGGGGGGGGGGGGTGCTCGGTAGGCACTATTGGCTCCCTGAGTCAAAGTAACGAGACTGTTTAACATTAAGCCTGCGGTGGGCATATGAGTGATTACCTATGTAAACAGTTTGGATCCAGATGAGACGCCGAGTCACTCTGTGTCTCATCATGATCCAAACTGTGTGATACTCTGACCGTTTTGTTGCAAGAAATCCATGATGAATCAACTGTATGACAACAGAAGTCGATGATACAGTAAAACCCCTCTAAACCGGAATTCTACAGAAGAAATGTAAATACTTTTAGGCAGGTGGCTGCTTAATGAAGGGTGAAATTCATACAAAAACTCATAGAAGAGCTTTCTGCACGACTTTCACCCTGCATTAAGCTGCCACCTGTCTCCAAGACCGACATTTATACCAAAATAAACGTCCGGGTTAGAGAGGTTTTGCTGTATTTTCTACGAACAAATTTTTTCTAAGGTTTGGGATTAACATGCTGAACTAGTAATTTGCATAAATATTCGTCCACTTCGTTTACAAACAACAAGCACTATTCTATAAATGATATACAGTAGGTTGAGTACAACCTGTCTTAAAACATGACCCCCTAGTGACGCATTTTTGCGCCTCTATAAAATTTACATTGTGAAACCATTGTGATAAATAGAGCATTTGCTCCTATAGGAGCAAATGCTCTATTTATCACAATGGTTTCGAACTAAAACATTCTAAATTTTCCTTTTCTCCAGTTAATGTTCCTTTTCGGTAGATTGATTTAAAAAGGTTGGATCTAAAAATAGACTAGGAGAGAATGAGTTAAGCCGTCATCAACAATAGTTCTAATTATGGGTCTGTAAGACAAGTGTAAGCTTAATGCATGTCAAAAGTAATGCAGAAAGCTCCAATAGGAATGTTCTGCATTACTTTTGCCCCGCATTAAGCAACCGCCTGCTTTTAAGACTCCTATGTTCAATAAATTAATGAATGCTTATTACAAGTTCCAATGTAATTGGTTAACACATGAAGGGAAAGCCCGCATAAAGTGGATTCTGCATGCCTGGTTGTTTTAATGGAGCCCTGGAAATCTAGTATCATTTAAAATCAATATAATTGCATCTCTAAGGCCTCGTGTCGTGCCGTGAGGATTCTTAATTAAGTCAATTTGGCCACCAAAGAAAGACAATAACAACGGACGTGGCACACTAATACTGAATATTGTTTCCGCGAGAAACATTGCAGCATACATGTACTAATCAACACACGCAAAATGAAAAGCAATCCTGCAACAACGTTTCCTTCCAGTGTTACTAATCGAATCTGTACATAAGTCAGACACTCAGTTATACTCGTAACAGTCTTAACTCTTTCACTGCCACGTGCTGTCGTCTGCAAAATTTGTCGTCTGCTGCAACCCGCCTCCTGCTTTTCATTAGAACAAGCAATATAATTACGGTAACAAACAGTTTGGATCCTGATGAGACGCCGAATTACTCGGCGTCTCTTCTGGATCCAAACTGTTTGCAAAGACTATCAGAGATTTCGTTATTAACAGGGAAAAGAGCTGCGGATGGATATATGCTCCAATCTCAAAAATGCAGTAATGATTATCAATAAAATGTGTATCTAGTCTGTCTGCGGATGAGACTGTGGGCCGTATTTGTAATAAACATAAGCAGTAAATCCCGTCTACACCGGAATATCAGTAAAAGGAAGAATTTAGATGCTTTTAGCAGGTGACTGCTTAATGCAGGTTGAAAGTCATGCAGAAAGCTCCTTTGGGAGCTTTCTACATGACTTTCGCCCTGTATTAAGCTGCATCCTGTATTAAAGATCGGCATTGATGCTAAGTTGGAACTTCCGGTTTAGAGTGGTTTTATTGTAAATTAGTACATTTTAGCCGCTGTCTGAGACAATGGGTCTCGTTACATTACAATCAGTGTATATCCCGACCAGCCATCACGTCTGTAATGAGATGTCTGGTCAATTTTTACGACACTGCGTGGAAAGATACATTACAAATTACTACATAGTCTGATAAGCATTAAACAGTGCAGCTACATCGATTGGCATGGGTCTACATTGGCAGCAAACCAATTAGAACCCCTTCCCCATGAATGCGGCTTGTGTGTTAATATTCGATTATAAGAAAATTACGTCTATACTGCTGACCATTGCTTGAAATATTTTAATCAACAGTAGTTTTGCTAATGTCACCATATACTTCACCGATATAATAGTCTATAAAAGCAGGTAGTTGCGTAATGCAGGTCAAAAGTAACGCAGAAAGCTCATATATGAACTTCCTGCATAACCTTTGTCCTGCATTAGGCTACCACTTATTTAAAATTTCCACAATTAGAGTGGTCATAATAGCGAGACTTTATTGAACTCCATTTTCAAAATACAGTTGAATCTCGATATCTCGAACTCGGATAACTCGAACTTCGGGATAACTCGAACTAAAAGTTAGGTTCTTCCAAAATATACTATATAGGATTGCTCAAAATATATCACTACGCATATCTAGAAATATATGTAACCGCTTAATGCAGGTGTAAAGTAATGCTGAAAGCTCCTATAGGAGCTTTCAGCATTACTTTACACCTGTACTAAGCTGTCCAGATTAGAAATCGGATAACTCGAACTTCTTCGCATGGTCCCTTGAAATTCGAGATATCGAGGTTCAACTATACAAGGTATAATCCATTGCCTTACAAAACTGCTATCAGAATGTCCTTGATATAGACAAAATCACTATGTTTGTTTCCTTATCATAATCAACTTTTAGCCCCTTTCCCTGTTCTATATTTAGTCCAATTTCAAATACCCACTGAATATTCATGGACGAAATAGTTATAATAAAATATGGAAGGTATATAACATTGTAGCCGTTTTAGAAACTAAAGAAACATATATATCAAATTCTATTACCAAACAGACCAGACCCTGACCAGACGGCTCCTATAGAAGCCATCTGATCTGGGTTTACGCTGTTTGCAGATGCGTTAAAAGGCGTTTATATGAAGGAAAAGGTTGTTACCATGCATATGGTCATAATATCTTGAGTTATGTACCCTTATTTAACCCTTTCAATTCGGGACAAGCATCCACTGGCATTTGCAAACAATGTAGACCTATGTCAGAGGGCGCCTAGCTGAGTCATCTGATCAGGATCTGCACTGTTTGTAATTCAAAATCCTCTAGCAAGTTAAATACGTCCATACTGAGTGGACATTGTAGATAAACATTGATGGGCTATTCCATTCTGGTAATTCAGGGTTGATAGGGTTTATAAAATGTTTTAGCTTATGTTACTTTGTTCTCTTTCTAGTGCCTTTAGTTTTTATAGATCCTGATATATTCTGTCTTAACCCATTCCCCCTAGACTATTTTAGACCCAACCTCTTTGAATAAATCTACCGAAAATGAGCATTAACTATAGAAAAGTGGAATTGTAAAATTGTGTAGTTTTGAAACCATTGTGATAAATAGAGCATTTGCTCCATATTTATCACAATGGTTTCAAAATATGAGTTTTACAGAGGCGCAAAAGTGCGTCAGTAGGAGAGAATGGGTTTATGTGTATGGCTATAAGATCTATACCAAGTTTGAGTGTTGGTTAATAAGAATATACGGTCCAAAGGTTAGGCCTATGCTCAATTATCTTTCAAAACCTGTATTAATCCTTTCCCTATTTACAAACCCTTTCCCTGTTCATGTAAGAAATAAAGACATATGGAAAATGTATTAACTGAATGTTCTAATGATATATGCACACATCAATGTTTGGCATTGGCAGAAACTTTAGTCAGATCTGTTAAATCTTCAAAGCAAACAGAACAGACCCTGATCAGACGGCACCTATAGGAGCCTCTGTTCTGGATCTACTCTGTTTGCAAAAGCGTGAAAAATGGTTTCTACGAGGGAAAGGGTTAAACCATTGTATCAATGTAGTCAATTTCTTCATCCAAATTCAGCACTAGACTGATGGTAACTCAGGTGATCAATATATATTGTGGCCCCCATGTTTCTATATCTAATCATAAATCATTCTAAATCATCAAGTTCATGCGGTATAACGAGAGTACAAGTTGCCATTTTCTTGTATGACCTGTAGCCTTTGATGCATTGCAAACGATAATATGTGTTTCTGATGTACCCAGAACAACAGATAAATGTGCGTACTCAAATCGTCATTTCTCCACCAAACTTTATTGTTGTTACCATTCTTTAGAATCGTCTCGAAGAGACGGTTCTAAAGAGTGGTAACGACAATACGTTTTGGTGGAGAAACTAGAACTATCACTAAAGGTGATAAATACCCCCGCATGGCAGCTTTGATTGCAAATTCAAGTTTGTGGCACCAACTACCCATGTAACAGGACAAAAACACAAAAATAATTACAGTTCAAGGGGAGATAATTTTGCAACGCCCAGCGCTAAACAAATGAAAATTATTTCATGTACATCTGTTATTTGTGGTTGCTATGTATGGAAAGTATCCATTGAATAACTTTAAAATTGAAGGAGGAGTTTGCGACACCAATCCCCATGTTTCAGGCCAAAATGACAAACATTACTCAAAGTTCAAGGGGAGGTAATTCTGCAATGCCTAGCCCTACACACATGAACATTGAGTGTTGCTGATCTACTATTCATGGTTATTATGTATACTAGTTATACACTGAATAACTTTCAAACTGAAGGAGGAGTTCGTGACACCAACTCCACATGTGTCATGCCAAAATGACAGAAAATAATCTAAGTTCAAGGGGAGATAATTCTCCATTGCCCAACAGTAAACACTTGAACATTGCATCTTGCACATCTACCATTCGTGGTTATTATGTATACCAAATATAAATTTAATAACTTTAAAACTGAATGAGTATTTCGGATAGGCTGATTCCAGTATACCCCCTCAAACAAGTTTGTGGGGGTATAAAAAGGAGTTGTTCTTCAAATTGTTTAAATTTACGCACCTTATCTGAACCTCTGTACAGTACCTGTCTAATATCAACCCTTTAGTCAATAAATACGCATTTTTATGCTTTTAATGACTTTAATGCAAACCGAGTAGACCCAGATCAGACGGCTTCTACAGGAGCAACTGTCAGCCATGCTTGCTTAAAATCTAATTTCTGCCAAAGCTAATTATTCCTGTATATTATCTAATTAATATTATCTTACATGAACAGGCCTAAGTAAATGGTTAGCGCTTTCCCTCATATAAACGCATTTTCACGCCTTTGCAAACTGAGTTGACCCAGATCAGACGGTTCATGTAGGAGCTATCTGATCCGGATCTGCTATGTTTGCTTGTTTGCTTGGTATAATGGAGTCAAAATAATTCTGCGTTTTTACGCCACTTTTAAATATAATCTAAATACTATCCATGATGCCATTATTTCTAACATGAATATTCAACCGGGAAATGGTCTACACATGTGATCAAGAGTACCAATGCGGCTATACACCGATAGTGTACTGACTCAAAGTGACATAGGGGGTGTACTGCCCCGTTAACCCTTTCCCTCATATAAACGCCTTTTCACACAGTTACAAACAGAGTAGACCCAGATCAGATAACTCCCATAGAAACCGTCTGATCAGGGTCTACTCTGTTTGCTTATAAAATTATGATACAGTAAAACCACTTAATTGTGTTAATTGGTTGGTATTTAGGGCAGGTGGCTGCTTAAAGCAAGGTGAAAGTAAAACAGAACGCTCCTATAGGAGCGTTCTGTTTTACTTTCACCTTGCTTTAAGCAGCCACCTGTCTTAAACACAAAAAACTTGATGTAATTTAGTGGCCGTTATAGAGAGATTTTACTGTTAGTTCCTACTGTACAGTTTCTTAGTATGCCTGGGTCACAGATCAAAGCCAGTCTAGCATTGATTGGCGCCCCGCATAAGCGGGTGTCTATAAGGGATTACGATTTGTTTGGCTCATGGGAGGAGCAATTATTTCTGTAATGTTGAGGAAATGGAAGTTTACTTAATTTGTTCAATGCAGATTGCATATACTGGTCGATTAAGAATATAAATAACATACCATAGGTAATGAAATAAAAAATAAGCATTGTTGTATTATCGCATTAAGAAGTTATTGAATTTAAATAACCGATCCTTTCTAATTTCCGGTGCAATAGTCTTGCCACAAGTGTTTGTGACAATATTTCAATAAATGCACATTCCAATGTATTGTTTTTGGTTTAATGCCGAATTGAAGCTAGTTAAGAAATAACGTATATTTCCTTTTTAAAAGTTTGACCCACTTAAGAGTAAAAATCCTACAAATTACGGTGTATAAATAAATGTTTTAGTTGATTAAAGACTTGAAGCCAGTCACGACTCACGAGAATGTCATTTCAACGGAACCGACAACTCCGCACGGATGTCACTCCGTTACAAAGAAATAATTTGCTTTACACTTTCGAAACAGAAAGAAATAATGTGATTTGTAATTAAATACTTCGTTCATTATGTATTTCTAACCAAACTTGTGATTGTCCTTGATAATTTGACTTGCTGTTTTAAATGGCCACATTGAATGGAACGTTAGTCATTAGTTCAACGACGAAATTAATCTAAATTTAGAACAGAATCAAAGTACTGAAGGTACTCTCCCCGGGCCTCGTTTATTCTTAACCGAATGGCTTACTGCTTATGGGTTTATTGCATTAACCCTTTATCTGTTGCATATTCACGTAAGAAATAATTACACCATGAATAGTTATTAGCTGAATTTTTATAATGACATTTGTGGACAGAATTATTTTGGTATTGGTAGAAACTAGAGTCGAGCCTATTATAATTTCACAAGCAAATAGAGAAGACCTTGATCATGTGTATAGTCAGACAGAGAAACGGGATGTTCAGGCCTAACCTTGCATTGTGGTCTACAGTTTTTTCTTTGCATATATTGATAGTGTGAAGAGTTCGACCGGGCGACACTCTGATACCATTGGGCATTTTGAGTTATTGGGCATTTTCCCCACCCACCCATTTTACCAATGCGAGAAATTGAAATTTGGCATATTTGTAATGTTATTAGTTTGTGCCTCTTATAAATGCTCTGTATGTTCAATAACAACAGTTAAATGATAGTTGCACATATGGACGGGTGTAAATCCTTATTTCCATTAATTAATTTATGCTTTAAAATCACCCAACCCGCATTCTTAGAGTGCTCATGCAAAATACCAAACTCACAATTTGTCTTGCTGAAATTGATTTGTGGGTATATCCTTGCACTGGGGCCTATAGTTTTTTCTTTGCATATATTGATAGTGTGAAACGTTCTGAAGATAATAGGACTGGGTGCCACACTGATATCCTCGGGCATTTTGAGTTATTGAGCATTTTCCTCACCCATCCATTTTACCATTGCAAGAAATTGAAATTTGGCATATTTGTACTGTTATTAGTTTGTGTCTCAAGTAAAGACTGTGTATGTCCAAGAACAATAGTTAAATGATTGTTGCAGAGTTATATAATATATAATTAAGTTATGCTTTAAAATTACCCCACCCGCATGCTTAGATAATGTGCTCATTCCAAATACCAAACTCCCTATTCATCTGGCAAAACTGGATTTCTGGGCCTAACTTTGCATTGTGGTCTATATATTTTTTCTTTGCATATATTGATAGTGGGAAAGTCCTGAATATAATAGCACCAGTTGCCAGTTTGATACCCTTGGGCATTTCGAGTTATTGAGCATTTTCTCCACCAATCCATTTTACCATTGCGCGAAATTGAATGTTTGGTCATATAAAGATTAATGTATGTGCAAGTACAACTGTACAATGATAGTTGCACATATGGACGGATGGGAATCATTATTTCCATTAATCAGTGTATGCTTTAAAATTAACCCGCCCGCATTATTTAACTTATTATACAAAAGTCTAGATAATGTGCTCATACCAAGTCAAGTCAAGTAAATTTTATTTACATAGTCGGATGAACATAACACATAACATAATATCTAATAAGCTTTTAACACCGACTAAAGTTAAACATCAAACATCAAACTCCCTATTTGTGAAGCACACACAATGTTGTGACCATTCATGAGAATCATTTCTGCGAGACTATTTTATCAGTAGAAGTAACATGCAACATTCCAGTGATGTTCAGTTTGTTACTGTGCATACTTGATGTTTCTAAATGTTACTTACAGTTCACTATACAACGTATGAGTTTTATATAGTACCCGGCAAAACGTTTTTCACAGAAACTGTTTCTACACAGCATTTTTGTGCCCGGCCATTAATACTACATAGACATTGATAAATGAAACTGTAGATATAATCCATTGCACAAAATAACATTTATATTCAGACATGGATAGATGAAAACTCAGTAGCTACATTATCGGGAAACCAATAATTCACTCGTTGATTGACGTTATTACCAATATTTGAAACACCCCCATATTAAAAGAAGAAATTAAAATATGATATAAACATACTGATGTACAACGGACCATCTAAACCTACCATGCCACACAAGGCAGCTGTTAGAGCAATGCTTCCTCTAAAAGTTCTTTGCCAACAGTCACTTTCTAACACTAGAGCTTGGAAGTTGGACTTCGCTTTCTTTAATGATGTATGTTGAAACTCCGAATCCCTGAATTTAATGGATAATGGACATCGCCTAGTCACGGATAAGGCACACCGCTACAGCTAAACAACAAAACCGCATATTTGTCATGACCGCGTCTCATCCAAATACAATGATGCTGAAGGCACAAGGATTAACTCAGCACCTCGGTCGAGACTTTGTCATATCCACGTATGACCTGAAGCTATACAAGATGACCCAGCAAGTTAAATGGGTATACCCATACTACAGCTTGACGAGATGCATTTGCTTTCATTGGAGCAGTTGGAATTCTGATGTTAGATAGTGGTTTGGACGTTACAAGCGAAGTTTTTAAAAAGTTCCAAAATGTCTGGTTAAACGTTTCCTCAGAATGTAAAAGCAGTGCGATTGGTTTGCAGAAGAATGTTGGAGATCGCCAACCGGAGCCAGGAGGAGACAGGATGGACATGCTGAATCAAGCAGTATCACAAAGCAAGGCAGTCAAAATAAAGTTTTGGTTGAAGTCTTCCAGACAGCTACGTTCAATATGATAATACATGATTTACAAACTTCGTAAAATTATTGGACATACCCATTTTCTCACTTTGTTCACTAAATACATTAAAAAGGGATATGATCCTATGGACATCCTATGGTTGTCAACCCTGTTACAGTTGGCAATCACGCTGTCCTCATTGCATGTACGCCGACAAGAAAGGTTTAGTACTCTATGAAGGCGACCTCTTAAATCCGGAAACGGAAGGAGGACGTCGGATATATGTACTATTTCGTTTTTGTCGTACCCTTTATTACTTTTCTACAGTTACTCTGTTTGTAGCTCAATCCTCGAGTACACTAGCGATACGTTTTGTTTGTTTGTGTTAATTAACGTCCGTTTCTGCTCACTATGGGCTAATTGGACGTCCAGAGAGAGGGGAGAGGATACAGAGAAACCCAGGCGCGATGTCCTACTCTTATTATCGACTGAGTTTCTCTCGTTCTTTAGATGCCCAGTGTAAAGTACTGATACATCGGACCTCGGTTTATAGTCTCGTCCTAGCGATAGGTGGATACAGTTGTTTCACTTAAATATGTTTTCGTTTTACATTCACTTTATCACTGTATTTGCCATCGCGGTTGTTGTAGTTAGTCGGAGAGGGGATAGGTTTATTTACACTGTCTGTCTTTTAGGGTGGGGGTGGAATAAGTGTGAGGTTGGGCGCCCCTAAACCGGTTTAACCCCCAGTGACATTTGTCACTGACCGTTCCAATGTGGTACTTCCATCTTCCCCCTATTGTTTGTTTGTTATGTCTTTGTGCGTCTCTTTGTGTCTTTTACATACATGTACATTTGCTGTTTGTCGTGGTGGTGGTGTTTGGGCGGTTGTGTGTTTTGTATGCGGTGTTTCCTGTATGACTCATAGATGTACTCTTATGATAATGTATATAAGAGCAGAGCGAGAATGTGACTGGTCTCTTCACGTAGCGCTACATTATTTCCTTTGCTCCGTGACAGGTAAATTATGCCAGATACAAGGTTTACAAACTTAAGACCATGAAGTCTATTCATCAAGTTGTAGTAGATGTATTATTGAACGGGGAAAGCATTATAATACATGAACGATGTCTATGGAACGGCATATGGTGTAACAGTGCCAATGAAAACACTTTCATGGGGTATGTTTATGCTCCTGGTGGCATAATTGGCATCACCTTTAAACCAGAGGCATTGGAAGTATTGGCTCCATGATCATGGAGCCAGTGGTGAAACAAAAAAGAGAGAACACCTCAGATAGAAAGTGATACAAGGGACATCTCAGTTATTCAAAATAAACTGAAGGTTTGTATGACGCTTTAGATGCGGAGCAGGATCAAGACAATATTGTGGATATTGTAAGCGGAGAAGTAGCTGCTCTCGGTGTAAATGTGTACAATAGTGTCACAATAGGCAGCAGATGGCTGAGTTTGAAAACAAGCTATAGCTACTAGAAAGATATTATGACTAGAAAGCATATTCAAGTGGGGCAGCCCAAGTTGTTTGATGCGGATGTTATCTATCTTGGATGTCTTATATGACCACTAGTCGATGTCATATAACAAGCAACACTATTTATGTCTATGTGCTATGGACAAACCATTTACTATGAGACATGACTACAAAACTTGGTAGAAGATCATCATCCAAACTTCGTACCTTAACTCCAACAAAGGTGGGCATTTGCTGAAAATGTCAAAATAGCCCACTTTCAAGTTAACGTACGACAGTTTCTGAAAGATAATAACCAGCCGGACCTTGGCCCAGCAGGGGTTGGATAAAGGAAATATTCTGAAATAGCACGTATGAGTTGTACGCCATTCTGCAACTTTCTGTGGAACGACATGCAGATATTTAGTGAATTTACATGTATATATTTAGTGAACATGATGGAATTTAGTTTCAAATTTATATTCATGATTTAATCAGAGACGTCAGACGTATTAGAAACTAATATATTGGCCACAAGTTATATCATTGTTATATAAAACATTATCACTAGTTGTGTCTCCACCAATGTATCTGACTAGGTCTACATTTTATGATATGCTACATCAAACATACGAGTTTAAATAAGAAAACTGTGTCCATAGGACACATATTCCCCTTGGCAATAGTGTCTCTAAATCAAGCACTATTCACTATATGATATATAGTAAAGAAACGTCCCACAACTATGGTATAAATGAGAGCAAAATTTCCCTTTTTTACGTACATCTACACGTAAACGTTGTTAATCTGTGAAAGTTTGAAGTAAATCCTCCCATTTGGTGTATGAGGAGTTTTATACAAAATATATCGGACGTAGGACCCTATATTGGGACAGACATATGAACATACGTACATGTGGATGAACAGACATACAAGAGCAAGAGTCCTACCTCCTACATGTTCATCATAGCCCATTTGCGCACAAATTGACTGTATTGGACATCTCAGTTAGTACAGTAAATCAACTACACACTATAAAGGGTAGCACCTTTTTTTCATATTTCGGATTTTTATGCCATTTTGGTAGCCATGTTGCCAACTATTTTCGTTTCTTTCAATTTTTCGACAATTTAATGTCCAAACCTTTAACGGTTTCTTCATCATAATTAATATCAAAAGAGCTATATACAAGTGCTATACTAAACATCCATCTGATACAAAATGCAATTGATGGTTGGTTTTTACGCCTTGTTGGCTGCCATCTTGAATATCACAAAATGCCCAAGGGTAACAAAGTGGCACATGGTCTAGTATCAATCCATATGAGTCCCTTATCAATAATTAGGCAGGAAAAAACCTATAGACCCAACTTATTCTCTGACTACACTAAACATTATCAATCAGATAAAAGGTGCAATTGATGCATGTTAATGCTGTATTCAGCGCCATCTTGAATATCACAAAATGCTCCAGGGTAAAAAAGTGGCACCGGGCCTAGTATCAGTCAATATGAACCACCCTAACAATAATCAGGCAAGAAAAAAATATAGACCACTATGCAAGGTTCACCTAATTCTCTGCTCGACTAGTATGGCTCCTCTAGGAACTGTCTGATCTGGGTCTATTATATTTGTAAATGCATGAAACACGTTTACATGAGGGAAATGGATAAGCAAAATAATAGCTGTTCAACAGAGTTTCTTACGGAGTGAGCTCCGTGCGAAGTTGTCGGTTCCGTTGTTAACCCTTTCCCTCATATAAACGTGTTTTCACGCATTTGCAAACAGAGTAGACCCAGATCAGACAGCTCCTAGAGGAGCTGTCTGATCAGGGTCTACTCTGTTTGCTAACACAATTTGATAGATCTGTTTCTTTGCTTTCTAAATTGTCTACGATGATACACCTTCCATATTTCTTTATAACTACTTTGTTAATGAATATTCAGTAGGTATTGAAATTTGTAATAAACATAGAACAGGGAAAGGGTTAAACATGTAGTGTCCTTTCTGCGCTTTCAGGAAAATTAACCTATTTATTAACATGAAATACTAAAATATTCTTGATTGAAATCTTCGCACAATTTAGATTATATTGAATAATAACGCACAGCAATGGCGGGAATAAATAAGTCTTTATTGATATGGCCACTTTCTCGATTCAGATAGACACTTTTATTTTCACTTTCATTCATTCTCAGTGATAACTGATATCATTTTCATGCTGCAGCTGATTTATTGTTTATGTATGATTGAGTACCAAATCGAAGTCATTCTGGCGTTGGTATGTAGTCTAGTATATGTGGTGTTCTATGTAATGGTAGGTGACTCTATTCTATTATACAAGAGACCAGATGGAAGTCACACCGGCAGTTATATGTAGTCTAGTATCTGTGGTTTTCTATTTAATTATAGTTGACTTTAGTATGCTTGAGTATCAGATCGAAGCCACTCTGTTTTGATATATAGTCTAGTATTTGTTGTGTTCTATTTTATTGTAGGTAACACTTATATGTTTGAGTACCAGATTGAAACACCCTTGCATTGATATGTAGTCTAGTATCTGTGGTATTCTATTTGAGTGTAGGTCACTCTAGTATGCTTGAGTACCAGATCGACGTCACCCTGATATTAATGTAGTCTGATAGCTGTGGTGGTCATTTAATTGTAGGTGACTCTTTGTCGGAATGCCTGAGTGCAAGATCAAAGTCACCCAAGCATTGGTATGTAGTCTAGTGTTCTATTTGATTGTAGGTAATAATAGTATGCTTGAGTACCAGAAACCATCCCAGTCTAGTATGCTTGAATACCAGTTCGGAGGCACAATGACATTGGTATGTAGTCTAGTATCTGTGGTGTTCTATTAATTTGTAGCTGACTCTAATCTAATTTGCTTGGGTACCACATTGAAGTCATCCTCGCAGCATTTGCACGTAGTCAAATGTACCTGTGATGTTCTATTTGACTGTAGGGGACACTAGTATATTTGTGTACCAGATAGAAGCCACCCAGTACTGATATGTAGTCAAGTATATGTGGAGTTCTGTTTGACTGTAAGTGACACTAGTATGCTTGAGGAACAGAAGGAAGTCATCCGGCATTGATATATAGTCTGGTATATATGATGTTCTATTTGATTGTAGGTGACTCCGGTATGTATGAGTACCAGATCGAAGCTATTCTTGGTATTGATATGTAGTCTATTATATGATCGTAGGTGACTCTAGAATGCTTGAGTACCAGGTCGAATCCACTCTGGTATTTATATGTGGTCTATTATTTGATTTTAGGTGGCGGTTCTAGCATGCTTGAGTACCAGATCGAAGCCAGTCTGGCATTGGCATGTAGTTTGGTATCTGTGGTGTTCGGATTTATCGTCTACAAGACGGAAAAGGAGCAGCGTAAACGTGATCTTACAAATGTATTGGCGGTACTTTTACTTGTGTCTGGTAAGTTAAACATTCTTTGGAGGTAAGTGGATAGTAAATAATTTAACTGAAATGAACATCAGTTACCGTCAAAACTGAATAATATACAGTAAAGGAGATCTAATTGTGGGTATTAATGGTGGTAGCTTAATGCAAGACGAAATATATACAGAAAGCGCCTATGGAAGCTTTCTGTATTACTTTTGTCCTGCATTAAGCAACCACCTCGCTTTTAAAGATATCTATGTTTATTCATAATGGGTCACATTAGAGGGGTTTGATTATAGATATCGATGAAAATATACGAAGATATACGAGCTGGAAAGCGTCTTATCCCGCTGTAAAAATGTCTGCTCAAATTTGGATCGGATGCAATTTCGACTACAAGCACTTCTGATTCGAAGTTTTTGGGAAGCTACTGATCGAGTGTCAAACAGCTTGGATCTGTATATTTACATATATCTTCACTGTGTACAAGTATTTCGCTGTGCAATCACAGCTGTGAAGTGCACTGGTTGCACACTTAACTTGTAAATAGTGCAGACCCTGATGAGACAGCTCCTGCAGGAGCTGTCTCATCTGGGTCTTCACTATTTACAGGTAGGTATATTGACGTGAATAGCAAGCGAAGGGTTAATGAGAGTTATTCGGTGTCTCATCTGGACCCTAGCTGTTTGTAAATGAGAGCCAGGTCTCGATAAGCGATAGAAGGGTTAATGTTAATGAATTACGTGAAGACTATGTCATAGATTCTTGTTGTAAACGTCACACACGAGTATAATAATTTACAGTTGAATTTCAATATCTCTAACTTCAATCGATCGCCAAAATTTCGTCGAGATAACAGAAGTTCGAGTCATCCGGTTTCTAATATGGGTAATTCTCAAGTTCACAGCTTAATGCAAGTCTGAAGTAATGCTGAAAGTTCCTGTAGGAGCTTTCGACATTACTTTGGACATGCATTAAGCTGTCACACATGTTTCTAGATATGCGTATAAAGAGATACATATTAGAATTTTCGGAAGGACCGAAAGTTTTACTTCGCGATTCGGAAGTTCGAGTTAGCCGAGATCGAGATATAGAAATTCAACTGTATGGCGTTTATCCTAATTACTGTATGACGTTTATCCTAACTACCCTAGGTATTTGGACACCCAATAGAGGGTTAATACACTTTTTTTCGGGCAATAACATCTGCAGTGTCCCGAGGGACTGTTGTTGGCCCGAGCCCGAAGGGTGAGGGCAACAACATTCCCAAGGGACACTGCAGATGTTATTGCCCGAAAAAAACGTGTATTAACGCTATTCTTGCATAAACCAATTTTCTGCTTTCCTGCATCAATTTATTTCTTCCAAATACAAGCAAAACTATACACTTCTTTGACACTTCCGTTCGTTCGATTTATGCAGTTTCCGGGCCACTCTTTTTTTTCTTTCTGATGTCATTCCACGATTGTATCAAACACCGTTTACATGGGATTTCATTCAATATGCCTATCACTAAAAGCAGTTCATTGTCGGTGCCCCTGGAATACTCGCACCGTTCATCTAGATTAGGCCAAAACGCTATAGCGTTGGCGTCCATTGTTTACATTAGGCCCCGAATAGGTATAGTCAAACAACCAGGTCTGACGTGTCAAAGGTCAGCCGAGTCCATTTTTAGGGAGATCAGCATTCCGCATGTTCTCGGACCATTTTTTTTAAACAGACGAGTTTAGTATATAAGATAAAATTGAAGGCGGAATTGTTGTCAGCAGTTTAGCGCAGTGGGTAAAGTCTAGGTACGCAGAAGACATTGCGAGAGTAGTTTTTTATTGAGCGTGAGTTCGAATCCCGTGTCGACCTTAAACTTTTTTTTTAATTTTTAATGAATAGTAGAGTATTATTTTATGTCATATTGTATAATTGTAATCGCCATTTATGCACATGTTCGTCTATGTTAGGGAAGGGTGCCTTTGTTTGAGTTCGAGTCCTATATTAGCCATATTTTCAATAATAAATCGATGCTAAAATATGAATATCAATATAAGTTTTAGCAAATGTATTGTACAAGTGGCTTCTTAATGCACAACAAAACTAATGCTCTTAAGGGGACTTTTTTTTTTTTTTAGGTTGATGCGAGACTCGAACCTGCGCCTAATAAAATGTTGGCCAATCATTATACTTCTTTATGGTCCTACGTCTTATCCACTACGCTATATTTCCGATAACTAATGCGCTTATTCTTTATACCTATAACTAAACATTTTCTTTTATAAATGGCACGTGGATATCCGAAATGCTGATCTCCCTTAAATGTGGACTCGGCGAACCCGTGACCCGTCAGACCTAGTTGTTTGACTATATTATTAAAACCGGTCAACAACAGCGCGTGAGCACGAGAATCGCCTTGTTAATACATGGTCTAGCGGGACTACAACAGCACGTTTTATGTAATAGATACAGTACGAGTCTTACTACCAAAGTGTCTTCTTACAACCGTTATCGGGACAGTTTGTTTGCATGACCGAAGACGTGTCCGAGGCGTAGCCGAGGACACTTGTCTGAGGTCATGCGAACAAACTGTCCTGATAACGGTTGTAAGAAGACACTTTGGTAGTAAGACGAGTACATGTATCTTACTTGTACGACAGTACGTTGTAGACTTTTAATTTTGATTAAAAATGAATGAAAATGAATATTTCACAGTTTTCCCCTTGGTTCACCCAATTCAAATCCTAGGTAGATAGGTTTTAACCACAAGAATCACGTGCGTACAAAAGTGTCCACTTACAACCGTTATCAGGACACTTTTTCAATAGCTTTGCTGGGGGTCTGTCGTACAAGCAAGAATATCCCTTCTCCACCAATTTATAAAGCTGAATACAGTAAAATCTCTCTATAAAGGCCACTAAATTGTGTTTATAATTTGTTGGTATCTATAGGAGCGTTCTGTTTTACTTTCACTTTGATTTAAGCAGCCACCTGCCTTTAACACAAACTTTTTGATGTATTTTAGTGGCCGTTATAGAGAGGTTTCACATGTACAGTAAAACCCATCTAAATTGAAATTTTAGTAAAGAAAGAATTTAGATCTTTTTAGGCAAGTGACTGCTTAATGCAAGATGAAAGACACGCAGAACGTTCCTTTGGTAGCTTTATGCATGTGACTTCTACCCTGTATTAAGCTGCCACCTATCTTACAGATCGGCATTGATACCTATGTGAATACAGTAAAACCTGTCTAGAACAGACGCTAAATTATGTTAATTATTTGATATTTAGGGCAGGTGGCTGCTTAAAGCAAGGTGAAAGTAAAACAGAACGCTCCTATACAACAACAATTTTGATGTAATTTAGTGGCCGTTATAGAGAGGTTTTACTGTATTCTGCTTAATTAAAGGTCTTGTACTGTAATTCAATTATGTAACATTTTGTTAACTTTAAATTAGACCGCTTAAGAAGCAACTACTAAAGATGCAGATCAAACGGCTCTTTCAGGGGCAGTTATATAATTATGAAGCTGCATCGTTTGCCTAATTTTATCGGAATGTTTAGGGTAATTAAAACTAATTATGGTGCAACTAAACGCTGCCATATCACCTTCATCTGGCATGTCAGAATGTAACTCATGTCGGTTTCCATTAATCGTGTTTCCTTACTTTAAGCCTTTCCCTACAAAGACGACTTTTGGCAACTTTGCAATCAGACCAGACCCAGATCAGACAGCTCCTGTAGTTTATGGAATTATGTAGATCTGAGTCTTCCATTTATGCCACTGTCGAACAGTCTTTTGTAAGAAGAAATCTAATGAATATTCATGATGTCATTAGTTCTTATATAAATATTCTTCAATCAAAGGGTTAAGCATGTTGAGTAAATATGCTTTCTATTTTATCGTTGTTTTTCAGACTAATTTTCATTTATGCTTCTGAGGCCCGTTTTATGAAAGGTTTAAGAAAGAAATTGTCATTATGTACATGTATACCATACGAGTTGCCACACGTCGTACATTAGACCTTACAACAATTACTGTCGTATGAAGTTAACCCATTCCTCCGTACGCTATTTTTAGACCCAACCTCTTTGAATGAATCTACCCAAAATGAGCATTTACTAGAGAAAAGTAAATCTTTTAGAATTTTGTAGTTTGAAACCATTGTGATAAATAGAGCATTTGCTCCTATACGAGCAAATGCTCTATTTATAACAATGGTTTCAAGAAGTGGTTATTACAGAGGCGTATAAAGGCGTTTTTATGGAGGAAAGGGTTAACATACTTAGAGGTCCAGATAAGATGCGTAAATTAACCCTTTCCCTGATGAATATTGATATAGGAAATAATGACGTCATAATTATTAATAAGATTATTTTTTGTAATGGTTTATGAACACAGGACATTAGGCAGAAGCTGTAGAATCAGATCTGTATTACACCATAAGCAAACAGAACAGACCCTGATCAGACGGCTCCTATAGGAGCCGTCTGATCTGGGTCTACTCTGTTTGCAGATGCGTCAACATGCGCTTACATAAGGGAAAGGGTTAAAACATTTTCAAGAATAACTTCTTTATTTCTCCACCAAACCCTATGTTGTGACCTCTCTTTGGAGTTTTAGTATCTGAGTATCCACCTTTATCTGTTGCCCTGCTACTTGTTGATTGCTGAAACGTGAGATGTTTATGGCTATATGAACTATTATGACTGGCGTAAATTATGACTTACGGCTAGTTTGGACGTACGGTCTTTCATAAAACGGGTCCCAGGGGCGGCTATGCATTTCAGTGTGGCCTCTCTTACTTGACTTTTCTTTTCTTTTTAGGTTTACTTGCTCTTATTGCCAGTGGATCGATGGCGGACAGTATCAGGAAAGTTCACACGGTAATAAGTAGTTATTTGGGCCACAGTTTGTTTGGGTTCCCGTACTCTATAGTTATGACGGGTATTGGAGGGATAATGCAGATTGTTGGGTGTATAATTCACTTACTGTCGAAGCAGTGTGGTGACAATAGCGAGCCACGACACCCTGCTGTCAACAGATACTACCCAACAACGGCGAGTCCACGAACCGCCGGCGGCAAACCGACAGAGCAACAGTACCAACCAATGAATGAGCAAACTGAACCAAACCACGAACAAGAAATGAAACTCATTCCTGGCAAAGACCCGGAAGAAGCTCCGCCCCCATATAGTGACCCATGAAACTACAGATAAATCTCTATACAACGGCCATTGAATGGAAACCTTATGTTTAGGTCTTTTACTGTGAATGGTAGCTTTTACCCTTTACTCCATGAATATTCATGTAAGAAATAATGACATGCATACATTATTAGATTTTTTCTATATAAGTGTACATGGACATGGGAAGTTTCGGCAATGGGAGAAACTGTAGACTCATATCTATATTATTCATAAACAAACAGAGTTGACCCTAATCATACGGCTCCTACTGGAACGGTCTGATCTAGGTCTACTCTGTTTGAAAGTGTCTACTCTCAGTCTAATCTGTTCTAGAAATGCGTATTTATGGAGGAAACGGTTAAAACAAGACACACATTTTGTAGAATGTTCTCATATCAACAAACTGCATTACTTTGTTATACATTTAGCTAAGCAATCTGCTTTAACCCTTCACCTCATGAATATTCATATAATTTACTACATCATAGATACTAATTAACTGATTTTTACAAGGGTATATTCACATTGGACTGTGTGTATTCAGGGTCCATGCTTATAAAGCTTTTTAGTTGAGTCTGAGTTTGTTCTCAAGCTTTTGATTGGTCAGATTTGAGCCAAAGGCTCAAATCTGACCAACCAAAAACTTGAGAACGAACTCAAACTCAATTAAAAAGTTTTATAAGCATGGATTCTGATCTTTAGTACAGTAGAACCTGTCTTAAGCGGTCATTTATTTATTTATTAAACTTAGTGGTGTTTAAAAGCAGGTGGTTGCTTAATGCAGTGCAACAGTAGTGCAAAAGCTTCAATAGGAGCTTTTTGAATTTTGTTTCACCTGCATTAAGCTACCACCTGTCTTAAAAAGTTCTACTCTGTTTGCGTAGGCAAATATATGGAGTAAGGGGTTAAAGGGATATTTAACCCTTTCCTCCATAGGCTATTTTTAGACCCAATCTCTTTGGATAAATCTACCCAAAAGGAGCATTTACTAGAGAAAAGTAAAATTTTAGAATTTTGCAGTTTGAAACCATTATGATAAATAGAGCATTTGCTCCTATAGGAGCAAATGCTCTATTTATCACAATGGTTTCATAAAGTGACTTATACAGAGGCGTAGAAAGGTGTATTTATGGAGGAAAGGGTTATTGCATGTATAGCTCGTTGAAAGACCAGTGGATGTGGGCGAAGCCCTTAGTTAGACATTAGCATGTTGCTCATTCTATCGCGCACTCGGTAGACCAACTCGATCAAATGATCAAAACAAAGAAATGCAACAGTGTTCAGCCTAGTATTCACACGTTGTAGTGAGCTAATAGATTACACGAATCTTTGATTAGTCTAGAGCTTCGGATAATGGTGATTCCCAAATGAAATCAGTCAGGCCTTGCTTCACAAAGCCTCTCAAAGTGAGATTTGTTTCAAGTTCAAATTGTGGCCTTACAGTAAATACTCGCTATTTCGAAGTTTTAACCATTTCCTTCATATAAACGTGTTTTCACGCATTTGCGAACGGAGTAGACCCATATCAGACGGCTTCTGTAGGAACTGTCTTATCCGTGTCTGCTCTGATTGCTAATGCTATTTGATAGATCTGTTTCTTTAGTTTCTAAAATGACTACAATGTCCCACCTTCCATATTTCATTATAATTATTTTGTCCATGAATAATCAGTAGGTATTTAAATTTGGAATAAAATTAATATAGAACAGGGATAGGGTTAATAAAGAAGAAATAAGAATTTTCTAGGTAGACTGCGGCTTAATGCAGGCTGAAAGTCATGCAGAAAGATACTAGAAGATTTTTCAGTTTGAACTTCACCCTGCATTAGGCTGCAACGTTTTATAAACCATTAATGATATATGCATTTAATCCTCTCCCTGCTTTCTATTTATTCCAAATTTTAATACCTACTGAATATTCATGGACAACATAGTTATATTGAAATATAGAAGGTGGAACATTCTAGCCATTTTAGAAACTAAAGAAACAGATCTATCAAATTCCATAAGCAAACAGAGGAGACCCTGATCAAACGGCTCCTATAGGAGCCGTCTGATCTGGGTCTACTCTGTTTGCAAATGCAAAAAAGGCTTTTATACCAGGGAAAGTATTAGTACAGGTTGAAAGTCATGCAGAAAGCTACCAGAGGAGTTTTCAGCATGTCATTCACCCTGCATTAACATGCAAAATATTTTACAAAGCGTTAATGATGTTTATTTTAATGTTCTGAATAGCGAGTTTTTATCGTAATTGTATTTCATTAACATGTCTCATAGAAGATTCAATTTGGAACAAGTGTTGAACGGTGTTTATTATTCTTCTGTGACAGCCAATTGTGCAAAAAAGTGACAATGACAATGTCAACAACATTAAGAGGTTGAGTCTTGAGGCAAATCTCATTTCTTTTTTAGATTTATAAAAACAGGGCCAGGAAATCCAAAATGTTTCCGATTAATAACAGGGGCGTGATGCCATTGTGGGCATACTTAGGACAATAATGGGTTATCGCATGTGACCTCCCGCGATTCTGTACATAGGGTATAGGCGAACAGTGTACACCCAGATCAAAGGAGTCATGAAAGAGCCTGTCTTGTCAGGGTATCGATTGTTTGCTATCCCTTTACTCCATAAATACGCCTTTCTAAGCATTTGCAAACAGAGAAAACTCGGATCAGATGGCTCCTATAGGAGCCGTCTGATCAGGGTCTGCTCTGTATGCATATACAGTAAACCCTCTCTGTAAAGGTCACTAAATTACTTCAAGTATTTTGTGTTAAAGGCAGGTGGCTGCTTAAAGCAAGGTGAAAGTAAAACAGAACGCTCCTATAGGAGCGTTCTGTTTTACTTTCACCTTGCTTTAAGCAGCCACCTGCTCTAAATATTAACTAATTAACACAATTTGGTGGTCGTTATAGAGAGGTTTTACTTTAATATAATATAGATATGATTCTACACTTTCTGCCATTGCAAAAAAATGTCTTGTGTCCATGTGCTATTATGACAAATTAATCTTATTTAAATTCATTTAGTTTCTTACACGAATATTCATGGAGGAAAGGGTTTAAATATCAATCAATGTTAAATATTTTACCTGCATTTGTTTATTTAGCAGGAACCCCTAACATGGTAAACGGATGCGATCCAAATAAGTTTACCTTATATAAGTTATAGATGTTAATTTGTTAACCCTTTCCTCCATAAATAAAAGTCACGTTATGAAACCATTGTGATAAATAGAGCATACTCTATTTATCACAATGGTTTCAAAACTACACAATACTAACATTTTTCTTATCTCTACTAAATGCTCCTTTTTGGTAGATTTATTCAAAAAGGTTGGGTCTAAAAATAGCTTATGAGGGAATGGGTTAAGGCAGGTCAATCAGGGGTCCATTGAATAAAACAAAAAAAAGGAAACGTATACTTGGCATCTGCTATGCTAGTTCACCTTTAACTCCATGCATATCCATGTAAAACATAATTACATCATAATTATTAATTAGATTAAGTGTTATAATAGCACATGGGCATAGGACTATTTGGCCTTGGCAGAAACTGTAGAATCATAAGCCAACAGAGCAGACCTTGACCAGACGACTCCTACAGGAGCCGTCTGATCTGGGTCTACTCTGTTTGTAAATGCGTAGAAAATGAAAATGGAGTAAAGGGTTAACGAGCTACATGACAGAAATTCGTTTTTACCCATATGCAAACTGAGTAACGTATATCAGAAGCTTCTGTACGAGCTGTCTGATTAACTCATTCTCTCATATTAACGCCTTATTGTGCCTCTGTAAAAGTCACTTCTTGAAACCATTGTGATAAATAGAGCATTTGCTCCATATGAGCAAATGCTCTATTTATCACAATGGTTTCAATACTACACAATTCTAAAAGTTTCCTTTTCTCTAGTAAATGCCCCTTTTCAGTAGATTTATTCAAAGAGGTTGGGTCTAAAAATAGTCTAGGAGAGAATGAGTTAAGGTCTGCTCTGTTCGCTTATTGAATGTTTTCTGATTCTATAGTGTCCACCATAGCCACAACACCCTGTGTTTATGTGCCATTATAAAGAAATCAGTAGATTGATAATCAGTGTGTAAGTATTTCTTTCATGAATAATCATCAGGTTATGGTTTAAAGCTTTGTGTCATAGATCCACCTTTTAACGTCTTTGAAAACTGGGCAGACCCAGAACAGAAACCCAATATAGGAGCAGTCTGGTCAGGGTCTAGTCTGTTTGCTTATATATATGAATATTCATGAAGTCATGAAATCTTATATAAATAGTCATGAGGTAAAGGGTTAAATATATGACTTTATGACTGATTGCAGCACAAACAGTAAAAAACTCGATACTACGAAATTACCCGATACTACGAAATTTTCGTAGTGAAGATTTAATGTCTTTGAAGGCAGGTGGCTGCTTAATGCAGGGTGAAAGTCATGCAGAAAGCTCCTAGAGGAGCTTTCTGTATGACTTTCACCCTGAATTAAGCTGCCACCGTCGTTAAAGAGCAATAATGGTATGTATTTAAGTGTTCGAATAATCGAGTTTTCACTGTACATACAGACGACAATCCCTTCAGTCATTACTGAACAAAACTTCAAAAGCAGATCGATGATAACTGCAGAACAAACATAAAGCTTAAATCTCCCATAGGGGTTTCTGCATACACTCGTTAGCCATTTCCCTGTTCTATGTTTATTCCAAATTTCATCACCTATTGAATATTCATGGACAAAATAGTTATAATGAAAGTTGGAAGGGGGGGACACTGTAGCCATTTTAGAACGTAAAGAAACATATATTTCAAATTCTATTAGCAAACAGAGCAGACCCAGATCAGACGGCTCCTATGAACTGGGTCTGCTCTGTTTGCAAATGCGTAAGTGAGTGAGTGAGTGGGGGTTTACGGCACTGCGACACTGAATATGTCATATAGCGCCATGAATGATGAAATGACATGATGATGAGGGACGGTTTTGGCTAATCTCATTCGCTGCCAAGCAGCGCATGGGATCAAAACCATCGATCTGCCTTCCTTTTAGTTCTTGGAAGAGAGGATAGTATCTGTCAAATAAACAAAAAACATCCCCTGTGACAATTAAGCCCCAGAACCACTGCAAGGTAGGGAGGTATCTGGGGGTAAATGCGTGAAAGAACGTTTATATGAAGGAAAGGGTTAAGCTACCACTTGTCTTATACAGTAGAACCTGTCTTAAGCGGCCATCAAAATGAGGTATAAGTATGGATATGTAAGGCAGGTGGTAGCTTAATGCAGGTCAAACGTAAGGACCTTTTTTGCATTAATTTTACCTTGCATTAAGCAACTACCTGCTTTGTAAGATTCCTATGTTCAATAAATGAATGGCCGAAACTTCCTAATAAGACCTTTTTTGAGAGATCGGTGTAGCGACCTTTTGTTGGTTTTTACCATTTACTGCGTGAATATTCATGAATAATGTATATATGAATATTAAGCTATGTATATTTTATACTGGTATAACGGTATTTAAAAGAAAAAAGTATGGCTCCTACGGGGGCCTTCTTGTCTAGGCCTAATCTGTTTGCAAAGGCGTAGCAATGCGTATTTATAGAGTTAAGGGTAATTAAATGTACAGTAAAACCCCTCTAATGCGACCACCAAAAAGGGGCATAATTCACAGTGGCAAAGGCAGATGGTAGCTTAATGCGGGACGAAAGTTATGCAGAAAGCTCCTACAGGAGCTTTCTGCATAACTTTCATCCTGCATTAAGCAACCACCTGCTTATGAAGACAGTCATGTTTGTTCATTAAGTGGTCGCATCAGCGGGATTTTACTGTATTGCTTTCATCTGCATGTCATAGGTAGAGAATCACTGAATGATACCAATAAAATTATTTTAGGGCCATTATTATTATCTTTAAATGGTTGATACGTATATCTATAATTATATGCGAAGCAGCAGTAGTCATTAGGACATTGCAATCACTGTATATTAAAATATATCACAGCGTTAGAAATACGGCATCAGACTATGGTCTACATTGCATAGCAACTACAGTAAAACCTCTCTATAACGGACACTAAATTTCACCTAGTATTTTGTGTTAAATGCAGGTGGCTGCTTAAAGCAAGGTGAAAGTAAAACAGAACGCTCCTATAGGAGCGTTCTGATTTACTTTCGCCTTACTTTAAGCAACCACCTGCCATAAATACCAACTAATTCACACAATTTAGTGGCCGTTATAGAGAGATTTTACTGTACTTTCTAAATGTTAATGTCTAAGTTTATTGTAAGCTCTATATTGCGTTCAGTCAAAGGGATATTACTACAAGATATCTTATGTCTCTGTGACTTTGTAAATTAATATATAAAGCAAACACTACACGCCCTGATCAGAGAACGTCTAAGAGAAATCTGATCGGGGTCTACACTGGTCGTCTGTACCTCTCTAATGGACACTAGGTTTAAAATTGGTTATTCTATAGATAGAAAAGTGCTCCCCACGGATATATCTACGCCTGGCAATCATCGTCACCACAACATTTTATGTTTTTGTAAGACCTAAAACATGGCTGCAGAAAGTAATTATTATCTTTCATGTTTGTTTGCTAGATAGTTTAAACAATCGTAAAATGTAATTGCGTCACAGATATGTCGATGTGTCCAGGCAGTACTTCAAACGCAAAATATTGTGAAAACAATTTACCGTAGCGCGCACACACAAAAACATCCCACCAGAGTGTGAATCTCATCAAAAACGGAATTTCATCTCAAAATGGATCGATGTTTAGCGAGTTTAACCCCTTACTCCATAAATATTCATGTGATAAATAATAATACATTGAATGGTAATTAGATTAATTCTTATAATAGCATATGGACACGGGAACTCCTGGCCATGGCAGAAACTGTAGAATCATATCTACATTATATCATTAGCAAACTGAGAAGACCCTGATCTGTATCAACTCTGTTAGCAAAGGCATAGAAAGGCATATTTATGACGCAAATGTTTAAGTTATGTTGCACATACAATATTTGTTGACGATCGGATATTTTTACATAGAGATCAGAATCTATAATGATCGGTGTTGTGTTTTATGTTCATTTTGGAAACGTTGTGGTCACACTGACTATATTTTAGTCCCAAATGCAACATATTAGTGCGCATATGCATGTGTTTCAATTTGAAGGAGAACGCGTTTTCAAAACGTGTACGAAAACAAAACCCCGCTAATGCGACCACCTACAAGAGGTATAAGTCTGGGTGCTAGATGCAGGTGATAGCTTAATGCAGGACAAAAGTAATGCAGAAAGCTCCTAGAGGAGCTTTCTGTATTACGTTTGTCCTGCATTAAGCAACCACATGCTTATAAAGACATCCATGTTTATTCATTAAGTGGTCGCATTACAGGGATTCTACTGTATCAAAGACTTAGATATCTATGTTCCAGCTTAACCCTTTACTTCATGAATATTCATGTAAGAAATAATGACGTCATAAATAGTAATTAGATTAATATTTATGATAGGACATGGGCACAGGGATTTGTGGTTATGATAGAATGTGTAAAATCATATCTGTATTATATCATAAGCAAACAGAGAAAACCCTGACAAGACGGTTGCTACAGGAACCGTCCGATCTGGGTCTACTCTGTCAGTAAAGTCGTAAAAAGGGTATTTATGGAATAAAGGGTTAAAGCAGATATTGATATATGAATAAGAAAAAATGTGACCCTTTAATGCCAAATTCCTCATAAACGTTCAGATTTAAGTCATAATTACATAACGTAATGACATGGTTATCACAGCTTTAAGAGTAATCTATTATCAAAGGGAAATCTTAAGTCATGAATGAGATTTCTTTTGATGCCTTTGTAAACAGAGTTGGTCCAGATCAGATGGCTTGTGGAGTTGTATGGATCTGGTTCTACACGTTCTGCCATAGTTGTGTTCATATGCCATTATAAAAATATTAGTACAGTAAACCCCCGCTAATGCGACCACCTAAAAGAGGTATAATTCTGGGTGCTAGATGCAGCTGGTTGCTTAATACAGGGCAACAGTAATGCAGAAAGCTCCAAGGAGCTTTCTGCATTATTTTTGTCCTGCATTAAGCAACCACCTGCTTATGAAGACAGCCATGTTTATTCATTAAGTGATCGCATTAGAGGGGTTTACTGTAGTAGTTCACTATATACTAATAGTAGTAGTTCACTATCTGCTTAGTTCACTATCTGCTAATAGCAGTACATGTAGTTCACTATCTACTAATAGTATTAGTATTAGTTCACTATCTATACTGATAGTATTAGTTCACTATCTACTAATAGTAGTAGTTCCCTATCTGCTAGAACTACATGTATCTGCTAATTGTAGTAGTTCACTATCTACTACTAGTTGTAATTCACTACACACTAATAGCAGTAGTTCACTATCTACTACATAGTAGTAATTCACCACATACTAAAAGCAGTAGTTCACTATCTACTACATAGTAGTAATTCACCATATACTAAAAGCAGTAGTTCACTATCTACTAATAGTATAAGTTCACTATCTGCTAATAGCAGTATCTAGTTCACTATCTTTTAATAGTGGTAGTTCACTATTTACTAATGGCAGTGTACTATCTACTTAACGCATAAACACCCGTGATCCCATACATGGGACACAGGCAAACAGCGCAGTCAGCCTTCATGAGCTCTCCGATCAGGGTCTGCGATGCCAATCAATGTCAAAGGTTGTCACCAGGCCCCGGGGTTATAATTTATTTTTGCTTGAGTCAGAGACCATTCTCAAGCATCTGGCCAATCAGATACTTGAGAATGACCTCAGACTCAGAAGTTTTTTTGGATAATATTGGACCTGGGACATATTTCCTTTTGAAGGACCCCGCCGCCATGATTACTGGAGAGGTTTTAAGTTTTAATTTGGCGAGTTTACCTAATATATCATAGGAGTTAACTCTTTCCCTGCCAAATGTTTTCGTCTGCTACAACTTTTCGTTTTTTATTTAACTCTTTCGACACCAAATTTCTAATTGTCGTCTGCAATCCAAATTTGTTAAATCATTCGGTACAATAAGGAAATGAGATAGATAACTGCAAATTTCAAAGGAATAAAGCATAGATATAGAAAAAGAGATTGAGACAAAAAGTGAAGTTCCTGATCAGACGCCGCCTTGAAAAGGCGGCGTCTGATCTCGGACTGCACTATTTTGTCGTGGTGCATTTATGCGACTTCGGTGGTAAAAGGGTTAAAAAACCAGTCACAATAACAAACAGTTTGGGTCTTGATGAGACACTGAGATACTCGGCGTCTCATCTGGATCCAAACTGTTTGCATAGGTAATCAAAGATGCGACATTGGCAGCGACAGAGTTAAAAGATTAAATACAATGTACATGCATTCTCTATTAACGCATGCGGCTAAAACACGTGTATAATTTATATTATGTATGCGTGCATAGTTCAAATACATACACAATCGAATTAATGAATTATATATATATTTTTAAAAAATATTTTGTATTTTAAACAAAGCCTGGACATATATGCTCCGTACTACTCTCTATGTTGTTTTTTTATTTTTAAATTCGTGGTTACATGTTTCTAGTAAATGTCGAACTACCATATTCCATTTTCTGCATTTTAGCCAACTGGCACCACAACGGAAGTTGTATTGGGACATTTCTTACAATTAAGTTCCGAACAATCATGGTTACAATACAATAATGGTTACCAATCAATTATTGATAGTTTAACCTTCTGCAACTTTGGGCAATAATTGTCTGCAAATATTTATTGTTGTCTGCTTCAATGTTCCAGGTGGATATTTTCTTACATATTTTGCCAGACATATAATTAAGAGTGACAAACGGTTTGGATCCTACTCGGCGTCTCATCTGGATCCAAACTGTTTGCAAAGTTACCTCACAAAGTTACCTTCAGTAAAGCTGAAGCTTAACCTTTCTCTAGTTACCCATGTGTATTCGGACAGACAAACTTAGGCAGACATAATGCAGACACAGAATGCAGGCTCCCGAATGAGCCGTTTGATTTACAGGGTCTTTAATATTTTCCATTATGTCAGCCTAATTTAAAGTTATCAACAGTATGTCAAATTGACTTAAGTAAACCCCTTCTAAAGCGATCACAAAAAAGAGTTATAATTATTGTACTTAAAGACAGGTGGTGGCCTAATGCAGGAGCTTTATGCATTACTTTCATCCTGCGTTAAGTAACCACCTGCAATTAAAGACATCTGCGTTTATGCATAAGGTGGCTGCATTAGAGGGGGTTTACAATTTTTAGCTAAATACAAACGAATGGAGAGGGGAGATCGGGTGTCTGAATACTTTCGATAAAGAGGGTATAACATAATGTAACATGAGGTTAGTTAACCCATTACCTCATAGGCTATTTTTAGACCCAACCTCTCTGAATAAATCTACCGAAAAGGAGCATTAACTAGAGGAAAGGAAATTTTTTAGAATTTTGTTGTTTGAAAACATTGTGATAAATAGAGCATTTGCTCCTATAGGAGCAAATGCTCTATTTATCACAATGGTTTCACAAAGTGACTTTTACAGAGGCGTCAAAAGTCGTCAATATGAGGGAATGGGTTAAGCATTTCCCTATTGAACATTCATGTAAGAAATATTATTGGTTGAAATTTTATCATGCTATATGTGCACATGATGTTTTGGTATTGGCAGAAACTGGAGAGTCAGATCTATCAGGATTTTCATAAACAAACAGAGCAGACCCAATTCAGACGGTTCCTACTATGTTTGTAATGACATGAACAAGTGTATGTATGAAGGAAAGTGTTAATGTCCATATGTTTACCTGTAAAACTAACGGACGTGGCCACAGATCGGATTCAGGGTTAGGAATGATTTCAGGCTCAAACAAAACGTTTTATAACTTCTGCAGAAGTTATAAAACGTTTTGTTTGAGCCTGAAATCATTCCTAACCCTTACAGTGCGAGACACGAGTAACTAATGTCCTTTGCAAACAGTGTAGATCCAGATGAAAGGAGCTCTCTCATCAGAGTCTTCACTGTTTGTCACGTTACACTTTTCTTTTAAAAACCACCCCAAATATTCACTATAAGCTGGACTTGTTTGAATTTTGGAATTGTCCATTTGAAAATCCAACATTGTTAGGGTTAAGTATCTGTTTGGTCAGGTATTGACGTCACTAAAAAAATTGAATAATCTGATGCGTGAGAATGACCTCAGAATCAAGGGAAATGTTTTATAACCTCATAACCAGGGGGTCTCTCAAGAAATGGAACATGTTACCCCTGCTTGTTTAGTATGGGTGCCTGTGTATCATAATGGTGTAAAGTGAGATTGAAGTTTTAGACATCATGCAAACCACGAAATGCAGTTGAATTTAATTAAAAGATAACTCTTTCGCTGCCAATTGCGAATATATAACTTGTACAAACAGTGTATATCTAGACGAGACAGCGTCTGATCAGGATCCGAACTGTTTGTTACTGTGATTATGTTCATTTTGAGATTATGATGGTATTAACCAATAAAAATTGCAGCAGACGACACATGTTGCAGACGATAATGCATTGCAGCGAAAGTGTTACCTGGGCAACCCCCATCGTGTTTCTAGTCGCGCTTTGATGACGTTTCTTTCAGAACATGTGGTGAGTGATTTTCACGAATATCGGTTCAAGAAATAAAGTGAAATTTTCATCTTTGCAACATGCATGTTTTTGATATGATACTTGTGATTAGGTAATATTTTGACATTTTTCTAATCAAATAAAGATTTTTCCCATTATAATAGTGTTGCTTTCTCTGTCTGTCTACAATATATGACAAAGAATTCGTACAATCGATATACATTAAAACCTGTCTTAAACAGCCATTCATTCATTGAACACAGGAGTCTTAAAAAGCAGGTTGTTGCTTAATGAAGGGAAAATGTAATGCAAAAAGCTCCTTTAGGAGCTTTTTGCTTTACATTTGACCTGCATTAAGCTACCACCTGCATTACATACCCATAACTAGACCTCTTTTTGATGGCCGCTTAAGACAAGTTCTACTGTATAATGAAATGTCATATCCATTAGATGTCATGTCGATTAAAGGGGAGTAAATGTTCAATTGGCTGAGCGGTCATTCGGACTGAAAGTAGACTATAACTAGGTACTTTACTTTTTAACCGGGTTTTCCACGGAAAATCCAGTTATTGAAATGGTGATTACGGCGGGCGGGCGGGCGGGCGGACGGTCAGGCGGGCGGGCAGCTGCCAATATTGTAAGCGCAACTCCGCTGAAGCTGTTCAACGGATTTTCATTAAACATTGCATGTATTAAGGACACAATATGTAGATGTACATATTGTAAAATAAAGTAAAGTACCTAGTTATAGTCTACTTTAAGTCCGAATGACCGCTCAGCCGACTGTACATTTACTCCCCTGGTCAATGAGTCATTGGCCTACAATATTGAGCACTGCTAACATATGGCGCGGCGCAATCATGATAGATAGATTTTTTTTTAATCATGCAGCCGCAGTACCGGCGAGTGACCCTCACAGGGACCCATTTTAACCCCTGGGTGGAGAGGATGTGCGGGTGGGAGACACGGAAAAGCGTCTCTGAAATTTCCGGGAGAGACCGGGATTTGAACCCCGGACCTCCGGACTGATAGTCAAGCGCGTTACCACTAGACCACCGCCACCTGCAATATTGTCTGGATTCTTTTCTTCTGCAATTTTTCTTGGAGTTATGCCCCCTTGAACTTAAAATCACTAGGGCTTTTGACCCTATCCTTGTAAGCGTAACTCCTCTTAAACTGTTCAACAGAATTCATTATACCTTGTACGTAGCATAGACACAATATGTAGATTTGCATATTGTCGGGGAATTTTCCTTCTGCAATTGTTCTGGGAGTTATGCCCCTTTGAACTTATAAATCACTAGTAAATAGTGAAGGAAAACCCGGTTTGATGTCGTTTCAGCATTTCTTGTTTTACTTTTATATCGATGCTAGTAATTTTAAACTAATCCTTACCTCGTGATCATTATGAACATTTAGTACGATCATGACTGTTAATTAAATCGAACTTATACAACTGTATTATACGACTTGGGATATTTTTACCGTGGCAGAAACTGTAGAATCGTATTTATATAATTTCAAAGGTCAGGAGATGCGGACACTGATCAGACGTCTCTTACAGGAGCCGTCTGAAAAGGGACTACTCTGTTTACAAAGGCATGAAAGGGAGTTTATATAAAATAAAGGGTTAATCACGTTTGTTTTTCACATAATAAAGATCTGATTCTACAGTGTTTGGTCAAAGTGAAAATTCCCTTGAAAAATTCAATTTATAAAAAATCAGCTAATAAACATTCATGTTGCAATTATTTCTTACATGAATGGTTAAACAGGGAAAGGGTTAAGTATATTCGTGTTGAATTTATATGTAAGAAATAATTACATCATGACTGTATATTAGTTTCATTTTTATAATGACATATGTACACATGATCGTTTTGGTATTGGTAGAAACTGTAGAATGAAATCAATAGCAAACAGAGCAGACCCTGATCAGACGGCTCCTATAGGAGCCGTCTGATCTGGATCTACTCTGTTTGCAAAGGCGTGAAAAAGGGTTTGTATGAATGAAAGAGTCAAACTCATTTATTCCTATATTATTTACGATAAACGCTAATTCACAGTAAATCCACCCTGATCAGAATTATTAGCAAGGAACACTTCAGATTTATTGAGGCAGGTGACCGACTGCTTAATGCACGGGTGAAAAAGAGAAAGTTGACTTTGGAACCATCCAGCTAAACGTTTACACTACAGAGACGCCTTTTGACATCTTTTCAAACAGACTAGGTCCAGATCAAATGGCTCCCGAATGAGCTTTCTGCGTTCTGATAACACTGTTTGTTTAAGTCCAATTTCTGTGACCACGGGAGTAAATATATAGTACACTTTTCATTAACCAAGATTTGTGGTAAAATCGAATCACATTATGAAAATAATTCGTTCATTATATGTTCACGGGGTCGACACCACCAGTATACGGACTAAATGTCCCTTTGTCATTTTGCCCGTCACTCAATTTTGCTAGGGTGGACAAAATGTCCCTCATGTTTTTGCAAGGGTGGTCAGAATGTCCCTCGTGTTTTTGCAAGGGTGGAAAATGTTCCTCCTCAATTTTTAAAAGGGGGACATTTTGTCCCTCGGACAAAAGGCCCCTCACTTAATTTTGCTAGACAGGTACACGTGCTTGTATTAATGTGCTTGAAATGGTTGATACTTTCGTCTTCTTTAGCTTCAAACAGTTTTTGTTTTGTTATAAATCTTATTTTTATTTTAATTGGTCATGAATTTGATAACAAGTCTGATAACAAGTCAGTTAAGACTCATCCTTTATAAACCATGCACCTCTGAAATGTTCAGTTGTCCTATGTAAACATTGTAGACCCATATAATAGGGTTCCTAAAGGAGCTCTCTGATCTGGTTTGCATTGTCCGCTGTTTTGCAATGTATAACCAAAACAAATCTAAATAGTAACAAATGGACTAGAGAAGCATTCTGCTTTCCTTTCAGTCTGTTTTAAGCTACCATCATTGTACTGGTGATAAACATTTGCAAACAGTATACAGTAAAACCTCTCTATAACGGCCACTAAATTGTGTTAATTAGTTGGTATATAAGACAGGTGGCTGCTTAAAGCAATGTGAAAGTAAAACAGAACGCTCCTATAGGAGCGTTCTGTTTTACTTTCACCTTGATTTAAGCAGCAACATGCCTTAAACACAAAATACTTGATGTAATTTAGTGGCCGTTATAGAGAGGTTTACTGTATATTAAGATCAGATGCTGAGCTACTGGATCATTGATTTGGCTCCACACTGTTAGCAAAGTATACCAGTGGACTACCAGTTGTCTTTGATAACAATCGGCTTGAGCACTTTGTTATCAATTATTCTCAATTATTTTCAATTATTGCCTAACGTTGACGGCAAACTTATTATTTATACAATATACATGTTAGTATTTTCTTGTGGTTGAATATTAAAATTGATAAGCATCGAAGCATAGACAATTTTGCTTTCTTTCACAAGAAGTCAACCTCACAAATTGAAAGGTGCATGCAAGACTGTAGTGCCTATGATTTTTATGCACTTAATAAGTCTTACATGCAACCCTTAAAATGACAGACATTTCAACATGGTTACCACTGATAATAAAATAATGGTTATTTTGAAGATTAGTGGCAATATTAGCATTGCAAGTCTTAAGCTAGACTTAAGATTTAAGGAGGGTATGGAGGGTATTTTAAAAATGATTAGGAACATTTTTCAATACTTGCAAAAACAAAAACATTAGAGACATTTTGTCCACCCTTACATAAACATGAGGGACATTTCGTCGTCCGACCTGGCAAAATTGAGTGAGGGACAACATATCTTAGGGATAATTTGTCCTACACCCCCATCCCCGCTTTACCAAACCCTTCGGAATGGACTTTGCAAACCGAGGTCTGATGTAACAGTGCTTTACACTGGGCATCTATAGGAACAAGAGAACTATGTCGATAATAAGAGTAGAACATCGCGCCCGGGTTTCTCAGTATTCACTCCCCTCTCTCTTGGGTGTTCAATTTGTTTATAGTTGGCAGAAATGGACGTTAGGCAACACACAATGTATGCGGGTTCATTTCGAATGGCTCTTCTCCGAAAACACAATAGGCCCCGAGGGTATAAAACAGATATTTAAAGGAGCCCACATTCCTATCATTTATGATAGTTGGTAGCTATATGCAGGGATATAACTCTCAGTTAAACCTTTACTCCATAAATACGTATTTCTACGCTTTTGCAAACAGAGTAGACCCAGATCAGACGGAGCCGTCTGATCTGGGTCTGCTCTGTTTGCTTATGAAACTATAATCGATCTGTCCCTACAGTTTCTACCAATACCAAAAACTCATGTGTACATATGCTATAATAAAAATTCAGCCAATGAATATTCATGACGTCATTATTTTTAACATGAATATTTATGGAGTAGAGGGCTTATAGAACCCACATTCGTCTCATTTATGACAGCTGGTAGCTACACACAGTGTATAACTCCCACTTAAGTGACCATTAACCTTGAGTCTGCTGTGCGAATTATTTTCACACAATTTCGCACCCACTACATTTTAAAAAATTAAAGCCATAATCAGTTTGTCTAACAAAATGCAATACGAGTGTCAAACTGTTTGGATCCTTATGAGACACTAAATTATCCGGCGTCTCATCTGGGTCCGAACTGTTTGCATAGGAAATCATCACTAGCCGAGCACAGCAGACTAAATGTTAACAAGAGTACCGCGTACGGTACATGATATGCCCACTTACAAAACTTCTCTGATTCAATATGCCTTATAAGTGTTGACATTTTCTTATTTGTGCTTCAGATCTTGATCTCCATATTAACCCTTTCGGCGCCAAATTTCTAATTGTCGTCTGCAAGCTACTTTTGTTAAATCATTTGGTAAAATGAGGAAATGAGATAAATAAATGAAAATTTCAAGGGAATAACGCGCAGATATAGAAATACATATTGAGACAAAAAGCGAAGTCCCTGATCAGACGCCGCCTTGAAAAGGCGGCGTCTGGTCTGGGACTGCACTATTTGTCGTGGTGCATTTATGCGTCATTGGCGGTTAAAGGGTTAAAGTGATATTATATAAAAAAAATTGAAGTGAATATCTCATTAAATAAAAAAAAATACGATCATCCTCTTATTTGCAGGTTTTCGTAAAGTGCAAGGGTCATAACTCTGTAATGACGAATTGAATGAAACTCAACACAACTTCAGATTTTGCTGCATAAAACATTTTGTGTGAAGTTTCATTAATGCCCTTTTAATAGTTTTCACAGAAAACAACAGACAAACCAAAAGTGGACCGACGAACAAAGCAAATAATGCACAAAGTTCAAGGGCCATAACTTTAAAATAAAATGGCATATAAAACCCCCGCAATATATGAAATAATTCATATTAAGGTAATATCACATAAAACATTTGAAGTAAATATCATTTAAAATGAAAAAGTTACGGTCATTCTCATATTTGCATTATTTTTTAAGTGCAATGACTATAACTCCGTAACGACAAATCAAATGAACCTCAAAACTGCATCAGCTTCAGATCTTGATGTATTAAAAATAATATATAATTATCTGATTCTACACTTCCTGCCAGGGCCAGAATTCCTAAGTTCATATGACATTATGTAAACTCAATCTAATTAATGTTTATTGTGACCTTATTTTGTTTTACATGAATATTCATGAAGAAAGTACTTTTATAGCTGTAAATACTTGTGTGAGAAGTGTGTTTATCTCAGTCATGAGTATACTTCCGAGATGTTGATTGGAGGTTATGCAGTGACAAGCCAGCTGCGCTTCTCACCTCAGTGTAGGAGGGTCGATACTCTTTAGACACTGTTTTTTTACGTAAGATGTTACTTGTACATAAGCCTATTGTTTAACTCTTTCCCTGCAATATCATAATGTCTAGAAAACGTTTTGTCTCCTACACGTTTCATTTTCATTTTTCTTTCTTTTTGTTTCAAAACGAAAATCCCAGTATCCAATAGTTTAGATGCCGATGAGAGGTCGAAATACTCTCTGTCCCATTGAGATCTAAACTGTTTGCAAAGGTGAAGACAGATTTGCTAATATCAGCGAAAGGGTTCAGACATAAGCTTTAAATGTGTTCCATACTAGTAGGTCCACATGTGACTGACTATATGAGGACCTAGTGCAAAACTTTGTAACTACATCATAGTGCAACAGATAAATGTACTCAAATACTCAAATCGTCATTTCTCCACCAAACCCTATGTTGCGACCACTCTTTAGAATCGTCTCTTCGAGACGATTCTAAAGAGTGGTCACAACATAGGGTTTGGGGGAGAAATAAAGGAGTTGTTCTTGTAAATGTTTATATATACGCATCTTATCTGGATCACTGTACAATCTATGTGGTGAACTCATAATGGCCTTTCTAACCAGTTTGGATCCAGATAAGATGTCGAGTAATTCTGGATGCGTTTTTCAACAGTAATGAAACAAAAAGCAAGTGATGATTATAGTAAGATAAATTTTGTAAATCTTTAAACAATACCGTAACCATTTACTTCATGAATATTCATATAAGAAATAATGACACCATGAATACCAAACACGAACTTTGGAATAATGGGACGATGTTTTTACAGAATAATGGTCTGCATTAGCAATTTCATTGTATTGCAAAAGCAACAAAAACAGTGAGTTTTGTTATAGAAGTTTGTTTATTCATTTTCGACATGATATATTCCCAAATTCACGTTCTGATAATTCCTGTAGCATGTGCTACGAATATGAGACTCGGATCTTTCGAACCACCCTTAATTCGAACAAAAATTTATGGTCCCCAAGGTGTTCGAGGGATCAGGATTTCACTGTAGATTAGTTTGTTATAATAGCACATAGATACATGAATTGTTGGCCAAGACAGAACATGTATAATCATACAAAACATATCATAAGCAAGACCCTGATCAGACGGATCCTATAGGAGCCGTCTGATCGAGGTCTACTCTGTTTGCAAAGACATAGTAAGGCGTATTCATGGAGTAAAGGGTTAAACTAGTTAAACAGGTTTTAACTTAATTACTCTGCTCTAGCTATAAGCCGATTGGCGAGATGCATTCCAGGCTGTGATTTGTATTTATTGTGATTTGTCGTATTCTCCAAACAATTTGTGTTGCCCAATGCGCCTATAAATCACGCGTTGTTTCTAAAATTATTTAAGAACCAGTCAAATAATACCTTTTGGACTATTGTATTAAGGTTTCTTTGAACAATATCGTAAAATGCATTTACGAATCAATAATAATAGTTCACATCGCCGCTCCTAATTTCTCTTTCTAGAACAAAATATTATTTTTTTATATCGGTACTAGTAGGAATGCTTGGGAGACGAAACCAGAAAACGACCGAATAGTTGCGATAGGACGCACACGGACTTTGTCTAAAATGCGGGCGAATAACATTGGCGAAATCATTACTTTTACATTAAACTTTCGAAATTGTATGTACAGTAAAACCCCTCTAAACCGGATGTTCAATTTAGTATAAATATCGGTCTTAGAGACTGGTGACAGTGCAGGGCAAAAGTCAAGCAGAAGGTTCCTATAGGAGCTTTCTGCATGGCTTTCACCGTGCATTAAGCAGTCACCTGTCTAAAAGAGTTTAAATTCTTCTCCACCAGAATTCCGGATTACAGGGTTTTACTGTATTTCTGAAATGTGCCATTTATAGACATATTGCCTTAAAGCCAATTATCTAATGAATATTCATATAAGAAATAATTACTGTATGGATATCAATTATCTGAATTGTTACAATATCATTATTAACACGGATAAGACAAACATTATTTCATAATACAACGGAAGAGATCCTGATCAGACAACCGTCTGATCTGGGTCTGCACAGTTTACAACGCGTCTCTGTGAGGCAAAATATTACAACGGTGATAAAAGGAACTGCAGTAAAATCTCTTTATAACGGCCACTAAATTACATCAAGTATTTTGTGTTAAAGGCAGGTGGCTGCTTAATTTTTAAAGCAAGGTAAAAGTAAAACAGAACGCTCCTATAGGAGCGTTCTGTTTTACATTCACCTTGCTTTAAGCGACCACCTGCCCCAAATACCAAATAATTAACACAAATTAGTTTCCGTTATAGAGAGGTTTTACAGTACTTGTCAGAGATCCCGTATGGTTCAGTGTCGGTACCGTTATGTCAAACATGTTTAGGAGTGGATTGCTAAGATTCTGCGAATCTGTTACGATTTTGTTACGAATGTGTTACGAATGTGTTACAGATTTGGAGAGATATGTTTGTATAATAGAGGATGGTTAAATCATTCAATAAAATGATCTAGACAAAAGTCGACTGCATTATATTTGACGTGGTCTCCTGTGCAGAGGATAATGTATTATGGTGTCATAAATAGCAAAAATCAGAGGTTTATTCTTAGTCTGTTATAGTCGAATCCCTGAATGCCTTTGAAAACAGTTTGGATCCAGATGAGACGCTGAGTAACTCAGCATTTTAAATTCTGCATTTTTGTACAGAAATTGAATATAATATTTATCTAGTATTTTGAAAATGCAATGGGTGAACATTTGCGGAAACATTGTATTTTTCTCGGAGGACGCAAATGTTACAGACACAAATAGTTCTTGTCACGCTTACGTACTGTGTTGTGACGTCAGTTTTTGTTCATTAATCTTAACTCTTTACGCACTAGCGGCGAAACTGTGATTTCCTATGCAAACAATTTGGATCCAGATGAGACGCCGCATAATGCGGCGTCTCACCAGGATCCAAACTGTTTGTCATCTTGATCATAGTTTTGAAAATAAATTAGAGAAAAGTTATTTTAAGAATTGAAGCAGACAATTGTTGCAGACGAAAAATTACCTTCCGTGCAAAGAGTTAACGGGCGTGTTACATTTATTATCATTAACCTTTAGCACTGCTGAACACATTATTTTTGCATGATTTTTCACCTACTACATTTCAAAAATTTATAATCAATTTGTCTACCAAAATGCAATCAGGGTATCAAACGGTTTGGATCCTGATGAAACGCCGAGTTACTAGGCGTCTCATCTGGATCCAAACTGTTTGCATAGATATTCACTCATCCGCCCATAGCAGGCTAAAGGTTAAGGAAAATGGAGGTCGATACACCTGACTTCTGGTGTGAAATCGTTCCAGAATCACAGCTGCAAACAGCTTGGTTCCTGATGAGACGCCGAGCTAGACGTCGAGTAGCTTGGCGTCTCACCAGAATCCAAGCTGTTTGACGTTCGGCCAAATGTTTCTCAAAAGTTTGACTAGGAATAGGAAAAAGTAAAAACTGCATCAGATTCAAATTTAAGTAAACATTTTTTTTTTCACAGTGGAATTTGGTTTAACAGTGAGATTAGGTTAGGTCTGCTTATGACTTTCTCCCTTTTAACCCCTTCCGTCATCGATATTCATGTAAAAATAATGACATCATGAAAATTAATTGGATGCATTTTCATAATACCATAAGAACACATACAAATTTGGCCATGGCAGAAACTGTAGATTATTTCATAAAACAAACACACAAGCTTGATCAGAAGGCCCTTGTATACAGGAGTCGTCTAATCAGGGTCTACTCTGTTTGAAAAAGATGTAAAAAGGTATATCTATGGGAAAAAAGGGTTAAACGCATATACATGTGCTTAACCGTTACAGTACGGGACTCCGAGTCACTAATGTCCTTTGCAAACAGTGTAGACCGAGATGAGAGGGCTTCAACAGGAGCCCTCTCATCAGGGTCTGCACTGTCTGTGTTGTTTCACTTTTCTTTAGAAAAATCCTTAAATAAGCACCATAAGATTGACCTGTTTGAACAGTCTATTTGAAAATCCAGCATTGTGGTGGTTAAAACACAATAGTTACTTAACCATCAGCCTGCTAAGCGCGACATATTGACAGAGTGTCAAACAGCTTGGATCCAGATGAGACGCCGAGTAACTCGGCGTCTCATCAGGATCCAAGCTGTTTGACACTCTGTCAATAGTACCTCAGAAAGCTTGAACCAATCAGAAGTAAGTGACAACGGCAACAGATCGGAGCTTAAACCCTTTCCTCCATAAATACGACTTTCTACGCCTCGGTAATAGGCAATTCTTGAAACCATTGTGATAAATAGAGTATTTGCTCCTATATAAGCCAATGCTCTATTTATCACAATGGTTTCAAACTAAAAAAATCTAAAATTTACCTTTTCTCTAGTTAATGCTCCTTTTCGGGTAGATTCATTCAAAGAGGTTGGGTCTAAAAATAGCCTATGGAGGAAAGGGCATAGCAGACTAAGGGTTAACATACATTGGTAAACCATTTTAGCACATTTTGTTGTACACAGAGTAAACAACAGAGTAGACAGGGGAGACAACCAGTATGACACTACGTAAATGATTAACATAGGAGTAGATAAAAGCACGTAGTTGATTAATGTACATGTATTATCCATTTCGGCGCCAAATTTATAATTGTCGTCTGCAAACCAATTTTGTTAAATCATTCGGTAAAGTAGGGAAATCAGATAAATAAATGCAAATTTCAAAGGAATAAAGGACATATATAGAAATACAGTAAAACCTTTTTGAAAATAAGAATTGAGAAAAGGGTTTAGTCATGTGATCACTGATTACGGGAAACAAATGTCATCTCATTTGAAAACAGTGTATAGATCAGAGGGCTCCTCTAGTATTAATCAATCAACACCAGACGTTGTACACATACACTGACAATAATACTTACAGTCCATTTTCCGACAGGATATATTTGTTCAGCTAAATAGTATCGCTATCCGAATACTGCTAAATTCTTTAAAAGGAGCCTCCATTTTAGAAACGGGGATTTTGTACGGAAATCAGCGGACATCTTCGGCCAAGTTCTGAATGACTCCGATTCTATTTCGGAACAACGCTTTGAATATTAATTATGTTTGTTATCACATGTACAATGACTGACACTGGTTGTTGTCCTACATATACATCGAATGATTATTTTCCAGTATGTAAATTTGAATCTTACAACAGATTCCGGCCAATGGCCTACGCCGTTCCGTTGGTTTCCGTAGTAATCCATTTTTATTTTTTTTCGACACAAACAACCATTTACTAACAATGCTGTTTAGTGTCAAATAAGTGATAATGTACATAGATTCCGATGCTATTAAGTGTTAAATAAGTGATAATGTACATAGATTCCGATTCTGAAGCCAGTTTGAAACGCAAAATTTGCGGAAATTTGAGCAGCATGCAGACATCTTTAAAGTCCGGTAAATATTGATCACTGTAATATATCATTCTAACCCATAGCCCGCCAGTCACGACTGTAGTTGCATTTGCAAACAGTGTAAGTTTTCCTATAGGAGCTCTCTCATCGGGGCCTGCACTGTTTGCCATGGAAAATCCATGCATGCATGCTCTATGCTTTTGCCTAGGAAATTCATGTCCACATATCCTGTAATTTTTTTGTAAAGATTTGCCTCATTTATATTCAAAGAGGACAGAATGATGGAAAGTATGTGGCGGGATAAGGGTTAAAACAAGATTTCATGGGAGAGGGAACACTGGAAACGCACGTTGAATCCTTAGGCATTTCAGAAAACATATCAGAATTTAAGATGGGTCGTAGACATGTAAATGTGAAAGACCCTCTGGAGCGTGTGAATCATCTGATTTATGATCATCAACGAACAACGGCAAGAAACGACCCCACTAACAGAATTGAATGGAGAGTCTTCTTCCCTTTCCGCCATGAATATTTATGTGAGAAATAATGACGTCATGAATAATAATTAGATTATTTTGTTAACTACACATGGACACAGAAGCCGTCTGATCTGGATGTACTCTGGAAAGGCGTAGAATGGCGTATTTATGGAGTAACGGGTTAAACATTTGAACGGTACAGAATCGTTGGAGACAATAAATCGTCTGTACCGAAACGCAAATGCTACAGTAGAGCCTTTTGTATACGACCATTCAATTATTGAACGTATGCGTCTTAACCCTTTTCTCCATAGGCTATCTTTCAGGCCTAACCTCGGGCAAATGCTCTATTTATCACACTGGTTTCAACAGGTGATTTTTAAAGAGGCGTTGAAAAGGCGTATTTATGGAGGAAAGGGTTAAGAAAGAGGTGGATGTTTAACCCTTTATAAACTCCACGAATATTCATGTTAGAAATAATGCCAACATAAATTTTAATTAACTGATATTTATAATGGCATAATGACACAGGAAACTTCGACCATGGCAGACAATAGCAGAATCAGATATAATTATATTATATATAATGTTTTAATAAGCAAAAAAAGCAAACCCTGATTAGACGGCTCCTACAGGAGCCGTCTGATCTGGGCCAACTCTGTTTGCACAAGACGTTAAAAGGCGTATTTATTGAGTAAAGGGTTAATAAAATACTTAAATACGATCTTCATTTAGTTACTACCTGTCTTAAAGCCCCAGATCTGGACATCTTTTAATGGTCACTTCACAAACTGTGTAGACCAAATTCAGAGGACTCCTAGAGGAGCTCTGTAGGAGCACAATTGTCTCGGAGCACATTTGTCTCACGAGGTGTGACCGATGTGCTCGTAAACATTCATATTTGCGATAAATTGGAAATGAGACAGATGTGTTCGACACACTTAAGGAAGGACACTCGAAGCACATTTGTCTCACATTCTATCATATCCTACTAAAATTCTACTTAATCCGTTCCCTCACATACACGTGTTTTCATGAATCTGCAAGCAGAGTAAACCCAGATAAGACGACTCCTATAGGAGCCGTCTGATCAGGGTCTGTTCTGTTTGCTTATGGAATTAGATAGATCTGTGGGCTGCCGAATTTTCCGGCTGCGGACTTTTTCTCGGGGCTGCCGAATTTTTGGCCGCATATTTTTCTGAAGTCCGTGTTTTTGTCGGTCCTATGCGAAAGGGATAATACACGGACTTCCTCCAATTTTCCGGTTGTTTATTTTTTCTCGGGGCTGCCGTATTTTTGGCCGCATACATTTCTGAAGTCCGTGTTTATGTAGGACCTATGGCTAAGGGAAAAACACGGACTTCATCCATCTTTTCCGGCTCCGGAATTTTTGGCCGCGTATTTTTCTGAAGATCGTGTTTTTGTCGGACCTATGGCTAAGGGAAAAAACACGGACTTCGTCAAACTTTTCCAGCTGCGAATTGTTTCTCGGGGCTGCCGAATTTCTGGCCGCATATTTTTCTGAAGTCCGTGCTTTTGTCGAACCTTTGGCTAAGGGAAAACACGGACTTCATCTATCTTTTCCGGCTGGGATTTTTTCTCGGGGCTGCCGAATTTCTGGCAGCATATTTTTCTGAAGATCGTGTTTTTGTCGGACCTATGGCTAAGAGAAAAATACGGACTTCATCCAACTTTTTCTGCTGCGGATTTTTTCTCGGGGCTGCCGAATTTTTGGCGGCATATTTTTCTGAAGATCGTGTTTTTGTCGGACCTATGGCTAAGGGAAAAACACGGACTTTATCCAACTTTTTCGGCTGCGGATTTTTTCTCGGGGCTGCCGAGTTTCTGGCCGCATAATATTCTGAAGTCCGTGCTTTTGTCGAACCTTTGACTAAGGGAAAACACGGACTTCATCCAACTTTTCCGGCTGCGGATTTTTTCTCGGGGTTGTCGAATTTCTGGCCGCACATTTTTATATTTTTCTGAAGTCCGTGTTTTTGTCGGACCTATGCCAAAGGGAAAAAACATAGACTTCATCCAACTTTTCCGGCTGCGGATCTTTTCTCGGAGCTGCCGATTTTTGGCCGCATATATTTCTGAAGTCCGTGCTTTTGTCGGACCTATGGCTAAAGGAAAAGCACGGACTTCATCCAACTTTTCCGGGTGCGGATGTTTTCTCGGTGCTGCCGATGTTTTGACCGCCCCTTATGTCTGAAGTCCGTGTTTTTGTCGGACCTATGGCTAAGGGAAAAACACGGACTTCATCCAACTTTTCCGGCTGCGGATCTTTTCTCGGAGCTGCCGATTTTTTGGCTGCATATTTTTCTGAAGTCTGTGCTTTTGTCGGACCTATGGCTAACGGAAAAACACGGACTTCATCCAACGTTTCCGGCTGCGGAGTTTTTCTCGGGGCTGCCGAATTTCTGGCCGCATATTTTTCTGAAGTCTTTTGTCGAACCTATAGCTAAGGGAAAACACGGATTTCATCTAAATTTTCCGGCTGCGGATTTTTTCTCGGGGCTGCCGAATGTTCGGCTACACATATGTTTGACGTCCGTGCTTTTGTCTTACCTATGGCTAAGGTAAAACACGGACTTCATCCAACTTTTCCGGCTGCGGATTTTTTCTCGGGGCTGCCGAATTTTTGGCCGCATAATATTCTGAAGTCCGTGCTTTTGTCGAACCTTTGGCTAAGGGGAAACACAGACTTCATCCAACTTTTCCGGCTACAGATTTTTCTCGGGGTTGCCGAATTTCTGGCCGCATATGTTTCTGAAGATCGTGTTTTTGTCGGACCTATGGCTAAGAGAAAAATACGGACTTCATCCAACTTTTTCTGCTGCGGATTTTTTCTCGGGGCTGCCGAATTTTTGGCGGCATATTTTTCTGAAGATCGTGTTTTTGTCGGACCTATGGCTAAGGGAAAAACACGGACTTTATCCAACTTTTTCGGCTGCGGATTTTTTCTCGGGGCTGCCGAGTTTCTGGCCGCATAATATTCTGAAGTCCGTGCTTTTGTCGAACCTTTGGCTAAGGGAAAACACGGACTTCATCCAACTTTTCCGGCTGCGGATTTTTTCTCGGGGTTGCCGAATTTCTGGCCGCATATTTTTATATTTTTCTGAAGTCCGTGTTTTTGTCGGACCTATGCCAAAGGGAAAAAACATAGACTTCATCCAACTTTTCCGGCTGCGGATCTTTTCTCGGAGCTGCCGATTTTTGGCCGCATATATTTCTGAAGTCCGTGCTTTTGTCGGACCTATGGCTAAAGGAAAAGCACGGACTTCATCCAACTTTTCCGGGTGCGGATGTTTTCTCGGTGCTGCCGATGTTTTGACCGCCCCTTATGTCTGAAGTCCGTGTTTTTGTCGGACCTATGGCTAAGGGAAAAACACGGACTTCATCCAACGTTTCCGGCTGCGGAGTTTTTCTCGGGGCTGCCGAATTTCTGGCCGCATATTTTTCTGAAGTCTTTTGTCGAACCTATAGCTAAGGGAAAACACGGATTTCATCTAAATTTTCCGGCTGCGGATTTTTTCTCGGGGCTGCCGAATGTTCGGCTACACATATGTTTGACGTCCGTGCTTTTGTCTTACCTATGGCTAAGGTAAAACACGGACTTCATCCAACTTTTCCGGCTGCGGATTTTTTCTCGGGGCTGCCGAATTTTTGGCCGCATAATATTCTGAAGTCCGTGCTTTTGTCGAACCTTTGGCTAAGGGGAAACACAGACTTCATCCAACTTTTCCGGCTACAGATTTTTCTCGGGGCTGCCGAATTTCTGGCCGCATATTTTTCTGAAGTCCGTGTTTTGTCGGACCTATGGCTAAGGGAAAAACACGGACTTCATCCAACTTTTCCGGCTGCGGATTTTTTCTAAGGGCTGCCGAATTTTTGGCCGTATAATATTCTGAAGTCCGTGCGGTTGTCGAACCTATGGCTAAGGGTAAAACACGGACTTCATCCAACTTTTCCGGCTGCGGATTTTTTGTCGGGGCTGCCGAATCTTTGGCCGCATATGTTTCAGAAGTCCGTTTTTTTGGTCGGACCTATAGCTAAGGAAAAACACGGACTTCATCCAACTTTTCCGGCTGCGGATCTTTTCTCGGGGCTGCCGAATTTTTGGCCGCATATTTTTCTGAAGTCCGTGCTTTTGTCGAACCTATAGGTAAGGGAAAAACACGGACTTCATCCAACTTTTCCGGCTGCGGAGTTTTTCTCGGGGCTGCCGAATGTTCGGCCGCACATATGTTTGAAATGCTTTTGTCGGACCTATGACTTAGGTAAAACACGGACTTCATCAAGCTTTTTCGTCTGCGGATGTTTTCTCGGGGCTGTCGAATTTTTGGCCGCATACTAATCTGAAGTCCGTGCTTTTTTCGAACCTATGGCTAAGGGAAATACACGGACTTCATCCAAATTTTCCGGCTGCGGATACTTTCTCGGGGCTGCCGAATTTTCGGCCGCATATTTTTCTGAAGTCCGTGTTTTTGAAAGCATATGACGTTGGGGAAAACACGGACTTCATCCAACTTTTCCTGCCATGGATTTTTCCTCGGGGATGCCGAATGTTTGGTCGCATATTTTTCTAAAGTTGAAGTCCGTGTTTTTGTCAGATCTATTGGAGTGAGTAAAACACAGACTTCATCCAGCTTTTCTGGTTGCGGATTCTTTCTCGGGGATGCCGAATTTTAAGCCGCAAATATTTCTGAAATTAACTGAAGTCCATGTTTTTGTCGGACCTATGGCATTGGGAATACACGGACTTCATCCAGCACTTGTATCGGCCACCTCAGACGTATAAGGATGCGAGACACGATATTCCATATGACACTAACAGGATTCTTAAATTGTAAATCTTAAGGTTTAGCCAATCAAATTTCTTGAATTAGAGATTTTGGAATTGATAGTTCCACTGCAGTCTTTAGGTTTAAGAATTTATATAGAAAATCATAAGCAGACCAATTGATAATCACACTTGACATGAGGTAAAACGGCGAACCTCGATTCTAAGATTTGTTTTACCGTTGAAACATATGTGACAAATGTGCTTGTATTTCATAAAAAATGACGTGAGACAATCTGTGCACATCTGTCACACAATTGTGTTTTTTGGTGAGACAAATGAGGTCGTATTTGTCTTACCTGAGACAAATGCGACCGCATCCGTCTTACGTAAGACAAATGTGCTCCGAGACAAATGTGCTCCTACAGAGCTCTCTGATCAGGGTCTGCACTGTTTGTCATTCAAAATCTTTCCGTAGTGAATAGACTCGTTAAACGCTGGTGAACCACCCAGCTTAACCATATTTCAAATTTCAATACCTACTGAATAATCATGGACAAATATGTTAAAATGAAATATTGAAGGTGGAACATTGTAGCATTTTAGAAAGTAAATAAACAGAACTGTCATATTCCATTAGCAAACAGAGCAGACCCTGATCAGACGGCTCCTATAGGAGCCGTCTGATCTGGGTCTACTCTGTTTGCAAATGCGTGAAAACACGTTTCTATAGAGGAAAGGATTAAAAGGTCAGTATTCAAATAGTTGATACTGTAAAGTATTTTTTATGTTTTAATGGCCGTTTATCCTTTTACTCCCGGAATATTCATGTAATTATTCATGAATATTAATTAGATGCATTTTTATAAATGCATATGAACACAGTAAGTTTTGGCCATGATAGAAAAAGCATAATCAGATATGTGTCATGCCCTACACATACATAGCAGACCATGATCAGAGGGTTTCAACTGGAGACACCTGATCAAGGTCTACACTGTTTGCAAAGGCGTTGCGTATATAAAGTACAGTAAACCAAGTCCTCTAGGAGCTTTCTCCATGACTTCACCCTGCATTAACCCATTACATCATAGGCTATTTTTAGATCCAACCGCTTTGAATAAATCTACCGAAAAGGGGCATTAACTAGAGAAAAGGAAAAATTTAGAATTTTGTAGTTTGAAACCATTGTGATAAATAGAGCATTTGCTCCTATAGGAACAAATGCTCTATTTATCACAATGGTTTCACAAAGTGACTTTTACAGAGTCGTCAAAAGTCGTCAATATCAGGGAATGGGTTAAGCAGCTAAAACTATCTAAATTCTTTTCTACTAGACTTCCGATTTAGAGGGGGTTTACTGTAAAGGGTTAATATTTCATAGGCTAAGTACCTTGGCTCCAGTGTATGTTTGTGCTACCATGACATTGCCTGTCTGCTACTAGTTCCACTATTCAATTTACTACTACTTTCTTTCAACAAACATGATATCAGCATCAAACAGATTGGATCCTGATCAGATGACGAGTTACCCCGCCTCTCAACTCGATACAAACTGTCTGCAAATGTAAATACAGAAATACCATAGACAGTGAAATAGTTGGAGATAATCTAAGTTTTCAGAGTACATTGAATTCATTGACACCAATTTGTCGCCTGTTGTAAGAAAATGATTCCTTAATGAACCATGGATATTCCTGGAGGATAATTCCAGTCCACAGAATTGAAAATAAGTAATACCATTCCAACAACGATACGATCGGCAAAAAGTCCAGACATGAACATTATCGAAAATTTATGGCTTTTGAAAACCTGTAGCATACTTAACAAGGTTTGTTTGAAATTGTCCTCCCTATTTCATTTTAAAATAAAGCCTCGCTAATCCAAAAATTAAAATATAGTACAGTAAAACCTCTCTCCTATAAGAGCTTTCTGCATTACTTTTGACCTGCATTAAGCTACAACTTGCCTTACATACCCATACTTGGACCTCTTTTTGATGGCCGCTTTAGTAAAACCACTAAAACACTCAACTTCGCATACTTATCGGTCTTCCTCTGCTTCATTTTAGCCTTGCAAATATCAAACATTCAAATACAAGTCATTATCGGTCTTCTTTTGCTTCTTTCAAAAGTATAGCTTCGCAAATTGGAGCACTCAAAACATATACCATTATCGGGACTTCTCGGTCTCATTTTAAAGTATAACTTCGCAAACTGGAACACTCAAACCATTATCGGGACTTCTCTATTTCATTTTAAAGTATAACTTCGCAAATTCGAACACTCATATATGTTTCATTATCGGTATTCACCTACTTCATTTAAAGTATAATTTATATATAATTCATCTCTTAAGAAAATGATTTGTATGACATACAGTACAGACCCTAAACAAAAGGGTCCACAAGATCCCTTTAATCTTGGTCTACACTGTTTTCAAAAATATATATACTCGGTTCTCGCACATTAAAGATTAGAATCATGTGACTCCTAAATGCAGGGTGAAAATCATGTGACTCCTAAATGCAGGGTGAAAATCATGTGACACTTAAATGCAGCGTGAAAATCATGTAACGCCTAAATGCAGGGTGAAAATATCATGCAGCCAGTTTTTCTAGGAGCTGGCTGCATGACTTTCAATCTGCATTTAGCAGCAACGTGCCAATTCATCAACTGGTCTAAAATTCTCAATTCTTCTTTACTATCCTGATCCAGATCAGAGACACACCCGGCGTGGCGGCTGATCTGGGTCATCACTGCTTGCGATACCCATCGGTTGTATTACATAGAAAAAAGTTCAATATTACAAGTCAATCACTGTCTTATTTAAATCGTATGTAATACAGTATATAAACACATATGGTACATATACTATTTGTTTGTGTAATTCTCTCTTTCATTTATATGTATACATATGTGCGGATGTGATAGTGTTATTTTACAACTCAGACGGTGCGGAAACTGGGCACCTGTTGTCTCTGTAAACAGTATGGATGTAGATTAGACGTTAAGTAATGTGGTATCTTATCCTGGTCTGTCCGGTATATTGGAAGAAATGTCTAGCGATGGGGAGATTGTAACAGATAACAGCTACTTAGCATGCAACGATCGTTTACCTATCTCCCTTTAGTAGGAAAAGGTTGACGGGGTTTCATTTGGGTAAATTACATAAACCATATCATAACCCTTTTCCTCATACAAACGTGTTTTCACGCATTTGCAAACAGAGTAGACCCAGATCAGACGGCTCCTAGAGGAGCCGTCTGATCAGGGTCTGCTCTGTTTGCTAGTAGAATTTGATATATCTGTTTCTTTGCTTTCTAAAATGTCGACAATGTTCCACCTTCCATATTTCTTTATAGCTATTTTGTTAATGAATATTCAGTAGGTATTGAAATTTGAAACAAACATAGAACAGGGAAAGGGTTAACCCTTTTCGTCAAAGAGACGTCTCTTAACGGCATTGTAAACAGAGCAGATCAAGATTTATCGATCCCTATAAGAGTCATCGGATCAGAGTCAGACCTATATCAGTTCTATATAAGCAGATACCATTCAGATGGCTCTTACAGAAACTGTCTAATCTAGATCTACTCTGTTTGCAAAGACGATAAATTGCGTTTACATGAAGTAAACGGTAAAACAATAAATGTATGTGAGATAATTTCTTCTGATACAGTATATTGAACTTTGATTTTACGTACTTTTAGAACAAACACGTTGCTTTATACAAATTTGCAACGTGCCCATTCCTAAATGAGCCAGCTTAGACCTTATCCCGCCATCCACGACTTGGCCCATTTGCAAACAGCTTGGATCCAGGTGAGACGCCGAGTAACTCGGCGTCTCATCAGGATCCAATCTGTTTGATACTCGACCAATAGTTTCTTTAAACCTTGAACAAATCGGAATTAGTCAAAACTGCACTAAACCAAAATTTTTAGCAGATATCATTTTTTTTCCACAGCAGGATATTCCATTTATTTTCATTCCCCTTCTAGTGACAGTATTTATTTAATACTGTGATAAAACCAGCATGCGATCATCTAGAAGAATTTGAAAATATTGCAGACTGTTCGTCTAGGAAAACACCTTTGAAATGTTTGGTAACCCTTGGAATGCTAAAGTGGAACCGTCCGTCATTGTTTAACCTATTACCTCATAGCCTATTTTTAGATACAACCTCTTTGAATAAATCTACCGAAAATGAGCACTAGCGGAAAGGATTTTTTTTAGAATTTTGTAGTTTGAAACCATTGTGATAAATAGAGCATCTGCTCTTATAGGAGCACATGCTCTATTTATCACAATGGTTTTACATAGTGACTTTTATAGAGTCGTCAAAAGTCGTCAATATGAGGGAATGGGTTAAACGTAGAGTTCATTCAGTATGAACGTGTATAAAATGTGAGAAGATTTTCAATGACAAAAGATCCTGCTCAGAGGGTTTCTCTAGGAAACCTCTGATATGGGTATTCACTGTTTGCAAATGAATAATTTGGGAGAGGATTTTGAATAAAAAACAGTGCAGACCCTAATCAGCGGGCTCCATTGGAGCCCTCTAATCTGGGCCTTCGCTGTTTGCAAATGACAGCCTACCCGTGTCCTGCATTAACCCTTTCCCTCATATAAACGTGTTTGCAAACAGAGTAGACCCCGATCAGACGGCTCCTAGACGTACTCTGTTTGCTAATAGAATTTCAAAGATCTTCTTTACTTTCTAAAATGGCTACAATTTTCCATCTTCCATATTTCGTTATAATCATTTTATCTATGAATATTCAGTAGGTATTGGAATTTGGAATGAACACAGAACAGGGAAAGGGTTGAAGGGTTAACAGTACAATAAATAATTATTAATTCGCTGTGTATTCTCAGTAGGTAGGCTGTGACACAGTATTGAATTATCCGTTTACGTAATGAATATTCATGTAAGAAAATATAGACTATATAAATATTACTTAGAGGATTTATATACAGTAAAACCTCTCTATAACGGCCACTAAATTACATCAAGTATTTTGAGTTAAAGGCAGGTGGCTGCTTAAAGTAAGGTGAAAGTAAAACAGAACGCTCCAATTAAGTGGCCGTTATAGAGAGGTTTAACTGTACATGTAATTGCATATAAACATAAGAAGTTTTGACCACGTCAGAAATTGAAGAATTGCGTCTATATTATTCAATAAGCAGGAGCCATTTTACCTGGGACTGTTTTGTTTTGCATCTCTATCACGTGAACGATTAATGACGGATCAATAACCTATAACGATTGATTTCATTGCTATCAGTGGTACATTGATATCAGACATGCACTGCTACTAGTAACACTAATGCATTAAAATATGTAAAGCACTGACACCAGTAATGCATTTAGATCAGTAATTAATGTATTTAATATCATCAATGCATTTACATGTACAGTTGAACTTCGATATCTCGAACTTCAAGGGACTATATAAATTAGTTCGTGATAACAGAAGTTCGAGTTATCCGATTTGTAATCTGGACAATTTCTCAATTTTACAGCTTAATGCAGGTCTTCAGTAATGCTGAAAGCTCCTGCAGGAGCTTTCAGCATTACTGTAGACCTGCATTAAGCTGTGAAGTGTGTTTCTAATTATGTGTAGTGATACATTTTTGAGCAATTCTGTATTGTAAGAGTTTGGAAGAACCGAACTTTTAGTTCGAGTTATCCCGAAGTTCGAGTTATCCGAGTTCGAGATATCGAAGTTCAACTGTATATCAGTAAAGCATTGACATCAGTAATGCATTCAGAGCAGTAATGTATAGATACCATTAATGCATCGATATCAGTAATGTTTCGCATTGCCTCTACTATCAAAGATAGTGTGCATCGGAAAAGGAGTGTACAGCGAAATGATGTATATTATTCTTTGATTGAGTACAAGCTATGACGGATGATTTTGAACGAGTGAAACTTTTCGTTTATCAAAGGAGTAGGATAAAGATAATAAGATGCGAGCTTTGACGCACGAGAACTTTGCAAGGCAGGGTCATGTTACTCCACAACATTGAATTAATTATCATAGACTGTCAAGTTATAAAATATGAATCCTATCATGAATTCTGCGCGCATATAAATGATCCATTTTTATGTCAGTTCACGTTATATATGTGACTCAATATTGTTTAGCATTAAATATGGCTTCGTGTATCGTGTTTGATATTTTTGATTAATATTCTTTGAATATTAACAGATGTTGCAATATGTTGTATACCGGTATCTCATACCTAATGGCATGGGAGAACGTCTAAAAGGACACCCTACAGTGTGTTCCATACCAGACTTATCTGGTGTGTTTATGAAATCAAACTGAGGTACAGATAATATGCGTAAGTTAAAACATTTTCAAGATAACTTCTTTATTTCTCTACCAAACCCTATGTCTGAACCATTTTCTAGTACTTGAGTACGCACGTATAGTAAAACCTCTCTATAACGACCACTAAATTGTGTTAATTAGTTGATATTTTGGGCAGGTGGATGCTTAAAACAAGGTGAAAGTAAAACAGAACGCTCCTATAGGAGCGTTCTGTTTTACTTTCACCTTGCTTTAAGCATTCACCTGCTTTTAACATAAATAATTGATGTAATTTAGTGGTCGTTATAGAGAGGTTTTACTGTATTTCTTTTGCTCTGAATCAAAGTAAAATACAATGTAGTCTATATATTTCTCCGCCAAACCCTATCTTGCTGCTACTCATTAGAATCGTCTCTTCGAGAGAATTCTAATAAGTAGCAATAAGATAGAGTTTGGCTGAGAAATAAGAGAGTTTAATAGATCAGTTCGTATCTTATCGCTCTCTTGGTCCAGGCCATCCATAGAGCTTCATATGCTGTATATGACCACATCCTGCATTAAGAGACATAGTGATAGGCACAATGTAATTGCTTCTTAACCCTTTTACTGCCAATGTCGCAAAAATGCTCCACAACAAATAGTGCAGTCTCAGATCAGACTTCATCAGGGACTTCACTTTTTGTCTCAAACTCTATTTCTATATATGTGCTTTATTCCTTTGAAATTTGCAATTATTTATCTCATGTCCTTATTTTATCGAATGATTTAACGAAATTTGTTTGCAGACGACAATCAGAAATTTGGCGCCGAAAGGGTTAACAAAACCATGTCACCTCTGATCGGACACCAGTTAACACATGCCGCCAACCACGACCTTAGTCACGGCATTTGCAAACAATTTGGATCCAGATGAGACGCCTCATCAGGATCCAAACTGTTTGACACTTGGTCAGCAGTTGCTCAAAAACTTGTCATGACACTTGGTGAATAGTTTCTATAAAGAGCTTGATAGAATCGGAAGTAGTCAAAATGGCGACAGATTCAAATATTGAACAGTTTTATATTCAACAGCAGGGGCAGTATTGACACCATGTCACTGCTTTTTAATAAAGCGTCCTATCTCTGAACAGACATCAGTTAACCCTTTCACCGCCAATGTCGCATAAATGCACCACGACAAATGGTGCAGTCCCAGACCAGACGCCGCCTTTTCAAGGCGGCGTCTGATCATGGACTTCACTTTTTATCTCAAAGTCTTTTTACATATATATGTGCTTTATTCATTTAAAATTTGCATGTATTTATCTTATTTCCTGATTTACCGAATGATTTAACGCAATTGGATTGCAGACGACAATTAGAAATTTGGCGCCGAAAGGGTTAACCAATTATCTCTTAAACATTCATGTAAGAAATAACGACATTGTTAATGATTTAGGCTGATCTTTTATAATGGCATTCGGACACAGGCCGTGACAATAACTAAAAAATCAGAACTACATTGTATATTATTCTATAAGAAACAGAGTAGATTCTGATTTCGATCAGGCGCCTCTTGTAATCTGGGTCTACTCTGTTTGCAAAGTCGTTGAAATGTGTGTGTATATATGAAGCAATTGATTAAATAAATGATAATTTACTGGTTGCTTATGGTGACGCATTTCTGCCACCACAAATGTACAGCAATTTAGCGTGGGTGAAAAGTGTTTCTTCAATAAATGTTTCACATAAATATCTTGCAAGTGAAACACCAACATTGTCATAAACTATGGCAATTGTTATCAATAAAACATTTCATAAGTGAACTGTACTGCTACCGGCATTATTGAATCATCTGTCTTACCAACATACGTGATAAAGAAGTACGATTTAACCCTTTCGCTCCCAAACTCTGTCGTCTGCTAACTTTGTCGTCTGCTACAAATTTTACTTTGTTTAATTTTCTTCATTTTTGTTTCAAAAACATAGTAACAGTAACAAACAGTTTGGATCCTGATGAGACGCCGAGTTACTCGGCGTCTCATCTGGATCCAAACTGTTTGCATAGGTAATCACAGATCCGGCATTGGCAGCGAAAGGGTTAAAGACAATCTACATTCTTTGTAAACAAAAAAAAAAGAACCCTTTGAATGCATGCAACGAGTGCATGGTCATTTGCAAACAGTGTAGACCCTGACCAGAGGGCTCAAAGAGGAGCCCTCTGGTCAGGGTCTACACTGTTTGTCATTCAAATTCCTCTTGCAATTGTTTACCCTTTCCATACTGTATGGACTCTACCAATAAACAATGGTGGACTATTCCACTCTGACAATTCAGTGTTGAAAGGGTTAACAGCAGGAAAAACACGCAAACACAGCAGATACAGTCCTACCTCAGAAAATAAGCACGTATATAATAAACTCACACTGCGAAATAGAAGTAAACATCAAAATTAACCCTTTTCCTGTTTAATATTCATGTTAGAAATATTGACATCATGAATATGTATACCCTGAATTCGCATATGTACACTTGATTTGGTATTAGCATAACTCATTGATCAATCTCAATTAAATTTCATAAGTAAACAGGGAAGATCCTGATCAGACGGCTCCTCTAGGAGCCGTCTGATCTGGGTCTACTCTGTTTGCAAATGCGTGAAAAGACGTTTATATGAGGGAAAGGGTTAAAACAACGACATGAAACTGAACGCTGGAAAAGCAAACATGCGAGCACAATACTACTTAGTACGTAATTAAGCACATGGATAAAGCGATTATACAGCAAACAGTGTATGCCTAGATATATGATCACTTTTAGAATGCGGGATCTGATCAGGTTATGCGCCGCTTGGTATCACCAGTACCAGTCCAGTAACAGTGACAGTCATACATATAGAACTATGATACACATGTACCATGGTAGACCAAACGTTTGTCGATCAGGATAAAACGAGACAGGATATTGCAACGATCACACCAAAATACAGGACCTAATATGTGTTTGCACTGTCTGCATCTCACGAGCACCATGGTATCACCTAACATAGACCATGCTATAATTTAACACAATGCTATCATCTCACACAAACCATGCTATCATTTCACATACACCATGCTATTATCTCACATACACCATTCTGTCATCTCACATACGCCTTGCTATACTCTCACATACAACGTGCTATCATTCCAAGAGATAACACTTTAACCAAAATCATACTAAGCGCGACCTGAAAAGCTTTATGCAAGCAGCGATTATCCATACCAGACGTCGGCGTCATTGATTGGGAGCCAATCTGTTTCTCAATCAGAACAGTTTCCAAAAAAGCCAGAATCAATCAGATGCAGCATATCATAGTTTGTGCTGATTGCTGACACGTGTTTTACTTTGTAGTTAATAAGTACAGTAGAACTTGTCTTAAGCGGCCATCAAAAAGAGATCTAATTATGGGTATGTCAGGCAGGTGGTTGCTTAATACAGGTCAAAAGTAATACAGAAAGCTCCTATAGGAGCTTTCTGTATTACTGTTGCCCTGTATTAAGCAACCACCTGCTTTTAAAACGCATATGTTCAATATTTGAATGATCGCTTAAGATATGTTCTTCTGTAGTCTACTCTGTTTGCCAAGACGAGAACACGCGCCTATACTAGGTGAATGATTACTGTTTTAAGCCATGACAGTTAACCTTTAGTCTGCTGAGCAAATTATTTTTACAGAATTTTCACCAACTATATTTTCAAAATTCAAGCTTTAATCAACTCGTCTACCAGAATACAATCAGGGTGTCAAACAGTTTGGATCCTGATGAGACGCCGAGTTACTCGGCGTCTCATCTGGATCCAAAATGTTTGCATAGGTATTCACTCATCCGCCCATAGCAGGCTAAAGGTTAAAACAAATAACAAGGAAACATTATGGTTCAGATAATTATCTAAATGCGATGAAAGTGTCTGAGTTTTCACTTTCTATATATTTATGTAACATATCTGCCATTATTTACATGAATATTGCCAGTCTAAGTGTTTAAGTGGTAACAGAAATATGCAATCCATGGGTTATATAAGTTTTTATTACATAAGTATGCATGATTATATAAGCTAGAAAAAGAAGCTAAGGGGTTGGGCCTCACGACAATGCAGCACTAGCATTGTCTCTTTCATTGCATGCCTGTTATCAAGAGGACGTTATCCAAAACACTGAACGCCAAATGTCAAACTGACAAAGCTCTTTAACAGTCTTATGTCTATGTCAAGCTGGCACTGGCTTAGAACAGTGCCATGAACTCGTTCTTGAGTGTCGGTTGTTGACCAACGATCTAGTCTATTGTAACATGCTAAAACAGGTGAAGTACACACAATAAACTTGTATCAATATGGTACGTAATTGATAACTATTACTATAGAGAACAATGGCGTAGACAGGAAATGAATAAGAAGCCTACTGATTACGAAACGTAATACGCATCCGTTCAACGTAAATGCTAAAAGCATCCGTAATAGTTCAATGACAGACTTGTAATGTCATTTTGATCTAAACAATTTATTATATACAGTAAACCATTTTAATGTGGCCACCAAAAATGATCTAATTCTGAGTCTCAAAGGTAAGTGGTAGCTTAATGCAGGACGAGAGTAATGCAGAAAGCTCCTAAAAAGGAGATTTCTGCATTACTTTCTTCCTGCATTAAGCAACAACCTGTTTTTAAAGACACCTAAGTTTATTCAACGAGTGGTCGCTTTAGAGGGGTTTTACTGTATTACTGTGTCAACGAACTGTCCTTAATGGTAAATCTATGTCACAAATGCAGTGACATATTTAATATAATTTTGTATTGAAGGATTTCATTATATGGTTCACATAAATTATCGAGGGTTGAGTGTAAGAATGTAATTACTACAATAAAGTAGATTTATAACCATTTAAAGCAATTGTTTCCCCAATATGTTCTTACTTTATTGTCTTTTCTTTCATTTCTGTTGAAAAACCGCGACTAGAGTGCAAAATAACTATATGTCTTATTTGGTTCAAAACTGTTAGAAAATATAATCACGAGTTTGTCCCATACGTTGTAGTTTACTAGCCATTAAACGTTCCCGGAATGAGCTGTGTGCCTGGCCGTCCGTCCGTCCATCCGCCCGCCAACACACGTCTAGACGCACAGCCACCTAATTGCTCGACACACCGACAAAACCGATATCACGTATACATGTACCACCAATATAGCGAGCGCCGGTGGTCATCCATCCAGCTATTTACTGCACAAGTTTTTGCTTAGTCCTTTATTCCATTCAGACAAGAAATAATAAAATCATGAATATTCATTAATTATTTTTTTATAATGGCTCTACGAACTATGTTTTGTAATGGAAAACACTGTAGACTCAGATCTATGTTAAATCATAAGTAAACAGAGCAGACCCTGATCAGATAGCTCTTATACAACAATGGAATCTGTAGTCAAAGCTAAGCACTATCTGTTAACGATCTCATTACATTCATTTTGAAGAGATATTTCGATTGAGTGTTTGTCACGTTGCAACTAACGTGTGTTAACCCTTCGCTTGCTATTCACGTCAATATACCTACCTGTAAATAGTGAAGACCCAGATGAGACAGTTCCTGCAGGAGCTGTGTCATCAGGGTCTGTACTATTTACAAGTTGATTGTGCAACCAGTGCACTCCACAGCAGTGATTGCACAGCGAAATACTTGCAAACAGTGAAGATATATGAAATTATACAACAGGGCATGGGTAAAGAAGGAGAAATGTATTTTAAAATTCAGCAACTAACGTGTGTTAATGTCATATGTATAGGCACGGTACAAATGTAACACATTGGGCACATATCCAACAAGAAGCGCACATAGTAATAGTACAACCTCCTTCTAGAATGATGCTGATTGATAAAGCCATTGTTACTGTAGTAAATGATGATGATGATGATGATGATGATGATGACGATGATGATGACTATTATGATGATGATGATGATAGTTACTGTTGATGATGAAAACTTCAGATGACTTAATCAGGATACAAATTATTAATTTAGGTCTTAGGTCGACGAAACTAATTGCACTGCTTGTACTTGTACTTACAGAGTTACATTCTATGCTTGGCCGTTTGCCCATTGCGCCATAAAATGAACATTTGAACACAAATGCAAAGTCATAGATAGAAGGGGTTGATGTGCGTTTATCAAGTACAGTAAACCCCCTCTAAACCGGACGTTCAATTCAGTAAAATTATCGTTCTTGGAGACAGGTGGCAGTTTAATGCAGGGTGAAAGTCATACAGAAAGCTCCTCTAGGAGCAGTTTGCATGACTTTCACCCTGCATTAAACCCTTTCCCTCATATAAACGTGCTTTCACCCATCTGCAAACAGAGTAGACCCATATCAGACGGCTCCTATATGAGCCGTCTGATCTGGGTCTGCTCTGTTTGCTAATGGAATTTGAAAAATATGTATTTTTACTTTCTAAAAAGGCTACAATGTTCCACCGTCAATATTTCATTAAGACTATTTTGTCTATGAATATTCAGTAGGTATTGAAATTTGTAATAAACATAGAACAGGGAAAGGGTTAAGCAGCCACCTGCCTAAAAGTATCTACAGTAAAACCTCTCTATAACGGCCACTAAATTACATCAAGTATTCTATATTAAAGGCAGGTGGCTGCTTAAAGCAAGGTGAAAGTAAAACAGAACGTTCCTATTGGAGCGTTCTGTTTTACTTTCACCTTGCTTTAAGCAGCCACCTGTCCTAAATACCAACTAATTAAAACATTTTAGTGGCCGTTATACAGAGGTTTTACTGTAATTACTTCTCTGTTACGATTGCGGTTTACAGTCGTTTTACTACAATGTACGTTATTATCCCATGTTGTAACTATTCTCTAGAATCGCCTCAAAACCTATTTTGTGACAACGTTATAGAATAAACTCTTCAACAAAGTTGGGTTTAGTGGAGAAATAAAAGAGCTGTGTTTGAAAATAATGTTTAATTGAACCCATTTGTGCCCAGTCTCCATTAACCCTTGTCTTGCTGAATTTTAAAATACAGTTCTCCTTCTTTACCCATGCCCTGTTGTATACTTACATATATCTTCACTGTGTACAAGTATTACGCTGTGCAATCACTGCTGCTGAGTGTGCTGGTTGCATAATCAATTTGTAAATAGTGCAGACCCTGATGAGACAGCTCCTGCAGGAGCTGTCTCATCTGGGTCTTCACTATTTACAGGTAGATATATTGACGCGAATAGCAAGCGAAGGGTTAAAAGGACACAGGCAAACAATGCAGACACAGATCAGAGGGCTCCTAAAAGAGCACCCCGATCAGGATATGCACTGTTTATTAAAGCTAGTAAAGCTTAAGTCAAAGGCATATTCTAGAAAATATTTAGTTTGCTGTGTCCCCCCAACATGAAAAATGGGTGAGTTCCAAAGTGAGCTCTCGACGGGTTTACTTTCAATATTATAAGGGAATAAATGGGATCATTTACACATCTTTACTATATAGCAATAAAATAAAGTTTAATGCAGGCATTCAATTTCAAACGACTGCAAATGACACACCGCTTAGACGTATGTGAAATATAGGGAATTCAATCGATCTGATTGTAATACGACAGATATAGGTACATAAGCTGTTCCGCGAGAAAATATGTGTTAGCGCATTGCAAATACTGTAGACTGAGATCAGTCCAGAAATCTCCTACACGACTATAGGCCAGATCTACTGTACGGAGAGGCAGCAGATAAAATCATTTTACTCTGGCGAGTGTAGAATAGTGTAGAGCAATACTCAGTCGGTATGTCAGAGGCGTGGCGGTGGCTGTTCGATATACACTGCTTGAAGTGTTCGTATAAGATGCTCATGTCTACAAAAGTATCCAGATGTACTGGTGTTAGTATTGATTTGAAACAATTCTAAAAGTAACATTAACCCTTTCTCTCCTACTGACGCCTTTTTGCGCCCCAGTGAAACTCATTCTTTGAAACCATTGTGATAAATAGAGCATTTGCTCAAGAGGAGCAAATGCTCTATTTATCACAATGATTTCAAAACTACGCAATTTTAAAATTCTCATTTTCTAAAGTCAATGCTCCTTTTCGGTAGATTAATTCAAAGAGGTTGGGACTAAAACAGTCTAGGAGAGAATGAGTTGCTGTATATTTCGTTGCTGTATATTGTCGTCTGTAAAATTTGTCGTCTGCTACAATGTGCGATTATTTAATTTTCAAAACAAGTACCACTGTAACAATTGTTAGGACCCAGATGAGACGCCGAGTTAACCCTTTCACCGGCAACGTCGCATAAATGCACCACGACAAATAGTGCAGTCCCAGATCAGACGCCGCCTTGAAAAGGCGGCGTATGATCAGGGACTTCCCTTTTTGTCTCATTCTCTGTTACTATATCTGTGCTTTATTCCTTTGAAATTTGCATTTATTTATCTCATTTCCTCATTGCACCGAATGATTTAACAAAAATTGTACTGCAGACGACAATAAGAAATTTGACACCGAAAGGGTTAAACACAAGTAAAACAGATGCAGCACTGGCGGCGAATGAGTTAACATTTTCTTTCATATAAACGCATTTTCAATCCTTTGCATACAGAGTGGACCCAGCTCCTGTACGAGCCGTCTGATCAGAGTCTGATCTGTTTGCTCATGAAATTATAATAGATCTGACTACAATTTCTATCATCACCAAACACTCATACGTATACATATGCAAATAGAAAAAAATCAGCTAACAAATATTAACCCTTTCGCTGCCAATGCCGGATATGTGATTACCTATGCAAACAGTTTGGATCCGGATGAGACGCCGAGTAACTCGGCGTCTCATCAGGATCCAAACTGTTTGTTACTGTTACTATGTTTTTGAAACAAAAATGTTGAAAATCAAAAAAATGAAAATTTGTAGCAGACGACAAAGTTAGCAGACGACAGAATTTGGCAGCGAAAGGGTTAATGATGTCAATATCACTTACATGAATATTAAACTGGGACAGAAAAAGGGCAATACATTGTACCTGTAACAAAATCATATCTGGCGGGTATTTTGTACCATAAATGATTCTTCTTTAACCCATTCCCTCATATTGACGACTTTAGACGAATCTGTAAAAGTCACTTAGTGAAACCATTGTGATAAATAGGGCATTTGCTCCTATAGGAGCATGTGCTCTATTTATCACAATGGTTTCAAACTACAAAAATCCTAAAATTTTCGTTTTCTCTAATTAATGATCCTTTTCGGTAGATTCATTCAAAGAGGTTGTATCTAAAAATAGCCTATGAGGTAATGGGTTAATAGCGTATACGGGTACTGTTGCGAAAACAACCAGATTCTGTCTTTGCAGCCGCCATTTGTCTGATTGCTGACATTATCATCCAGATCACGAGAGTCCCAACATTGTAATATTATGTACTTGTATCAAACAATCACGGAATTATCTGGCTTCTCAAGCACTCGTAACCACTCGACTATTTTCGGATGAATCCCAATGTCGCAGAATGGCATCTCGGTCAATAACCCTTGCCATGGTAGAGAAAAGTAGTCAGATTAATTTAGCATTAATATGAACACAACAAATCCATCAACACTTACCCAGCTGTGAACAAAACAATGTCTTCTCATTTGTGGATCTGGTGCGATTTTAACGGTGATTGTACTTCCGATTCGATCAAGCTTTTGATTAACTATTGACCGGGTGTCAAACAGCTTGGATCCTGATGAGACGCCGAGTTACTCGGCGTCTCTTCTGGATCTAAACTGTTTGCAAATCCGAGTAAGGACGCGAATAGTGGGATAAGGGTTAATTAATACGCAAATGACACAGAATTTCCTATATATGCTATGTTACAACCGGATATTCTACATGGAAAATTTGCAAAGTCAGTCAATCAGTACAAAAACAGCATGTTTCGTGCCGTATTCTCAGTGAAAAATACAAATACATGTACATGTACAATACAGTAAAATCCCGCTAATGCGACCACCTAAAAGAGGTATAATTATGGGTGCTAGATACAGATGGTGGCATCTGACCTGGGACTGCACTGTTTTCAATGATGCCAACAGGCGACAAAAGAGATAAGGACTACGTATGGGCGATATATTCGTAAATATTCCCGTTCTTCTTTACTTGACCTTTTACTTAACCTTTTACCTGATGAATATTCATGTAAAACACAATGACATCATTAACGAGCTTAATATGGTAATGGGAATGTTTGGACATAGCAGAAATTGTAGAATCAGATTTATATAATTCTCCCAAGTAAACAGAGCAGACAGTTCACTGTCCTACAGAGGTATCAACAGGAGTGTCTGTCAGATGAAGGGTTAAATGCAATAAAGTTCTGTCTCGCAAACACTGTCATGAATCTTAACACTTAAATGCGCCTTGATCACGGTCTTAACTTTTCAGGAAACCTAAGTTAACCCTTTCCTCCATAAATACGCCTTTCCACGCCTCTGCAATAGTCACTTCTTGAAACTATTGTGATAAATAGAGCATTTGCTCCATAGGAGCAAATGCTCTATTTATCACAATGGTTTCAATACTACACAATTCTAATATTTTCCTTTTCTCTAGTAAATGTTCCTTTTTGGTAGATTTATTAAGAGATTGGGTCTAAAAATAGACTATGAGGGAATGGGTTAAGTAAAGCTGGCATACGAAAGGTTTAACCCTTACAACACTGGATTTTCAAATGGACTGTTCCAAAATTCAAACAGGTTATGTTAATAGTGAATATTTAGGGATTTTTCTAAAGAAAAGTAACATGACAAACAGTGCAGAGAGGGCTCCTCTAGGAACCCTTTCATTTGGTTTACACTGTTTGCAAAGGACATAAGTGAATCGTGTCCCGCACTGTAAGGGCTAAAAATAATACCCCCACACCCTTGCTTCGCATTCAGAATATGAGAAGTGCAAGCCCTGATACACTTGGTTTCAAAAAGTTGGTCAGAATATGCGAGCTAGATACGAGATACGAGAATATGGACTAAACTCCTACCGGGTATCTGTGCTATAAATGAGATAATATGTCAGGATATTGCATGGTTATAAAATCCTACCAAGTATCTATGCTATATATAAGATAATGTGTCAGGAATGAGCTAAAGTCCTATCAGGAAAATGTGCCGTATACAAGATAATGTGCCAGGAATTAGCTAAAATCCTACAAGATATCAGTGCTATATATACAAGACAATGTGTCAGGATATGTGACATCTGTCCTATACAATTGTATATACCGGATACTGCGTCAGGATATGGGCTAAAATCCAACCAAGTTGCAGTATTATATACAAGATAATATGTAAGGAATTAAGTAAAATCCTACCAGGTAGTTGTGCTATAATCAAGATATTGTATCAGGATATTGGTTAATTCCTACCAAGTATCTGTTCTATATATACAAGATAATGTATCAGAATATCAGTTAAATCTTACAAAGTATCTGTTCTATATATACAAGACAATGTATCAGAATATCAGTTAAATCTTACCAAGTATCTGTTCTATATATACAAGACAATGTATCAGAATATCGGTTAAATCTTACCAAGTATCTGTTCTATATATACAAGATAATGTATCAGAATATCAGTTAAATCTTACAAAGTATCTGTTCTATATATACAAGACAATGTATCAGAATATCAGTTAAATCTTACCAAGTATCTGTTCTATATATACAAGACAATGTATCAGAATATCGGTTAAATCTTACCAAGTATCTGTTCTATATATACAAGATAATGTATCAGAATATCAGTTAAATCTTACCAAGTATCGGTTCTAAATATACAATATAATGTATCGGAATATCGGTTAAATCCTACCCAGTATCTGTTCTATATATACAAGATATGTATCAGAATATCGGTTAACCCCTACCAAATACCTGTGCTACATACTATGTGCTAGGTACGCAAACCCTTTACTACATGAACAATTTATACAGCACTACGAATAAGGGATTTTGTTATCATGACATAAAATGTAGAATCATATCTACATGTATATTATTTTACAAGCAAACTGAGCAGACTCTGGTCAGACGGCTCCTACTCCGTTTACAAAGGCGTGAAGATACGTATCTATGGAATGCATGGTTAACCCATTACCTCATAGGCTATTTTTAGATACAACCTCTTTGAATCAATCTACCGAAAAGGAGCATTATCTAGAGAAAAGGAAACTTTTAGAATTTTGTACTTTGAAACCATTGTGATAAATAGAGCATTTGCTCCTATAGGAGCAAATGCTCTATTTATCACAATGGTTTCACAAAGTTACTTTTACAGAGTCGTCAAAAGTCGTCAATAGGAGGGAAAGGGTTAAGGAACCAGGAAACCAAAAGAATGTCCATTCGTATCTGAATTATCTCCCTGTTTTAAACGCCTTTGCCAACAGAGTAGACATATAAGGCAACCCGTCATGTTTGTTTCTATATTACAGATCTGAATATGGTACGTATATGACATTGCAACAGATATTATCCTTATTTTTGCACTATTAACACCCCGAAAATGAATTGATATTCTCAATGGGCGGGAACTCGTAATAATATTATTAAACAAACATTTCTATTCAAACCACACAAGATTCATACTGAAAAGCATGCAAGAATTCCATGTTTGAATTGCATCTAAATTGGTTCGATATTCCCATTTCCTATCGGTTATTTCCATTTCTGTCACCTCGCGAATAATTCTGGATATAGATCGGAGAAACTATGTAAATTCGTCTAGATAATCCCGCAATCTATCTGCATAAAACCCTGTAAACAAGTCGCACATTGGGACGTTGAACTGTTGGTACTTAACCATTTCATTCATATAGACGCATTTTCACGCATTTGCAAACAGAGTAGATCCAGATCAGATGGATCCTAGATCAGATCATGGTCTGCTGTGTTTGCTTATTAAATAATAAGCAACACTGTTTCTATACTTTCTGTCAATGCTAAAAACTCATATGTACATATGCTGATATAGAAATTCAGCTGTAGAGTATGTAAGTGTATATGCGTGTTCATTACAAATTGGTTTTACGAAACGAGTTTACTATAGTAATATGACACGAGCTTTTAGCAAGTGTCATATTCGTTATAGTAAACGAGTTTCATAAAAAAACAATTTGTAATGAACACGAATGTAGGCTTCTGTTCATCACATAACCCTTGAAAAGTGCCATAGAAAGTGAATCGGGCTATAGCTGAGGATTGTTTCGGCGATTGTTTACAAACAGCGTAGTAATACAGCAGACGACGCACACGTGTGAATCGGCCATGCAACGCCCTGATTTGCTAACGAATAAATGACGTCATGCATTGGTTCCGCGTATACGCGCATTCGCTTTAAGATCCACTTTCGACCGGTTTCAAACGGCTTATTTGCATAAAAATGCACTAGTGCATTTTCGCGGTTTACGGCATTCTGTTTCGACACTCTCGCACTGTAGATTATGTGAAACGATAAATATCAATGCTATCATTATTTCTTTAACGAATACTGAACAGCGAAAAGGTTAAGACACTAATCGTAAGGCTGTTGACAACAATATCTGCTCAAATTCTGATCTACTACAAGTTTACTTACAGTAGAATCTGTCTTAACCCTTTCCCTGTTCTACGTTTATGCCAGATTTCCATACCTACCGAATATTCATTGAACCCCCCCCCCCCAGTTAGATCTACAACGAAATATGGAAGGAAGAGAATTGTAGCCATTTTAGAAAGTAAAGAAACAGATCTTTCGAATTTCCATTACCAAACAGAGCAGGCCCTGATCAGACGGCTCCTATAGGAACCGTCTGATTTGGGTCAACTCTGTTTGCAAATGCGTTAAAACACGTTTACATGAAGCAAAGGGTTTAAACGACCGTTCATTTATTGCGTATAGGAATCTAAAAGCAGGTGGTTGCTTAACCATGTCACTGTTCTATATTTAGCCTAAGTTTCACACCTACTGGATATTCATGGACATAATACATGTAGTTACAATGGAAGGTGGAGTATTGTAGCCTTTGTGGAAACAGATCTGTCAAATTCCATTAGCAAACAGAGCAGACCCTGATTAGACGGTTCCTACAGCAATCGTCTGATCCAGGTCTGTTCAGTTTGCAAAATCGTGAAAATGCGCTTATATGAGGGGAAGGTTTAAGAGGGTAATATAGGGCAAAAGTAATGCAGAAAGATCCAATCAGAGCGTGCTTCATTACTTTTGACCTGCCTTATGCTGCCACCTGTCTTAAACCCCCATAATTAGACCTATTTTTATGGTCGCTTAAGACAGGTTCTACTGAACTATCATTTAGTTAAAACTTGAGAAACTGACACCGTGCTACCCTTGGTCCAAGTTGTATGCAAACAAGCTTAGCAGGCAAAGAGTAAATATAATAAGCTGAATGTATGGCTGACCGTCTGTACCTTATAAATGTACACATTCACAAATAAAAACACCTTTGTATATATACAATGTATATTGTAAGGATTTGAAAACGTTCCGTTTGGTTTCTATTGAACATTAGACAGCAATACCAATGTGTGTACTTCTATTCCGTTCTGTTACAAGTTTCATGTGATTTCATTCGCTCAAGCTTTTGAAAAAACCCACACACTATTGACGGAGGGTAAAAAAGACCTTGGATACTAATGAAACGCTGAGTGTTACTTGGCGTCTTGTCCGAATCCAAGCAGTTTGCAAATACCAGTACGGTCGTGCTTAGCAGGCAAAGCGTTCAAGATTTATGAACGTTTTTAGACGAAATAAAACATTTATTCTGCGTGAATTTATTTCACAAAGGAAATGGGTTCAATGTTTCACCGGCTTCATGAAAATGAAAGTACAGTAAACCTATCTGAACCGGAATTCTAGTAGAGAAGAATTTAGATACTTTTAGGCAGGTGGCTGTTTAATGCAGGGTGAAAGTAATGCAGAAAGCTCCCCTAGGAGCTTTCTGCATTACTTTCACCTTGCATTAAGCTGCCACCTGTCTCTAAGACCGATACCTATACTAAATTTAACGTCCGGTTTAGAGGGATTTAACTGTATGTTTGATACATGTATTATGGTACAGAGTGATCAACTTTCGTCATCATCTTCAACCCTTTACCTGAAAGAGACACCGTTTGCTGCATTTGCCAACAGAGTAGACCCAGATCATACAGCTTCTGGCGGAGTGGTCTGATCAGGGTCTCATTCGGCTTAATATTAACGATGTCTCAATGCCAATCTTACAATCCTCTGAAAACCGCCAACTTTTTAAGAGACGGAACACTTCATCAATTTTACTTAAATTCTGAAAGTAGGAGATCCGTCAAAAGCAAAAGCAGCAATGCGAACAGAGAAGATTCGGTTTTGTTGACTCTATTGATGAGCAGTTATTTAAAGTGCGACAATACTCACACCGCCTAGCACTGGCTTAAGCCTTTCATTCATATTAACGTTTTTTTTCTCACACATTTGCAAACAGAGTATACCCAGAGCAGCTAGTCTGATCAGGGTCTGCTCTGTTTGCTAATGGAATTTAAAATATATGCTTTTTTACTTTCAAAATTGGCCACAATATTCCACCTTCCATATTTTGTCGCAAATATTTTCCATGAAGTTGAACTATGGAATAAACATAGAACAGCTAGGGAAAGTGTTACGCGATATTCATTTTTCATAGCTAACCTTAATTCAATGAACTTGTTCGGCCAAGTTACAATTGACTCCAAGGCGAATATACGGAACAACACTGTAGATATCAATTAGTTGTTAACATCAATGGTCGATACCACCCATTCGAAAGTGAAAGAAATCTGCGAAAAGAGCGTCTACTGTGATTGGCCTACATGTAGAGTAGAACCCCTGTAATGCGACCACTTAATGAATAAACATCGGCAGCTTTATAAGCAGGTGTTTGCTTAATGCAGGACACCACTTAATGAATAAGCATGGGTGTCTTTATAAGCAGGTGGTTGCTTAATGCAGGGCAAAAGTAATGCAGAAAGCTCCTCTGCTTTACTTTTGTCCTGCATTAAGCTACCACCTGTATCTAGCACCCATAATTATACTTCTTTTAGGTGGTCGCATTAGCGGGGGTTTACTGTACATCGAATCAGTTCGTCCGTCACACATAATAGATTTTACGTCAGACTCCGGCTACTGGCGGACGTGTTTCCTCTCGTTTCCGTAGTAATCAGAGTTTCTCATTTTATCGATACAAACATCTCTTTTATTACCATACTCTTTAGCACAAACTTAGTTTCAAGTCAAATATAAGTAAACCCCCTCTAAATCGGACGTTAAATTTAGTATAAATATTGGTCTTGGAGGTGGCAGCTTAATGAAGGGTGAAAGTGATGCAGAAAGCTTTCTGCATGACTTTCATCCTGCATTAAGCAGCCACCTGCCTGAAAATATCTAAATACTTCTTTATTAGAATTCCGGTTTAGAAGGGTTTTTACTGTATTTCGATTCTGAAGCAATTTTGTTAGGCAAAAATGCGAACATATAAGCAGAGTACATCTATAATGTTTTAACCCTTTCGGCGCGAAATTTCTAATTGTCGTCTGCAATCCAAGTTTGTTAAATCATTCAATAAAATAAGGAAATGAGATAAATAAATGCAAATTTCAAAGGAATAAAGCACATATATAGAAATAGAGATTGAGACAAATAGTGAAGTCCCTGATCTGATCTGGGACTGCACTATTTGTCGTGGTGCATTTATGCGACATCGGCGGTGAAAGGGTTAAATATGATTGTGACCGCGTCATTCACCCACTATTAGTCGCTGTCCTACATCCGCCATAAATGTACGGTTGGATCATCTTAATCCATCTTGAAACTACAATTGTTTTTTATACAAAAGCTCATGCCCCCTCCCACCCCATCCGAAAACTTTCAAAGTCTCATAACTCAAAATTATCAAATCAGAACAGGAATACGATATGCACAACTAAGCATGGTGCTGATCAATCCTATGAAGTTTCGATAAAGTCCGCCCAAAGGTTTAGGAGAAACCGCGCGGAAAACATGTTCCATGTAAAAATTTCAAAGTCCCATAACTCTGCAGAAAATCATTAAACCAAAACAGGAATAAGATGTGCACAACTAAGCATGGTGCTGATCAATACTGTGAAGTTTCCAGAAAACAAGATTTTGGAGAACCCGCGCAGACAAAATTTTCCATGTAAAACTTTCAAAAGCATTGAAGCCAGAGTTATGGAACTTGTGCATGGCACTTCCTTCCTTCATGCTCTTTCCATAAATGAAATGTCATTCCAATAGCATCAGTAGAACAGGAGTTATTGATCAGACAAAAATGTAACAAAGGGCAATAACTCCAAAATTATTGAAGGCAGAGTTATGGCCCTTGTACACGACACTTTCTCTCACCATGCTCTTTCTATGTATGGAATTTCAAGGAGTTATTATCCGGACAAGAAAGTGTGAAAAATGTAATAAAGGACAAAAACTCCAATATTATTGAAGCCAAATTCATGGACCTTGTGCATTGCACTTTCTCTCATTGAGCTCGTTCCATATATGAAGTTTCAACCATCTGGCATCAGGCATATATGAGTTATCGTCCGGACAAGAAAGTGTGACGGATAGACAGACGGACAGACAGACGGACAGACAGGCAGACAGACAACTCTCACAAAAACAATATCTCTCCCCATATAAAATATGGAGGGGGGGGGGGGGAAGACATTATTCATAACAGTAGCAGCAGTAGTAGTAGATTTAGTCATTCTAGGTTAGGTTAAACATAAAATTATTTTATTTCTCTATTTTATTTACAGAAATGGGGTTGGGCGATAAGTTCTTCCAACTTATTTTCACAGCCCTTCCCTAAAGAAACTAACATACATAAATAAAGGGAAAATGATTATTTTACACGACATCTAACTAAAAAAATTATCCGTTAAGTAGGTAAAGAAAAACATGTTATCAGAGTAAAGAGAGAGAGAGAGAGATAGAGAGAGAGAGAGAGAGAGAGAGAGAGAGAGAGAGAGAGAGAGAGAGAGGGAGAGAGAGAGAGAGAGAGAGAGAGAGAGAGAGAGAGAGAGAGAGAGAGAGAGAGAGAGAGAGAGAGAAAGGAGATAGACAAACAAACAAATTGCACTAAAAAAGAATAAAACAAAACAAAACAAAACATCTAGACAGCAACAAAAAGAGAATCAAACAAAAACATTGATAAGCAAACAAAACCACGTTTGTTTTCTATAAGTATAAGAACATATAGCAAATAAAACATCCCAAATAGCAGAAAAAGATAGGAAAAGGAGGATTGATAGACACTGAGAAAGAAGAAGGAAGGGAGGGATTTAATAGAGTTGCTTATCTGTCTGTCCCTAGTTACCCAGCGTCTAACAAAACTTCCAAAATGTGTGAGCTGCACTGCAAGCCATATTCAAATGGAAAACATTTGAATAAGTTTTTAATTTGAATACATTTGAGATACAGTAAAACCCCTCTATTGCGACTACTTAATGAACAAACATGGCTGTCTTCATAAGCAGGTGGTTGCTTAATGCAGGACGAAAGTTAGGCATAGGAGCTTTCTGTATAACTTTCGTCCTGCATTAAGCTACCATCTGCCTTTGCCACTGTGAATTATGCCCCTTTTTGGTGGTCGCATTAGAGGGGTTTTACTGTAGTTATATCGATACACAGTGATAAAAGGAGGATGTTTCGATCAGTTTAATTTACAAATATTTTTGTGTTTTTGATAAATTGTTGAACTGCACTAAATATCAGGTTATTTACTGCTACAGAATAAGATGGATTGCTATAAAGTAATTCATTTACATTCAGGGGCTGATAAACTCTGGTTTGTATGAAAATTTCCTGTCTTTGGTCCGCAAATAATTCACAATTTAAAAGATAATGTTCAGGATTTTCATTCCTATCACAGGAAAAACACAGAGGGTCCTGCCTAAGATGATTATTAAATAGATCTTCATTTAAATTACTATGTTTCTTATACGTGCATGAATTACTGATAAATATCAATCACCAATCAAATAATACGGAGGAAGTTTTGAGATTGGAGAACTGGTCTGCAATGTTTGTTGGTTTTTTAAATTATTAAAAGTAGGTACTTCTCTACAGTTAATATCTAAAGAGTTTCATAAATACCTTTGAAATACAACTGTCCTTGTTTGATAAGTTGTAAAGTTTTCTCTGTTTCTCAAGGGATAGTCAGTGACATCTACAACAGTGGGAGGAACTAGGTCATTAATATAGGATGGAAGCATATTATGTATGTGTAGCTTTATACATGGAGTATATTTTATGATTTTCTCTTCTTTTTACCAGAGGTTCCCATCAAATTTCATTGTAAAAGATGTTTAACCCTTTCCCTCATATAAACGTGTTTTCACGCATTTGGAAACAGAGTAGACCCAGATCAGACGGCTCCTAGAGAAGCCGTCTGATCAGGGTCTGCTCTGTTTGCTAACAGAATTTTGGAAGGTGTATTTCTTTAGTTTTTAAAATGGGTACAATGTTCCACCCTCTATATTTCATCATAACTGTTTTGTCTATCAGTATTCAGAAGGTATTACAATTTGAAATAAACACAGAACAGGGAAAGGGTTAAGGATACAGACCTAGTTAATCCCGTTACTATGGAGCTAAGGGTTCAACCTAAGTGTTTATGGTTTGTAAGTGCGTTTAGTCATTGTACAAGTGGACGAGGCCACTACAGGTCAATTAGTTAAACTTCGATATATCGAACTCGGATAACTCGAATTTTGGGATAACTAACTAAAACTTAGGTCCTTCCAAAATTTACAATACATAATTATTCTAAAATGTGTCCCTGTCGCATATCTAGAAACACATATGACAACTTAATACAGATCGAAAGTAATGCTGAAAGCTCCTACAGGAGGCATTGTTCAGGTTAGAAATTGGATGACTCGAACCTCTGATATCTAGAAGTTATTCGTATAGTTCCTTGAAGTTGGAGATATCGAAGTTCAACTGTAGTTTACACAACAAACCCCATGATACCTTGCGTATGTTCACTATCAATGCAGCAAGCATCAAAATGCTGTACATGGGTATTTCTCACATCGACGAATATAATTATCACATGGGGTGAAAAATTCGTCGTTCTAGACGTATGTTGAACCGTATATGCACAGCGTGTGTGATATATTCGACCATAAAAATCACACCTGTCAAATGTGTCATACTCGTCTGCTCAGTATGACAGTAAAACCATAAACGTATATGTTACATACGTTGTGATATAAAACCATTACCATCATTCACCATCATCACCATCACCATCATCATAATAATAATCATCATCATCATCATCATCACCACCACGATCCTAATTAGTATAATCAGCATCATGGTTGTCGTCATCATCATAATTACGACCAGAATTGCGATCATTATCATGATGCCAACCATCATCATCATCATCATCATCATCATCATCATCATCATCATCATCATCATCATCATCATCATCATCATCATCATCATCATCGTCATCATCATCATTATCATCATCATCATCATCATCATCATCTTTATCATCATCTTTGTCATCATCTTTGTCATCATCAGCATAATCATTCACCATTAGCACCATCGTTCACCATCATCATTAACATCAACATCATCATCGTCGTCGTAACCAGGATCACGATCACCATCATCACCAAAAACATCATTCTCATTACGACCATCATCATCAACAACAACATCACCGTCACAATAAACTCATCACCATTTTATTTAGCGTTCTTGTTGTTTCTGCATAACTGAAAGTGACTTTCAGTTCATGTTTTATTCTTTATTAAAGTCTCATCATGGTTATACATTACACCTTATACATATTTACACACAATGTACAAAACAATGCCATTCTTTATAGAACAGTAAGAGACTAGTTCCCAATTCATTATTCAATCTTACTCTAAATATACATACATATTTAGTATTATTTACACAATAAAAGGGTATCTAATTCAGAGAATAAACGAAAAAGTTTCAGAACTGTAATAAACAAGAAACTGATACAGCTCTGAACAGTGATTTCAACGAATGAAACAGCATTGTCATACATGTCATTTCTATACAATAACGATGTCATACATGTAATCATTTTAAGCATATTTGTATAGTTTCATTTGACTACATTTATTTGCCATTTTAATATCACTGTCGCAAATATGTAATGTCGATAACATACCAGTTAATGGCACTCATATCCAAATAAGCAGCATATAACTCTGAACAGTGAATTCGAAGACATGTTATTTCAATATAATAACGAGGTCATAATCGTTTTAAACATATTTGAACAGTTTCATTTGACTACATTTATTTGCCATTTTATTATCACCGCCGCGAATACGTAATGTCGATAACATCATACCAGTTAATGCCTCTCATACGCGGACGGAGCCAGGCATTTGCCCATCATTGGTCTTTTATTATCTGTTTAATGGCTAATATGAGACCACTGTTTCTACCTGTCTTCATAAGCAGAAAATGAACACTGACAGGTTTGGGATTATTCAGTTGAATATCTGGTCTTATATATAGATCCTTGTCCTTTGAATACCCATTAATCGGATTAATTCTCTGAAGTGTTCACCGACATTGGCATAACTGGGCTTGAATTAATGCAAGTTTTCAAACTGTCTATCTGTATGTGAATTGGCAGCAAGAGAAACGGAGAGGCTGTCTTTCACCCCTGTGCTCTTCTACGGTTTATCATATTCCTAATATCTTTTAGGGCAGTACTTTTAGTGCACGTGTCGCTTGAATCAACAGAATCGCGTACATGATGATGATGATGATCAGCCAAAAAAACCAACTCTATAGCATAAATAAGATTTCAATAAAATATGATTGTTAAAAACAATACGTTTCTGTTTTCAAAACAGATAACAATTAATAAATGTGATGAATTCGTTGCTATTTTCGGCTTTTTTGTGTCCATTTTGTGGGTGTAACATATTCGTTTTGGTGTGCGTATAAAGTCTTAAACCACACCAATATATCACATTTTTTGTACAACATTCGTTTGATGCCCGTGTCATTTTCGCCCGAATATATCACACGTGTGACATATTCTGTAGATTTTTTCACTCGTGTAACATATTCGATCTGTGGCATATACGGTTCAACAGACGTATTCATAGTTGTGGGAAAAATTCGTTGTGATGTTGCATACTGTCAACTACAGTAAAACCGCTCTATAACGGTCACTAAACTGTGTTAATTAGTTGGTATTTATGGCAGGTGGCTGCTTAAAGCAAGGTGAAAGTAAAACAGAACGCTCCTATAGGAGCGTTCTGTTTTACTTTCACCTTTATTTAAGCAGCCACCTGCCTTTAACACAATTTTGTTTTATTGTGTGGCCGTTATAGAGAGGTTTTACTGTATATGTGAAGATTTTCTTGAGTATGCAGATTAACAGATAGAGGTGCGTACTCAAATACTAAAAGCGCCATTTCTCCACAAACCCTGTGTCTCTTCGAGACGACTCTATGAGTTTACACGTCATAGGGTTTGGCGAAGAAATTAAGAAGTTATTCTGTAAAAGAATTTAATTTACGTATCTTATCTGGGCCTATGCATGAATGTTTTAACAGCAACATCATTATAATACATATATCACTGTGAAAACATGTATATTACTCAAACTCTGTGGTGTTGGATCCTAACTCCCATTCATTCGTGTTCAAAATTAACCATTTCCTCAATATATAACAATTAACCATTTCCTCAATATATACAATTTTACACATTTTTCCGACATTGTAAATCCGCAAATTTGGGTCTGTACTATGTGTATCTATATCACACTAACCCTAATCATCAGAAACAATTTAAGGCATGCAAATGAAATCTGGAATTTTTTTCAAAAGGCGCCAAAATGATCCTCGTTAACGCGTTATAAAATCTCCCGATGAGAAAACATCCGATTTTTTTACGCATTTTCATTTTTTCCATAATGCATTAACCATTACAGTGCGATACACAAGCCATTAACGTCCTTTGCAAACAGTGTAGACCCAGATGAGAGGGTCTACCTCTCATCTGGGTCTACATTGTTTGTCATGTTACACATTTCTTTAGAAAAATCCCTAAATATTCACTGTAAGCTTAGTCCATTTGAAATGTCTGAGTTATAAGTGTTAAGATGGTTAAACGCAATTACGACCTTTGAGAAAAAATCAATCTGCGTTATTACAAATCACGTGTACCAACGTTATAACAGAGACAGGATTATCGCCTATTTCTAGTAGAGTTAAACCCCTCTATTGCGATCACGAAAAAAAAGAGCTATACCTCTTGGTTATAGAGGCAGGTGGCAGCTTAATACAGGAGCTTATACTTATCGATACTTATTTATTAACCTTTTTCTTTATGTACACGTGTTTTCACACATTTGCAAACAAAGTAGACCCAGATCAGACGGCTCCTAAAGGAGCCGTCTGATCAGGGTCTGCTCTGTTTGCTAGCGAAATTTGAAAGATTTGTTTCTCTACTTTCTAAAATGGCTACAATGTTCCACCTTCCATGTTTCATAGTAACTATTTTGTCTATGAATATTCAGTAGGTATTGACAGTTGGAATAAACATAGAACAGGGAAAGGGTTAAGCGGTCGCATTAGAGTGGTTTTACTGTATACCTAGACTCAGGGTTATCTCTTTATTATTCCCTTTTGTCTTTACAAGGCATCTTTATTAAGTTAAAAAGAAGCCAGAATACCATTGGAAGCCATTTATCTATATAACCGTATGATACAGATCGGCAAAACTCTCCAGCTGCTATCTCTAGCAATCGAATCTTGCCTTCGAAGGTATTGGATACCAGTAAGCTGCTGGCCTCTTCCTGCATCTCCCTGATATTTCCCATGCGCAAGTAGAATTGGCTTTGGGCTAAATTTCAATATCAGCCCTGTCTGTTTACTGAAATCACATATAAAATTTATGTGGAAATTGTATTCAAGGCAGGTAACCATTGTTGTAGAGAAGTGGGAAGCTAATCTATCTGCAAGGCTCGTAGGAGCCAAGAATCCCCGTGATTCAATGGTTATTGCGATTAATGGATAACACTGTCGCCCGTAATTGGATTAGTTGGATAGATATGAAAACCGGAGGGTAATTGTTTATATTATTCTGTGATTTGTAAAATTGGTTGGAATTAATTACAAGGCTCAGAAGTGGTAATCCGTGAGAACTGATTGGAAAATGATATATATATCATACACTGAGCGGAATTGCAAATCATAGAAATATAACAATTTTGTATGGAAACGTGGATATATATGACTTTGACACTGCCATAAAGTAGGAAACTTCAGAGATTTTTTTGTTCGAGAGCGAAAACGGGTTTCTATGTTGACTGTCAACACAGTTAATGTGTCCAAATAGTTCATTAGCCTGGAGTATGCGAACTATCTTAATGTGAGTATATGAATTTTGAAGCACATGTTAATAAAAGTAATGAATTGAAACTAATTTCATATAAATGGAGCTAAATTTATTAAAATAACTTTGAAGAAAATATCTCCACTTTAAGGTATTGCTAATCTTTAGCCTGCTGTGGGCGGATGAGTGGCTACCTTTGCAAACAGTTTGGATCCAGATGAGACGACGAGTGACTCGGCGTCTCATCAGGATCCAAACAGTTTGACACCCTGATTGCATTTTGATTGCAGTTTGAATTTTGAAAATGTAGTCCAATTTGGTGAAAAAGTTGTGGGTTCATAATTGGCTCCACGGGCTAAAGGTTAAACATGCACGCTGTGTTGTCAGATATGGGTTAGCCGCAGCATGCAAGATCTAACAGCTGATCTAGATCTACACAATTCGCGATGTGTAAATATTAGTTGTCGCACAGCGGGGATCAAATTTGTCTGTCAATGAATATGTCATTGTATTTGGCACACATATTCTTCAGGACTGATTCTGTATAACATTAATCTTTTACTTCATGAATATTCATGGTAGACTCCGCCCATTTTGATTATTAATTAACTTTCATATTGTTTATGAAAAAAGTAAATAGAGTACAACCTCTCTTAAGCGGCCATCAAAAAGATTATTATGGGTATGTGAGGCATGCGATCGCTTAATGCAGGTCAAAAGTAATGCAGGAAGCTCGTGTATGAGTTTTCTGCATTACTTTTGACCTGTATTAAACAACCACCTGTTTTTAATACTCATATGCTGAATAACTGATTGGCCGTTTACGACAGGTTCGGTTGTACAAAGATATGCCGAATAGAATCGAATCAGATCCCAGATCTAAAATATTCTACATATAAGCAAACAGAGCATATACTGACCAGTTCCTACAGGATCCCTCTGGTCTGGGTCTACCCTATTTGCAAATGTGTTAACCCTTTCCCTAATATTGACGACGTTTGACGACTCTGTAAAAGCCACTCTGTGAAACCATTGCGATAAATAGAGCATTTGCTCCTATAGGAGCAAATGCTGTATTTATCACAATGGTTTCAAACTACAAAATTCTAAAAAAAATCCTTTTCTCTAGTTAATGCTCCTTTTCGGTAGATTTATTCAAAGATGGTGTACATGTATCTAAAAATAGCCTAAGAGGTAATGTGTTAAAGTCGCCTTTATGAATGATATAATTAATGCAGAGCAACAAACACATGTGCGTACCCAGATACTAAATTCGTCATTTCTCCACTAAACCCTATGCCGTGACCACTCTTTAGAATCGTCTCCAACACAATAAAGGAGTATCCCTGAAAATGAAAATGTTTTAATTTACGCATCTTATCTGGACCTCTGCTTTAATGCATGAGAAGCAATCTTGCAGGCTTTTTCTCCTTTGCCTTTAGCATGCTATGGGCAGTACGTTTTGTATTAGAAAAAGGAAGGGCATATATTTCCTTGTCAATTGAAAATCAGATCTGTAGTATATCAGTAAAGAGGACAAACCTGTCTTAAGCGACCATAAAGAAGTATAATTATTTGTCTGTAAGGCAGATGGCAGCTTAATGCAGGTCAAAAACAATGCAGAGAGCTCCTATAGGAACTTTCTGCATTGCGTTTGCCTTGCATTAAGCAACCACATGCTTATTAAGACACATTTGTTAAATAAATGCATGACCCCTTAACACAGGGTCTACTGTAATATATTTATCAATAAATGTTAACCAGCGGCACATATAAAAGGCGTAAATTATAACCTTTTCATCAATTACACATTTATTTCTCATCCTTATCTATTGCTCAATTAATTAATTCTTTAAAAGGTTAACTTGTACCTGTTTTATGGTACAAACATTTCTTTCAGATTCTGCTTATCTTACAGTATGTAGATCTGTTATCCCGTATTTCCCAGTGGTCCATATAAGATGCGTCAATTAATACATGTACATTTTTAAGAATAACTTAGATCGCAACACAGGGTTTGGTGGAGAAATGACACTTTTAGTACTTGAGTACGCACGTTTATCTGATGCTCTAAATTTCCGTCTTTTTATCTTTCTACAAATGCGTGCATGTGTGTATATACGTGAAGGCGTAGTGCATATACAGTAAAACCTCTCTATAACGGCCACTAAATTACATCAAGTATTTGTGTTAAAGGCAGGTGGCTGCTTAAAACAAGGTGAAAGTAAAACAGAACGCTCCTATAGGAGCGTTCTGTTTTACTTTCAGCTTGCTTTAAGCACCACCTGTCCTAAATACCAACTAATTAACACTATTTAGTGGCCGTATACTCTTATGTATACACATACATGTATCTACACATGTATGTACGTACGTGCATGTGTATGCATGTATGTAAGTTACGTATACGTGTACATATATATGTACAAATGTATACAGGTATGCGTATATACGTAAGTATATATGCATGCGAGTGTGTAAGTTACATACGTATCTATACGTTTATACGTTACACGCATGTATGTGTCACAGTAGAAATTGCGATTCATGACAATCGTCGATTCTCCTAGGACAAATTGCGATCGCAATCTCTCCTAGGATAGAATCCGATCAAATTAAGTAGTTTGAATCAAGACGGTTTAGGCTCATTTGCTTGAATGTTTTCTATGTATCCCGTGTCTTGCTGCATTTGTCTTCCGTCAGTGAATATTCACATTTCATGACTGTCGATCTGGGAACGGGTTAATATGTGAAAATATACATAATGAACTAATTAAACTAATTTGGATCCCTGATCATTTGTATTTGTAAAATTCTGAGTAAAAAGGTGGTTTGTAAGAATATTGATATTGTTCCCTCAATCTTAAAGCATATTAGTCTTAACTAGTAGAGTTGCGAATTATCCTAGAATATATTAGGATCGGAATCTGTCCTAGGAGAGATTGCAATCGCAAGCTGTCCTAGGAGAATCGGCGATTGTCTTGAATCGCAATTTCTACTGTAACATATGTATGTAAGTTACTTACAAACGTACGTACAGTAAAACCTAGAGCTATATAACGGCCACTAAATTACACCATGTACTTTGTGTTAAAGGCAGGTGGATGCTTAAAGCAAGGTGACAGTAAAACAGAACGCTCTTATAGTTACCAACTAGTTAACACAATTTATTGGCCGTTATATAGAGGTTTTACTGTATGTATATATAGATTCGATTATACTTTAGATATATAGGAAAGTACATAATTTTTTTATATATACGTAAACATGTATGTACATATGTATCTAAGTTTATACACATGCACGTATTTACGTTACTTACGTATGTGCATATACAAAATGTATATGTACACATGTGTATATGCGTATACGTAAGTTTATATATGCATACACGTATGTGTGTTACACGTATGCAAGTTACTTACGTATGTGCATATATATGTACACATGTATATACGATGTTAAACGTAAGTTTTTACGCTGACATGTACATACTCGTAAGTCGCGTACGTATGTAGATGTACATGTGTATATGCGTAAGTACGAGTATATACCCATGCATGTATGTTACGTAGGTACGTTCATATACACTCGGCCATGAATAAGTTTGAACCTGACAAAGTGAAACGAGTCTCATCAGGATCAAGGCTGTTTGACACCCGGTCAACAGTTTAAAAAACGAATAGGTAAAGTAGTCAAAACTGCCAGAGATACAACTTTGAGCGGACATTATTTATAGCGGGATAAGAGTTAATATAATACATTCAAACCCCTATAAACCGGACGTTCAATTTAGTATAAATATCGATCTTAGAGACAGGTGGCAGCTTAATACAGGCTGAAAGTCATGCAGAAAGCTCCTCGAGGATCTTTCTGTATGACTTTCACCCTGCATTAAGCAGCCACCTGCCTGAAAATATCTAAATTATTTTCTACTAGAATTCCGGTTTAGAGAGGTTTTACTGTATATGTGATATCACAATAGGGCGTTTATGATCAAATGTTTTATCCCAAATTGAAAATGGGCAGGTGGATGGGGGCGAATTGCATTTGCGTGCAAACCGAAAAATAATTGCATATCAAAAGCGGACGAAACCCCCATATCATTGGCGAACGAAACTATAACGGTTCAGCATGTCAAAAGCGCACGACATTTTGACGCCTGAAATGTAATAACTCACGTGGCCCAAGCAAAATTCATTTATTGTATTTTGTATTGTACTAACGCTATGACTTTTCATGCTCATACAATCACTTTAGTAGCGTATTGGGTGGCACATTTATCAAACGAGTTCTATCAATTCAAAAGTAAATAATACGGCTTTGGATACCTGTTCATTGCTTTCTAAACTCCTACGGGCAACATACAAAGTGCAAGACGAACCTCATAAAAGAAAATAAGAAGAGAGAGCATTAAACGATAAGCGGTTACATGTACATGTACAGTAAAACCTCTCTTAACCGGCAGTAAAATCTAGTAAGAATATCTTTCTTGGAGACAGGTGGCAGCTTAATGCAGAGTGAAAGTCATGCAGAAAGCTCCTAGAGGAGCTTTCTGCATGACTTTCACCCTGCATTAAGCAGCCACCTGCCTAAAAGTATCTAAATTATTATCTACTAGAATTCCGGTTAAGAGAGGTTATACTGTATTAGAAAGCGACGCAATATCTGCTCACGGTTAATATGTGTGTCAAATAAAAAGTGTTTTTTTCAATACAATAATCCGAACTATATACGTGAAAAAATACAGTAAAACCTCTCCAAACATTTTTTGTAACGAATAACCCGTTCCTTCAAATATACGTGTTTTCATGCAAATGCTAACAGAGTAGACCCAGAACAGACGGCTATTATAGGAGCCGCCTGATCAGGATCTGCTCTGTTTGCTAATGGAATTTGAAAGGTATGTTTCTTTACTTTCTAAAATTGCTACAATGTTGCACCTTTCATATTTCGTTATAACTATTATGTCCATGAATATTTAGTAGGTATGGAACTTTGGAATAAGCAAACAACAGGGAAGGGGTAACTGATACATTTTAGGGTTAGGTTGGTGGTTGCTTAACCCTTTCCCTAGTCCAAATTTCAATACCTACTGAATATTCATTAACAAAATAGTTATAAAGAAATATGGAACTTGGAACATTGTAGACATTTTAGAAAGCGAAGAAACAGATTTATCAAATTCTATTAGCAAACAGAGCAGACCCTGATCAGACGGCTCCTCTAGGAGCCGTCTGATCTGGGTCTTCTCTGTTTGCAAATGCGTGAAAACACGTTTTTATGAGGGAAAGGATAAATGCAGGGTGATAGTCACGAAGAAAGCTCCTACGGAACTAAGCATTCAGCTGTCTTACAGAGCGGCATTGATTCATCTTTCAGTGTTCTGTTGAGAGAGGTTTTACTGTAGTTAAAGAAATTATGATGGTTGTACACGGCACATGATTCATGATTAAGGTGTTGCCAATCTATACTTATTTCTGTTCATGAACAAAATATGATTTGAACAAAAAATCAGACGAACGGAAGGACGCAAGTGATTGCAGTCAACTACATACACGACTATACTATTATTATATTTCACATATCAAGATGATCACAAATCCACAAAGAAATACAGTCTTAACCCTTTCCTCCATAAATACGCCTTTCTACGCCTCTGTAAAAGTCACCTGTTGAAAACCATTGTGATAAATAGAGCATTTGCTCCTATAGGAGCAAATGCTCTATCTATCACAATGGTTTCAAACTACAAAATTCTAAAAATTTCCTTTTCTCTAGTTAATGCTCCTTTTCGGTAGATTAAGTGAAAGTAGTTGGATCTAAAATAGCCTATGAGGGAATGGGTTAATAAAGCGAACACATGCTTTTTAAGACAGGACACTGTAAAAGCAGGTGTGTGCTTAACCCTTCGCTTGCTATTCACGTCAATATACCTACCTGTAAATAGTGAAGACCCAGATGAGACAGCTCCTGCAGAAGCTGTCTCATCAGGGTCTGCACTATTTACAAGCTGATTGTGCAACCAATGTACTCCACAGCAGTGATTGCACAGCGATATACCTGTACACAGTGAAGATAAATGTAATTATACAACAGGGCATGGGTAAAGAAGGAGAAATGTATTTTAAAATTCAGCAAGAGAAGGGTTAATGTAGGACAAAAGTGACAGATAAAGCTACCACCAGTATAAATATCCAGAATTAGAGATCTTTTGAATGGTCGTATTAGCGTTACTTCAAGAGAAATTATAGGGCGCTCACTGTATTCAAAGCGCTATCAGGGACTTTTAGTTGAGTCTGAGAACGTTCTCAAGCATTTGATTGGTCAGATTTGAGCCTTTGGCTCAAATCTGACCAATCAAAAGCTTGCGAACTCAAATCTGACCAATCAAAAGCCTGAGAACGAAACTCAGACTCAACTAAAAGCTTTATAAGCATGGACACAGGAAATAAAGATATCGGTCTTTGAAAATAGTGTAGAATGCAGTGGAAAATACAACAGAGTCCCTGTAAAACGACCACTGAACATAATCAATATACACAGGTGTCTTTAAAGGCAGGTGTACAGGTTGTCGTGGTCATAAGAAGAGTAAGCTCGGTCAAAATTGCGTCTATAGACACATATACGCACATACTCGTGCATCATGTATATATGCATTACATACAAACAGACAGATAGACAGACAGACGGACAGAACAATAGATGTAGGGAGAGACGGGCGGACAATCTGATTTCAGTAAATCACTTAACTTGGATGTGGGCAGTACACATATTTAAACAGTGATCAGTGGTTTACACACGTACATGTACGTATACTCGTATATACAGTAAAACCTCGATTATTCGAATTTTCGTTATAAACGAATTTAGACCCTTTTAGGCAGGTGGCTGCTTAATGCATGGTGAAAGTCATGCAGAAAGCTCCTCTAGGAGCTTTCTGCATGACTTTCACCATGCATTAAGCTGCCACCTGTCTTAAAGATCGATAATAATACGTATTTTAGTGTTCGGATAATCGAAGTTTTACTGTAATCTATAAAATCAGTTTGATATGTCAACATGTGATCCATATAACGTGACATGCAAAATTTGATTCAATTAACCATTTATCTAATGAATATTGTGCCAAAATTAATGACTGCATATTTTATAATGGCATTATAAAGGAGGTTATATTTTTAGCATGGCACAAACTTTATATTATGTTGAAGGAACAGGTACTAATAAGGATGACGTCATTTACAGGGTGTCAGGACTTGGTAACCCCCATTTTCAAAAACGTGCATGACCATGTCCTGCATTTTTTTGCGGCATTATATTAATGTTTTAGTTTCATCTAAATTATTGACAGTCATCATGCAACCATGCCTTTGGCCATTTGCAAAACAAACTACCACATGTGGAGAAGACACGTAGGTCAATACATTTCAATATTCACATTTCAAGAAAGTAATGGAAAAATTCTATATACATGTACATTATACAAAAGTTCGTAGAATGTGTTAATAAAAACAAAACTACCAGTTCAATTACATTCAAATTTGTATATGTTCAAGATCCATTCATTACTGACATAATCGTACTTTATGCTTATTATTTATGATGTAGTTCAAAGGGACAGTCCCTTAGCCCTTTACCGCTATGGTTCGAAAAACGGTCTTGACATTTGGACTTTTCATGCGAGGACACCTTCCAGCTGGCTCGGTAGGTCTGTTGTGCTTCTCGGATGTTCTTCTGTGCACGGGACATTGTAATTTATTCCGTGCACACAGAGCTGCAGATAAGATGCGTAAATTAAAACATTTTCAATAATAACTCCTTTATCTTTCCATCAAACCTTGTACAGTGCTCCCTCCCTACAACGGCCCTCTCAATAACGATTCCCTCCTTACAACAACGCATGTCACTGTTTCCGAAACAACAAGGCTCCAGAAACAACCTTTTTTCCATCGTATTTTCTTTATGCCTCCATCAAACCCTATGTTGTGACCACTCTTTAGAATCGTCACTTTGTGACGATTCTAAAGAGTGGTCACAGCATAGGGTTTGATCCAGGCATAACGGTTTTAGTTCTCGAAATACACCTTATATGGGGATCTCCAAACAAACTAATTATGTTTGATTTTCCCTCCCTATAACAACTCCCTCTGAACAACACATACAATATTCGTATCCCAAAGGGTGTCGTTGTAGAGAGGGAGCACTGTACTGTGACATCTAAAAATAATCTCTTTGAGACGTTTCTAAAGAGTGGTCACAACATAGGGTTTGGTGGAGAAATGACGATTTAGTATTTGTGAACGCACCTTTATCTGGTGCACAAAAGAACGCGAGGGACTTTCATCTTCGTGTAATTAGCTGTACGTCGCAATATGATTGAAATACTGTTAAAGCGATGTAAAACTCTAGTACAAACAAGTAAAAGTGTCAAGGGATTGTTTACGCAATGTAAAGGCCTCATTAACTGATTTCGCTGCTTTAAATATCATCTTTATCTTTATTTTCAGAAGACACAATTCAACAGAATTTATAAACTCTTACCTCGCTATCCGCAACATGACTTACAGGTGCAAAGAGGCGCCGAGTTGAATCTATTTGATGGCCATGATGTATTTTTTATTATTATTATACAGCCTAAAATCATCGAGGAAAGAAGGTCAGAATATATTACACAGCAAAGGATAAAATTATACTGGTTCATCTACAGAAGAATATGTCTTAAGCGGACATTCATTTATTGAACATAGTAGTCTTAAGAAGCAGGTGGTTGCTTAATGTAGGTCAAAAGTAATGCAGAAAGCTCCTATAGGAGCTTTCTGTATTACTTTTGACCTGCATTAAGCTACCACCTGCATTACAGACCCACAATTAGCTATATTGTTGATGACCACTTAAGACAGGTTTAACTGTACATTACTGGTATACAATTAACATATCCGTTCTTGTCTCGTAATACAATAGAGTCTCGCTATTGCGACCATATAATTCATTAACATAGGAGTCTGAATTAGCAGGTGATAGCCCAATACAGGACAAAAGTAATGCAGAAAGCTCCAATATGATCTTTCTGCACAACATTTTCCTTCATTAAGCTACCATCTGTTTTAAATATCCAGAGTTAGACTTTCTTTTTGAGTGGTCGAAATAGCGAAACTTCACTGTAGCAGTAAATCTTCCAAACTCTATTTCGAGGGATTGGTGCAAAACTATTGTAACTCCTTCACTTTGTGAAGGAGTTACAATAGTTTTGCACCAAGCCCTCGATTTACAGAATATACAATGTTGATCTATATGATGTCAACTTACTTCCATAAACTATTATTGTTGATATAGGTCAAGTAGATATTCTGTAATAATCAGGGAATTTAGATGTATTGTTTACTTACGTGTTGCACGCTCGAGTATACTGATTGCTGTTCCTAGAGTTAACCCTTTACCAAAATGAACAGTATGCATGGATTAGTCACTTCATGAATATTCATTAACTTAATTTTAAATAATGTATTTTTCAAGGGATTTTTTGGCATGTACAAAAAAGTGGGACCAGTCCTATATAACTGCATAGCAAACAGATCAAAATTTAATGATTAGTCTGTCTAGTCTGTTTGTAAAGGCATTGAAGGGGCGTTTTCTATTATCGAAAGGGAAAACGTAATTAGCGGTAGAGACAAAACACTCATATTATTCCCTGTATATCCGAAGCTAGGTCGGCAATCAACACTTACAATGCTGAATTTTCAAATGAACTATTGCAAAAATCAAGGAAAGAAAGTGTAACATGGCAAACAGTGCAGACTCTGATGAGAGGGCTCCTCCAGGAGCCCTCTCATCAGGGTCTACACTGTTTGCAAAGGACACCTGTATTGTAAGGGTTAATAATAAGTCTAAGTCTGTGTCTCTACGGCAGGTGGTAGCTTATGCAGGGAAAATATAATACAGAAAGCTCCTATTAGAGCTTTGTAGCAACCCGTTTTGAAATAACGTTGCACTTTGAAATAATTATATCAAAACGGGTTGCAGTTTGTTTCAATGTGCGATTTTCGATGTCAACCCCGTTTTGAAATAAAGTTGCAAATTGATGTAAATATGACTAAAGTACTTTTCACTGAAAGGAAATGGTAAAACAAGAATGAAAGGTAAATGTTGAACGTGTATGATTTTCATTTGAGGGCATGTATGAGCAATAATTGTTTTGCCATTGTAACTCTTGGAATATAAATTGTGAAACAAACGTTGTACACCTTGATTAAAGGGTTCTTTCAGGAGACTTCTTATAATGGGTCTACATTGCTTGCAGATGTCGCTGTTCAAAAGTCATCTTATATGATTCTACATTGTTTGGATATGTCGCAGTTCTGCGTCTGCACTGTTTGAGCATGTCCCTGATTAAATCCCTCTTATCTGTTTCTACATTATTTACATGTACTCCAAATCAAAATTCCTTATATATGCCCTTGTTCGGAAGCTCTCCTATCTGGGTCTATACGGTTTGCATGTGTCCCTGTTTCAAAAGTCATCTTATCTGAGTTTACATAGCATACGTCCCTGTTTCAAAAGCCCTCCTATCTGGGTATATACTGTTTTGCATATCCCCCTGTTCAGAAGCCATATTACCTGGGTCTACATTGTTTGCATATGCCCCCGCTCAAACTCTATTATCTGGGTATATACCTTTGGTTTCTTGCTTGATACATTCTATACTCAATCAGGATATATTTGCACAAAAACGAAAACAGATGTTTCAAATGTTCACTAGTCGAATCAAAATTTTACAATTGTGAAGCACTTTTCGTAGTTTATTCCAAGCAAACTTTCTTTTAACCATTTCCTTCATATAAACGCCTTTTCACACATTTGCAAACACAGAAGACCCAGATCAGACGTCTGATCAGGGTCTGTTCTATTTACTAATGGAATTTGATAAATTTGTTTACTTACTAAAATGACTGCAATGTTCCACCTGCCATATTTCATTATAACTATTTTGTCCATGAATATTTAGTTGAAATAAACATAGAACAGGAAAATGGTTTAAACTACAATGTATATGTATTCGACAACGATGAGACTAATTATTTCCTTTTTCATTTGAATGTATTTGTTAATATAGTTACGTAGATGGCCAAACTTAATTTAACTCATTCTCTGCTAGACTAATTTTATTAGACCCAACCCAACCTGTAGCGAAAAGGAGCACTTAATAGAGAAAATGGAAAATGCTAGAATTGTGGAGTTTAGAAACCATTGTGAAAAATAGAGCATTTGCTCCTATGGAGCAAATGCTCTATTTATCACAATGGTTTCCAAAATAAGACTTCTACAAAGGCGTCAACATGCGTCAGTAGGAGGAAATGAGTTAAACACTTAACCTGAGAGCAATCCATTTCCAATAGAGTAGACCTAGATCATACGGTTCCTGTAGGAATCGTGAGATCAGCGTCTGTTCTATTTTTTAATGGAAATTATACAAATGTGATTCTAAAGGTTATACCATGATGAAAATCTCTTGCTCTTGATGTCATTATAAAACAGATTACTTTATTGATATTCATTTCGTCATCATTTCTTACATGAATATTCATGATTTAGCGGGTTAAGGCATGAACAGACCCGATTCACTTTATCCAAGCGAATTTGTCAACAAACAAATTCAGTTGCAGTTTTTGTTAATCCTAGAGAAGTCACCGTCATTGACCGTTACTCCATAAATATTCATGTTAGAAATAATGACCAGAGCAAAAGATAGACGTGCGTACTCAAATACTAAAATGGTTCTTTCTCCTTTCTCCACCAAACCCTATGTTGTAACCACTCTTTAGAATTGTCTCTTCGAGGCGATTCTAAAGAGTGGTCACAACATCGGGTTTGGTGGAGAAATAAAGAAGTTATACCAGAAAATGTTTTAATTTGCGCATCTAATCTGGACATCTGACGACAATGGATATTGCTAAATATTTATAATGGTATGATAAACAAGGGGAAATTTACCATGGCAGAACTGTAGAATCATATCTGTATTATTTTACAAGCAAACAGGGCAGATCTTGATCAGGTGACATCCACAGTAGCCGTGTGATCTGGTTCTACTCCGTTTGCAAAAGCACCACGAGGTGTTTCTGTTAGGTAAAGGGTAAGACCAAATTAAGGCTGACAGATTGAATCTTGAACGATATTGATTGATATCAATAACACGATTATCGCACATGATTTATATCGGGTCTCTTTCATTATCACATATACATTCAATTATGATTTTTGCTCGACCTGTAAATAAAAATCAGGAAAACCAGACCGAGAAATTAAGATATCAATGCGTTTTCATTACAGAAACTGTTTTCAGTAATGAAAAGCTTTAAAATGCTATTAGTGTTTCTGTGATAGAAAGTTTTATGTTTTTCACTAATTGGGGTTTCAGCGATCACGCGTCTTCATCCTTATCATCGACCTGACTCGACATTTGCAAACAGCCTGGATCCTGATGAGACGCCGAGTAACTCAGCGTCTCATCAGGATCCAATCTGTTTGACACTCGGTAAATAGTTTCGCAAAAGCTTGATCTAACCGGAAGTAGTCAAAATGGCACCTGATCAAAAATTTGAGCAGTTTTTTTTTCTTTCACAGCGGCTAAGGGTTAACATTTGTTAACTAATTGGGGAAGAGAAGAATCTCTATTTCGAGAAAATTCAGTGACTTAGAAGCCAGGGCCAGTCATTATTTAACAGCAAATTAGTATTGCTATATGGCTTGGCACGGCCGTAGGAGAACATTAAATTATCAAATTGCAGGATGCCACTGGATATCCTATGATTGCCTTTGCAGAGAGTTTGGATCCAGATCAGATTTACCACGTCACGTGTCTCATCACGGCATAAGATGTTTGACACTATGTTTGTATATTTATAGCAAAGCACATTATAGTTTATGTATTTACAAACGAAACAGGTCACGCTTTTAGCGATCGAAAACATACTCAGTCGACCAAAGGTTACCCGTTACCCACCACCTGACACATATTTACAATCAGCTTGGAACCAGATGAGACGTCGAGTAACTCGGCGACTCATAAGGAGCTAGTCTACTGAACTATTTCCCTGTTCTATGTTTATTCCCAATTTCGATACCTACAGAATATTCACGGGCAAAATCGTTATGACGAAATATGGAAGGAAGAAAAGTGTAGCCATTTTAGAAAGTAAAGAAACAGATTTTTCAAACACCATTAGCAAACAGAGCAGACCTGGGTCTACTCTGTTTGCAAATGTGCGAAAACACGTTTATATGAAGAAAGGGTTAACTCGTTTTCCGTTATCCGCGATCTAACACACATTTACAAACAGCTTGAAAACAGATGAGACGCCGAGTAACTCAGCATCTCATAAGGAGCCAGTCTACTAAATACTCAGTCAACAGTTTCTCAAAAGTTGAATCGAAACGGACGTAGTCAAAATTGAATAGATCCGAATTTGATTTTTGTTTTATTATTTTTATTTATATTTTCATTATTCTTTTAGCAGCGGGGGTAAGGGTTAAGGTATCTGTAGGTACGTTTAACAAGAGAAGTACAAGAAAAGCATTGATGTAAACATCAAAGGGCGCCATAAATTACTGCTCCTCCCATGCGCCAAGCCATTCGTAACCCCATATAGTCGCCCCGCATAAGCGGGGCGCCAATCACATTCTCGGTAAGGTGTGCTGTGTTCATTCAAAATTATAACCAATAAAGTTATCCCCCTCTAAACCGGAATTCTAGTAGAGAAATAATTTAGATACTTTTAGGCAGGTGGCTGCTTAATGCAGGGTGAAATTGATGCAGAATGTTCCTTTCCTATATGAACTTTCTGCATGACTTTCATCCTGCATTAAGCTGCCACCTGTCTCCAAGACCGATATTTATACTGAGTTTAATGTCTGGTTTAGAGTGGTTTTATTGTATTGCCAATTATGATATTTACATTCCAGTAACGAACACGTTTCCTTATTAAAACATTCAAGCTCTTTGTTGATGAAGACTTTATATGATAGAGATGTCTGTTTTGTCGCCTTTTGACACATCTGACACTATTTGACACACTTGACACTCTTGACACCTTTAGACACTTTTGAAAACAGATTAGATCCAGACCAGATGGCTCATATAGGAGCTGCCTGATCACGTTCTGCTTTGTTTGCTTATGAAAAACATATACAGTAAAACCCCTCAAAACCGGATATCCAAACCAGTGTCATTGTTAGTCGTTAAGACAGGTGGCAGCTAAATGCAGGGGGAAAGTCAAGCAGAAAGCTCCAGCTTTCTGCCTGACTTTCACCCTACATTAAGCAGTCATCTGCCGAAAATTATCTAACTTATTCTCTACTAGAATTCCAGTTTAGAGGGGGTTTACTCTATCTATTTGTTTAGTTTCTCACATGGTACAAACTCCAATGTTCATGCTACCATTATGCTATTTGATATTTATACAATCTTTATTTCTGACCATGCATATTCACAGCGTTAATGGTTAAAAGCTTAATTAAACTGACCGACATAAATCATGCAAACTGTCATGTTATTTGTAATGTATGGGAGATGTTGAAGAAGATCCATTAGTTCAGATTGTTTAACTGACAAATTGATTTTAACTTTTTGTTCCGTTAAAACCTATTCCCTTAAATTGACGACTTTTGACGACTCTGTAAAAGTCACTTTGTGAAACCATTGTGATAAATAGAGCATTTGCTCATATAGGAACAAATGCTCTATTTATCACAATGGTTTCAAACTACACAGTTCTAAAATGTTCGTTTTCTCTAGTTAATTCTCCTTTTCGGTAGATTGATTCAAAGGTTGTATCTAAAAATAGCCTATGAGGGAAAGGCTTAACCGCGTCTTGAGTCGCATTTGCAAACAGTTTGGGCCCAGAGGAGACGCTGAATAAGTTAGCGTCTCATCAGAATACAGGGTCTGAAATGCTTGACACTTTGTCAATACATGTACATAAATACTTGAATAGCTCTGATCTAATATTTCGACCACTAAGGGTCTTTTTCAAAGATTATCATGTCAAAATACACGTCACATTTTTGTTACATACATTCAGCCATAAATTCAAAAGGCTGAAATATTAGATCAGATCTATTCAAGTATTTATGTACATGTATTACAGTAAAACCTCTCTATAACGGCCACTAGATTACATCAACTATTTTGTGTTAAAGGCAGGTGGCTGCTTAAAGCAAGGTGAAAGTAAAACAGAACGCGTTCTGATTACATCAACTATTTTGTGTTAAAGGCGGGTGGCTGCTTAGAGCAAGGTGAAAGTAAAACAGACGCGTTCTGTTTTACTTTCACATTGCTTTAAGCAGTCACCTGCCCCTAAATACCAACTAATTAACACAATTTAGTGGCCGTTATAGAGAGGTTTTACTGTATATTAATTCCCTTTTTGGATTTTTCTCTTCATTGTGACTTTGTCTATAGTTCCCCAAAAGCGTGGAATCGGAAGTACAATAGAACCTGTCTTAAGCGACAGTCCAAAACAGGGTCCATGCTTATAAAGCTTTTAGTTGAGTCTGAGTTTCGTTCTCAAGCTTTTGATTGGTCAGATTTGAGTTCTCAAGCTTTTGATTGGTCAGATTTGAGCCAAAGGCTCAAATCTGACCAATCAAAAACTTGAGAACGAACTCATGCTCAACTAAACGTTTTATAAGCATGGACCCAGGTCTAATTATGGGTATGTAATGCAGGTGATAACTAAATGCAGGTCAACAGTAATACAGAAAGTTCCTATTGGAGCGTTCTGTATTACCTTTGCCCTGTATTAAGCAACCATCAGCCTTGTAAGACTACATGTACTATGGCTGCTTAAGACACGGTCTATTCTATTATAGTTAACTTGAACCAGATCCATTTTGGGTAGATGTGGTTTTTTTTTTGGGGGGGGGGGGGGGGGCGATAGCCCACCCAGTGTTACCACACTTTCGAGCTCTAGTTTTCTCATTGGGTTCAGGGTTAAATGACACATGAAGAGAAATAAACACTTTAAGACAAATAGTACAGTAAAATCCCTCTAAACAGGAATTCTAGTAGAGAAGAATTTGAATACTTTCAGGCAGGTGGCCGCTTAATGCAGGGGGTGTCATGCAAAAAGCTCCTAGAGGAGCTTTCTGCATGACTTACACTCTGCATTAAGCTGCCACCTGTCTCCTAGATCGATTTTTGTACCAAATTTAACGTCCAGTTTAGAGGCGTTTTACTGTATCTCAACAAAACCCAATGCTATCTCCAATTTCCATTTATTGTAAAACTTGATAACTGCTTTATGTCATTCTCGGCGTTTTTGCCTTTGACGTCATCTCAAAACATAAATGCGAAGTGGATTCTATATGACCAAATTACATTTTGTAATCAGACTGTATTTGTACTATTTCGCTGCCAATGTCGATTCTGCGATTACCTATGGAAATAGTTTGGATCCAGATGAGACGCCGAGTAACGGCGTCTCATCCGGATTCAAATTGTTTGTTACTGTGGAATATATATATTTTGAAGATAATAGGAGGAATTCAAATAAAGGAAATTTGTATCAGACGACAATTTTTTTGCAGACGATTTGGCAGCGAAAGGGTTCTTTGCACGCTACCGGTGACACTGTGATTACCTATGCAAACAGTTTGGATCCAGATGAGACGCCGCATAATGCGGCGTCTCATCAGGATCCAAACTGTTTGTCAGCTTGACCATATTTTTGCGAAAAAAATAAGAGGAAGTTTATTTTAAGAATTGAAGCAGACGACAACTGTTGAAGACGAAAAAATACTTAGCGTGCAAAGAGTTAATCATGGTAATAATTATTCTGATAAGACGATAAATCATAATAATGTAAATAAAGAACATCACAGGATGCGGTGGAAATGTAGGGATTCTTACTTGTGCTCCAAATTACTTCCAAATGGTGTAATTGCGTACGAGATTTTCGATGAGAAAATAGTTCAATCCCTCTGATACGACACAGGAGGAAAGTTATGCAGAAAACTCCTAAATGATCTTTCTACATTACTTTCGTCTTGCTATAAGCAGTCTTAATCTTTTTACAAACACCAATGTTTTTTTTATTAACCCTTTCACTGCCGAAGTTGCATAAATGCACCACGACAAATAGTGCAGTTCCAGATCAGACACCGCATTTTCAAGGCGGCGACTGATCAGGGACTTCACTTTTTGTGTCTCATTCTCTATTTCTATAGATGTGCTTTATTCTTTTGAAATTTGCATTTATTTATCTCATTTCCTTATTGTACCGAATGATTTAACAAAATTTGGATTGCAGACGACAATTAGAAATTTGGCGCCGAAAGGGTCAATATAGACGGGTTCTACTAATCAGCAGTAAAACCCCTCTAATGTGATCACTGTATGAATAACTCATATTGTACAGTTGGACTTCGATATCTCCAAATCAGATAACTCGAACTTCGGGATAACTCGAACTAGAACCCCGGTCCTTCCAAAATTCACAATACGCAGTTCCTCTAAAATGTATCATTACGCATATCTAGAAACACATGTGGCAGTTTATGCAGCTTATGTAGGAGCTTTCAGCATTACTTTAGTTCTGCATTATGCTGTGAACTTAAGAAATTGTCCAAATTAGAAATAGGATAACTCGAACTTTTGTTATCTCGAAGTAATTTGTATGGTCCAGTTCGGGATATTACAGTTCAACTGTATATCTCTTTAAATCAGACGAGTGCTTAATGCAGGATGAAATTAATGCAGAAATCTCGGGCACGAGTTTCTGCAAAACTGCATACCAGCACCTCATGTAGAAAACACAAAGGTCCACAATTATTTTAAATGACTACATCTGTAACTCATTTTGTCAATCTGTACATCAAAGTAGTTCATTTATGAAAATTCAAACCAGTCTGATCAAATGTGTTGGAGCAGTTTGTTCTATAATACAGTAAAACCCCGCTAATGCGACCACCTAAAAGACGTATAATTCTGGGTGACATATGCAGGTGGTTGCTTAATGCAGGACAAAAGTAATGCAGAAAGCTCCAAGGAGCTTTCTGCATTACTTTTGTCTTGCATTAAGCAACCACCTGCTTATAAAGTCATTAAGTGGTCGCACTAGAGGGGTTTTACTATACTTACATTACACAATACATGGCTCCTTTAGAAGCTGTCTGATCAGGCTTTGCTCAGTTTGCTTATGATATAATATACATGTAGATATGATTCTACAGTTTCTACCATGGCCAAAACTTTCTGTGTACATGTACTGTTGTTTATTATTGATATTCATGGCGTGATTGTTTCTTACATGGATATTCATGAAGGAAGGGTTAGCGAAAAATTAGGTCTAACGAAAATGTCGTGAAAAGCATTCCGCAGAATATTCTAGCATTTTTATTGACGTCCAGGCAGTGGTTTCAGGAGAAGATGTTTGAATTGTTCACCATAACTATATAAGCCCCTGACGGCCATGTCTTATACAAAACAGAATGGCTTAAACATTGATAGAATTGATAGAGGAGAACGTAATATAATCAAACAATGTTAATGTCATGGCTTCAATTATATAATGAGAATACATGTATAATATTATTTATAATCACTTTCTCTCAATTCATAATATCATTCGTAATACTAGACTAATACATAATCTATTCACTTAATACTCCACGTGTTAGATCCCGCAATATAACTTATGCACTCTTATAAAATTGAACTAACCAGTAATAAAAGGCAGTAAATTCATTAATTGCTATAAAATCTCACCATTCCGGAAGAACACCGAAGCCATTTTGAAAACGAAACCGGAACTCGAAAAACCTAAAAAATCGGACCATAACCATTTCGACCCCATGACGAATTTAACCTGGTCACAGTAATTTACTGCTAAAGTATGCCAATACTCACCTAATGGATTAACACCTTTTACCGCATTTGCGAACAGACTAGACCCTGATCAGACAGCTCCTATAGGAGCCGTCTGACCAGGGACTGCTTTGTTTGCTAATGGAATTTGATAGATGTGCTTCTTTAGTTTCTAAAATGCCTACAATGTTACACATTCCATATTTCATTATAACTATTTTGTCTTGAATATTAATTAGGTATCGAGAATTGGACTAAATATAGAACAGGGGTTGGTTAAGAGAAGAACAGTTTAAAACTAGCATAAGGAAAACTAGCCTGTACCTGGCTGCCATAATTGTATACTTTTTCACCTCCGAAGTGTCGCCGGGAAGCGTCTAAGTGGTTGCGAAAACTCGCCGTCTCTTAAGAATCTAAACTTTTTCATACACCATTTACGTTTTATGGAAAATATTGAAAGATGTCAACTCTGAAACATAAAGCAGACGACATTGTTTGCCGACGAAAATTACTTGGCGCCAAACGTACATGGTCATCTAAGTAACATTCCCTGCAAAACTATATTGAAATCCGCCTAGTGGTTTCAGGAGAAGATGTTTGGCAATTTCATTGCAGTCATACATGTATAAGACAAATAAGCCCCATCCCCGTGGTCATGTTTTAACGAAATACAACGGTTTGAACAAGCTCCGTAGAGTGCCATCCATGGATAATTTCTACCAAATTGGTTTGAAATCCGTTTCAGACAAAAACACTCGTCATTATTTCCTACCGACCGCCTTAACAACCAGTGTTCTGCACTTATTTCAATTTTTGAACAAAACAAACAGTCTGGGTTCAGATAAGACGCCGTCTGTTTGACACTAATCCAACAGTTTCTCAAAAACTTAACGATCGGAAGTAGTCAAAATATCACGTGATCTAAATTTTAGCAAACATGACTTTACTTCCCCAGCGGATTACGGCTTAACCATGTCCTTCATATAAATAACTTTTTCGCGTAATTGCAGCGTCTGATCAGGATCTACTATGTTTGATAATGGAATTTTAAAGATATATTTCTTTACTTTCTAAAATGGCTACAATGCTCCACCTGCCATATGTCATTATAACTATGTTGTCCATGAATATTCAGAAGGTATTGACATTTGGAGTAAACATATAGAACTGGGAAATGTTTCAATGTTCTGATTCCATGAGTTTCGGCTATCTGGTCCCTTGTCCCACTACGGCTTTGCACTGAATTTACTAGTGACACTTGCGGTCTTGTCTAGATCCCTAGCATTATATTTCTCTTTTTTCTCTATTTGTCATTCTCGTGCTCGCGCCTCTGCAGATCATTTGTTGTTCTCTAATTTTAACGACATACTTTACAGCTTCACGGTGAAGCTGTTTGACAGACAGTGAGGATAATTGACGTCTTTCTGGCATTGCGCTAATAGGAAAATGCCTGATTTGTGAAACCCTACTGCTTGTTCCGACAATAACTACCATTACTTGTGTTATTTAGGTATGCAATTAATTGATATACACGAGTTCGTATAACAACAAAATGATCATTTTAAGATGAAATCCAGATAATTTGAAGCCTGGGGAGGTTTGTGAATGGTTAGGGATGAATTCCCAACATTAGTAAATTTGGTATACAATTATTGTATTCACTTGATACAAAGGTTTGTCCTCTTTCAGCCATCGGCGATATAGTGAAACTCCTCTAAATCGGAATTTGGATAAAAAAAATGTTTAGGTCTTTTTAGGCAGGTGGTTGCTTAATGCAGGTTGAAAGTCATGCAGAAATCTCCATTTGGGAGCTTTCTGCATGACTTTCATCCTGCATTAAGCTGCCGCCTGTCTTTAAGACCAGTATTGATACTAATGTGCTCGCCCAGTTTAGAGGGTTTTTACTATATCGTTTAGTTTGATTGTGCTGCCGAAGGCTTTGAATTTTGTGCATGCTTTACTGCGGTCCTGTGTTTCTATAAATGCCGACTGCTACAGAATTGTTTTATTAGCTGATCTATTTTTAAAATTCACGAAACTTATGATTTTTTGTTTTCAACATTTTTAACCGGTATCCATTTATTACTGTTTAACTCCGTATGATGTTTTTTGTATTTTAATTTTATATACATATATTTATGAAAGAGTTCTGGTTTCTGTATTTAGAAGCGTTGTTTCATTAATCGAAAGGAAATGATTACCAAAAAACAAATGTCATTAATGGAAAGGAATGCAACATGTTAATATGAGTTTAAAGCAAATATTGTACTGTATACAGTAAAATCCCTCTAATGCGACCAGTTAATGAATAAACATGAGTGTCTTTATAAGCAGGTGATTGCTTAATTCAGGACAAAAGAAATGCAGAAGCTTTCTGCATTACTTTTGTCCTGCATTAAGCTACCACCTGCATCTAGAACCCAGAATATTATACCTCTTTTGGGTGGTCGCATTAGCGGGGTTTTACTGTAATTGCAAATATATTTTAGTAAAGCTTGTTTTTATTGTGTTTTCTTGATTCAATAAGTATTTAAACGTGTATTACGGAAACTAACATTTGCGCCCTTTCGATTTTGCCCTTCGTTGGGATTTCCCGCTAATGCTAGTGAATTAGGTATAACTGATAACGCATGGACATTATGCGATGAGATGTAAAGATAACACGTTGGCTTAGGAATCCTGACTTCTTGGGTTCAACCTTTGGTAGAAATCAATGTATTTTTTTTCTTTTCGTATGTATTTTTTTCTTTTCTTTTTTACTTTACGTGCTTTTGTTTTAAATCCATTTATATTAACATCCAGACATATTAACATCCATACGTCGTCCCGTGTGTATGCCACATTTACACAAATGGAATTACGCCAACAACTGGATAATCGCTAGCTGTAACTTGTTGAACACAAACTATTTATTACAAAGTAACACAAGATATTTTAGCCGGAACCATAATGCAGGACATTACATTACAAAAAGCTCACGTAGTCCTGAGTTTTGCGCAACGTTTTTGTCCAGCATTACTCCACCATCTGCCTAATTTTGACTCCAGTCTTTGTTTTCATTTCAGTTAAGGAAGGTTTTGCTGTATATGCTTTTCATATGTAAATATTCTAACATTTGTATGCCCCCAAAGCTAGGCTTTGGTGAGGCATATAGTAATCACACTGACCCTTTGTGCGTCCGTGTCTCCTGTACTACTTAATCCATTACCTCATAGGCTATTTTTAGATAAAACCTCTTTGTATAAATCCACCGAAAAGAAGCATTAACTAGAGAAAAGGAAATTTTTAGAATTTTGTAGTTTGAAACCATTGTGATAAATAGAGCATTTGCTCCTATAGGAGCAAATGCTCTATTTATCACAATAGTTTCACAAAGTTACCTTTACAGAGTCGTCAAAAGTCGTCAATATGAGGGAAAAGTTTAATCTGGGATACTAAACTTGGTGTGTTGTTCTTGGGAAGGCGCAGTGCTATATACTATTTTAGGTATGCGTGACCTTGACCTTTGCTCTATGTTTTAGAAAAATATTTGTCCGGATTATATCTCCTATACCACTGCAGCTGGAAATACATGTACCAAACTTAAAATAAGGATGCATCGCGGGAAGACAGAGTGTCGCGTACTATTTTCAGGTCAGATTCTTTACGAATGGATAAAAAATGCACCGGCAACAAGGGTCGCATACTTCACGTGTACATTCAAACTCTTTAAATCTAAAGGTCTGCAGTTTTAATATTTCGCATATGGCATATAGTGGTTCTGTACAAATATTATCAAATTACATGTACATGTACTTTCCTGGGGTCAAAGTTGACCCTGCCCTAGGAGTCATATATTTACCATAGATATACAACAAAAAACTTTGATAACATCAGAAACGTATAGTAATTTTAAAAGAAATACATTCTCTTACAACGCCAAACATTTCCAACTCAGGTGAGTCATATAGGGTTTCATATTCCCTGCTTATTATATATTTGATTTCACTAAACATGCAGAAGATGATTACAAACAATCCGGAATGTATGTTGAACCCTTTCCCTTATGTAAGTGCATTTTGACGCATCTTCAAAAAGAGCAGACCTAGATTCAGACGGCTCCTATAGGAGCCGTCTGATCAGGGTCTGCTCTGTTTGCTTATGTGTGATGTAAGATTTGATTTTACAGCTTCTGCCTGAGCCAAAATGTCCTTTGTTCATAAGCCATTATAAAAAATAGTCTTATTAATTTTCATGACGTCATTATTTCCTATATGAATATTCATCAGGGAAAGGGTTTACACTGTTTACTACAGTACTGACGATTCCTGACACATTAGGCTTCTAATTGGAGAATATTCAATTACAAATTCTCTCGATTTGAAAACATCTTCAGGACTAACCTGCTATAGCCTGGGTCCCCACGGTACCGGTGTACTTAATGAACTCAACACTCATACAAAGAAAATATAATTTAACTGAAAAAAATCAGCAAGCCTTTTCTTCACTTGTCTCTAATCTTTCAAATTGTCTCAAGTACAAGATTATTTCTTTTATATTACTAAGTCTGAGAAATGTCAAAATAAAGCGATCACATTGAATGACGTATAGGGAACCAACTCCATGTTACCGGTGCAATGGTAAAAATTGTCGTAGTATGGAAAGTCGTGTTCACACTTCTTATGACAATTCCATTTACCTTGATCACTTTTGAATTATCATTATTTTTGTTTGATTAATTTTATTTTGATTTCTTATAACATGGGAGTTCTGCCAGTACACTATATAATCCGCATCTTGGTTTACACTGCTGATCTTGTGACCTGATTCATGCTAGGCAGCCATTTTACCCTTGCGTAAAACCTCGTTTGTATTTTATTATACTCATTTGATGCATATTTGAAATTGGAAGGGAGCGGGACATCCAAATAACTACGTTTTACATCTAAAATTAACAACATGATACAAATTGCCCAATCTAAATTCAATGAAGATTAATGAAGCTATGTGTCTTAATGTTGTGGAAATTGTCGATTTTAAGTGTGTGTCACATGTAACTCTGAAACCGTTGCAGCTAGAATGAAGCTGCACAAGAAATCGTGTAATGATGTCAGTAAACATTTAACCCTTCGCTTGCTGAACTTTTAGATACATTTCTCCTTCTTTACCCATGCCTTGTTTTATAACTACATATATCTTCACTGTGTACAAGTATTTCGCTGTGCAATCACTGCTGTGGAGTGCGCTGGTTGCTGTCTCATCTGGGTCTTTACTATTTACAGGTACGTATATTGACGTGAATAGCAAGCGAAGGGTTAACACATTGTCTCATGTGCATGACAATCAAATACAAATCTGAATAATCTTCATGTTTTATGGCATCTGGGATGTGACAAAGATTTAAGTAATAATACAAATACAACACTTTATACACATAATTGTGCTTTCACGGATATATAGAACAAAAATGTCAAACCGAATAATATGGAAACGGCAGAAGCTTTTGTATCTTTATAATTACAGTAGAACCCCTCTAATGCGACCACTTGATGAATAAACATGGGTGTCTTCATAAGCTGGTAATTGCTTAATGCAGGGCAACCACCTGCATCTAGCACCCAGAATTATACCTGTTTAGGTGGTCGCATTAGCGGGGTTTTACTATATTTGAAAACTAAACACAGAGGGGACGAGATATTAGAAGTTATCTCATTGATATCCATGTAAGAAATAGTGACATACTGAATATTAAGTCGCTGTTATAATGCCTTTATGGTATAACCACAGAATCTTTTTGCTATGACAGAAACTGTAGAATAAGGTTTTATTATTCCGTAAGCAGACAGAGCAGACCCTGAAAAGAGGGCTCTTAGATGAGTGGTAAAACATTAAAATGGAGTAAAGGGTTAAGAAAAACAATGAGAATATAAGCTGTATATGGTTTTAGAATGTCTTTCCAAAGTATTTGATAACACTTTATCATCGGATAATACTTTATAATCAGATAATACCTTATCAGATAATACTTAATCAACGGATAATACCTTATCATATAATACTTTATCAACGGATAATACCTTATCAGATCATACTTTATCGTCGAATAATACCGTACAAGATAATACTTTATCAACGGATAATACCTTATCATTCGGATACCTTATCAGATAATACTTATTCAACGGATCAAACCTCTTCAGATAATACTTTATCAACGGATAATACCTTATCATATAATACTTTATCATCGGATAATACTTTACCAGATAATACTTTATACGATAATATATTTGGACAACGCCTTTTTATCGGATAATACTTTATCGAATAATGTTTCATCTTTGAGGAACAATATAATGTCGAATCAAAGACATGAGCTTTGTTTCAGATTTATATCACTTTCTAAAGCATGTTGATTTTAAACATTGCATAACATTGTCCATGTCTATCATTATTAACCCTTTCCTTCATATAAACACATTGTCACGTATTTGCAAACAGAGTAGACCCAGATCAGATGGCTCCTAGAGGAGCCGCCTGTTCAGGGTCTGTTCTGTTTGCTTATTCATGGCATAATATAGATCTGACTATAGTTTCCACCAATACCAATTACGCATGAGTACAAATGCCAATATAAACATTGAGCTAATAAATATTCATGATGTCATTATTTCTTGCATGAATACTGAACAGGGAAATGGTTAAGCAATCGTGCTTTCTTAACACTTTCCTTCATATAAACGTGTTTCCACGCATTTGTAAATAGAGTAGACCCAGATTAGACGGCTTCCTTAGGAGCCGTCTGATCAGGGTCTGCTCTGTTTGCTAATGAAATTTGAAATATCTATTCATATTCTTTCTAAAATGGCTACAATTGTCCATCATCCATATTTCGTTATAACTGTTTTGTCCATAAACATTCAGTAGGTATTGTAATTTGGAATAAACATAAAACAGGGTCTGGGTTAAGCTACATGTATAGCGATGCAGTTGCTCTACTCCCCCCCCCCCCCCCCCCCCCCCCCCGGTGTATACATACGTCTTTATGTCCCAAACAATTCAATTTATTTAGTTTCGACAGTTTTAATTCGAATTTTCACAGATTTTATTTGAAAGATGGCGCATAAATGGAATTTCAATTGCCGTCTTTTTTCATCAGATTACTGTCCTATGTAGTTTCCTATTTACGATGCTGTTCAAATCCCCCGCGCCCAAATTTCCGGCACTTTTGATTTGATTTATTTAAAACTTTTATAGATGAACAACCTTGTTTTTAAAAAGAAGAACTCCCAGCCGCAATTATTTTTACAGAATTACAAGCCTTTGTCTTTGTAATGTACGGTTCAACATCGTGAGCGTCTCTACTCAAACGACACATTTGCGTGTTAAGGAGATAACTTCAGCCGTGGTCATTTCTGGAAGAATTAGGAACCTTTCTTGGCCTTGAGAAATTTGTGAAAAAAGGAGTACCTCGTGTTCCCAACTCCTCTAACACACATACTCAGATAATTATATAAGATATGCAAAGAAAAACATTTTCAAGAACTTTTGCTCATTTTTTCCAACAACCCTAAATTGAGACCACTAGTTAGAATCGTCTCATCGAGACGACCCTTAAGAGTGATAACAACATATAAATGACGACCTTAGCATTTGAACATGCACATTTATCTAGGTCTGAGAGGTCCAGATAAGATGCGTTAATTGAAAATATTTTCAAGAACAACTTCCTTACTTCTCCATAAAACCCTATGCTATGATTACTCTTTAGAATCGTCTCTTTGAGACGATTCTAAAGAGTAATCATAGCATAAGGTTTGATGGAGAAATGACGATTTTAATCGTCTCTTTGAGACGATTCTAAAGAGTAATCATAGCATAGGGTTTGATGGAGAAATGACGATTTTAGCACTCGAGTACGCACCTTCATCTGTTGCATTGGATTATACTGATACGAAGTTTCAATTGACTTGATGGAAACATGAACAGTACATTTTTCAATAGTCGGTCTTTCATCATCTGAAATTGCCAAGAGGATTGTGCCTTGGATTGTGTTGTATGGTATGCTATAGAAGATATGAATGAATAAAACCAGGTCCAACGGATAATCGTTTTGTAATGATAACTGACCGGTGATTACTTGTCATTATTATAATATTATATCAATGAATGACATTTCCCAGACACATTTCATTTGTATTACATTTGATCTCGTCAATATCACTTAAGCGTGACGGCGTCATTGTTGCCTGAACTAAATTTTACAGATTTCTTTCGAGAACGTCACATTTGAATTCATCAACACATTATCGTTAGCGTCTTTATCTGCCTGTCCGTCTGTTTCTCTGTATATATCTGTCTCTGCCTCCGTCTACCCCCTCTTATTCCGTTTGTCCCTCTCACTCATTGTAAGAGAATGTGATAATTTAGCTTCAACTTCGAACGCACACTGCTGGAAACTGTTCGTGCTTCTTGGGTTGCTCTCTTGTTTGCTTGTTCTACGTTTGTACATTGTATTAGTGTATACAGAAAGAAATCTTGGCGTTAACTACATTATATTAGTGTATACAGAAAGAAATCTTGGCGTTAACTACATTGTATTAGTGTATACAGAAAGAAATCTTGGCGTTAACTACATTGTATGAGTGAATGTCTATAGTTAGGTATGCGGCCAAATTCGCTTATTCGTTTGATCAGAGTGTCTGTCTGCAGTTTATCTCCATGTTTCCTTTCATTCGAGTTCATTAACACTGTCCCTCATATAAACGTTTTATCACGCCTTAGCAAACATAATATATTCAGATCAGACGGATCCTTATGAAATAACAATAATATACACGTAGTTCTAATTCTACAGTTTCTGCCAAAAGAGTGAAACTGTGATCTTAGTCTGAAAAGGTATGTAATGTTATCTGATGTTGCCAGCTGCTGTGGACCATATCTCCAGATAAGATGTGCAATTTTAAATATTTTCAAGAATAGCTCCTTTATCTCGCCACCAAACTCTATACTGAGACCACTCTTAAGAATGGTCTCTTCGAGACGATTCTAAAGAGTGGTCACATTATAGGGTTTGGTGGAGAAATGACGATTTTAGTATTTGTGCACGCGCCTTTATCTGTAGCCCTGGGCCTTGATTATACTTAATAACAAATAATAAGTCACGTTATCTAATTCTTTCTTCCGAATTCTACAACAATGTTTCTATTCAAACGGCAAGTCTTTAACATTCATGAAACACGCTTTACACTCGGTAAAATCCATAGAATTAACACTCTCCTGACAATTGCAGAGGTATTTATAAAACGAGACGAAAATTAAGCCTTTTGTTCCAAACTATCTTCTTTATTTCTCCGTAGGGCTTGATGGAGAATTAGAGACGATTTTTGGGATCTGTGTGTTAACACAGATACCAAATCTACCGAAACGGCGAGAGCAAATCAGCCGGTCCTCACGAAACGATTTACTCAGATGTGTAATGTAGTTAGGTAATCAGCTGAACTTATTACAAAAAGTACTATCGTGGACCGTTTTTTAAGACAAGCAGTTACTGTATTTGATCATTTTTTCAACAAATATGACGAATATTTTTAAAATGAGGCGATATTAATAATATTGGGGTATTTATGCTCACTTATACACGAATCAATTTTTGATTAATTGATCGCCGCCATTTTGAATATCACGTGACTTTACGCCATAGGGAAACGCAACCTCCAACGCAGTTATCTCCCCTAATAGACCGCAGGCGTGGTGACAAGGGAGATCACTGTGAGGAGTTTGCAAATCGAGTAGGAGAATGAAAACTTTACGCAGAATTTGTTTACCAGACACGCATTTTGGATGAGCTTGAAAATCGTAAGTACATATACATACAAACATTAACGCTTAGGTTATCATTGTCTTCTATTTATAGTTCTGCTATGACTTTCGTGAACACGATTTATTATCTTGAATCTTCCGAGTTATTACAATGCTGTGAAAGAATATCGGCAGCACCTGCGCTATTAAGTTTTTAACTTATTCATCCCTGATACTTTAAGTTAAACCCCTTCCTCCATAAATATGCCTTTTTACGCCTTTGCAAACAAAGTAGACGCACAACAGGTTTCTGAACGACTCGGCACCAAACTAACCGGGTCCCTAGACAATTCGGCCCCAAAACGATTCGACACCATGGTCAACTCGGCCCCTCCCAAAAATTTACCCTAGACGATTCGGTACCTATTTATTTTCATGAGTTTTTGTTATCAAATTTACATTTTCCCTGTCAATCAAGCAATAAAATGAACTTATAAGGTGGATACAGATCATCATTATAAATTGTTATTACGGAACACAGAATTGGATTAAATCTATACCCGTAAATTTTTCGCACCAGTTTTGAAAACTTACAGGGATGACAGTTTTATTTGTTATAATAACAAATAAAACTCGTCTCAGTACTTTTTCAACTTATAAGGGCCGGCATTCTTCTTGGGGGTTTTAGACCTTAGAAATAATATGTATTATCATCACAAGGCAAACAAAAATATGAACAGTATCTTCTGCAGGGGCAATCTGATCTGGGTCTACTCTGTTTGCAAAGGCATAAAGAATTAAACTTATCATACCTGCAAGTAATTACCACCTGACTTTTAGGCATAATTAGACATGCTTTGCCAAATTGGTGGTCAATTTAAAGAGGTTTTATACTGTACAATGGTAATTTTCGTGGATCTACTCGTAGACATTGTTATAATGGTTTTGCACTAATTTCTCATGGTAGTTGTCTGATCAGGGTCTGCTCAGTTTGCTTATAATAATATTGTGTTATATAGATCAAATTCTATGGTTCTGTCTGTACCAAAATATCCTTTGTTAATAATATGCAATTTAAAAAAAATTATCCAATAATATGATACCAATGATGTCATTAACCCTTAAATGAATATTTAAACAGAGAAAGGGTTAATTTATGGACATATAGTGAAATCTGAAGAAAATTTGTACAAGGCCTTCCTATATTGTTGTTATCCTGGTAATACACACTGAGAAAGTTAGACATTCTGACCAGCAAGGTGCTTTAGTATCATTTATATGCGTTTAGGCTTGTGAAAAAAAAGGTGAATGATGTGTACAATTTTAAATATAAAATGTTTTATAGTCATTTACTCTATCAACAGGCCTCTTAACCCTTTCCCTGTTCTATGTTTATTTCAAATTTAAATACCTATACTGAATATTCATGAACAAAATAGTTATATGAAATATGGAAGGTTGAACATTGTAGCCATTTTGGAAAGTAAAGGAAAAGGTCTACAAAATTCCATTAGCAAACACAGCAGACCCTGATCAGACGGCTCCTATAGGAGCCATCTGATCTGGGTCTACTCTGTTTGCATATGCGTGAAGACACATTATATAAGGAAACGGGTTAATGCCTTTGCAAAGAGCATATATATCCATATCAGATAGTATCTATATCAATATAAGAGCTCTCAGATCAGGGTCTGCTATGTTTGCTTAAGTTATGAAATAATTAAGATGATAATACAGTTTCTAGCATGTTTAAAACAGAATTGTCTGTAGTGTCATTATAAATATTCAGTTAATATCAACTGTAAATGTAATTATTACATTTGTTATTATAAATAGTAACATTTTTACGTTATAAATGATCCAATATCATTTAAAAAAATAGAGTTGTGTGGTCTGAGCAGACCAATACAGACCTAGCAACGGACCAATAACAGATATTGTGCCCGCTGCCAAGGTAATCATTCTAAATCTATATCAACAGAACCCTGATATGCGATGAAGGTCTAATTTTGCTCCGATGATGCAAATGTTATCAAAGTTCTCGTACACAGTATACCGAATAGTCCCCAAACCATGGCTTTTACAAAGACAATCCTCACCCGATTCGATTCAAATTTACATGCCCAATACATGTGCACGTACCGGTGAATAAAAAGAGCACTCTGTCCGCTCTTTCCAACGCCAAGTTTTGAATAATATGAACCCGTCATAATGACGTCATCTAATGACTGTGTGACTTGATAGTGCTGATTCTTTCAATCCTTTGAGAATCTATTGCACCTAGTACATGGAGATCCAATTTGACCCATAAATGTAATAAACAGGTTATTACACAGGTGACTATAGGGCCGCAGAGTGATATAGTCCCTTACCTTGATATAGTAACTCGGGCTAAGCCCTCGGGCCAATTGCAAGGTGGCGGGCCAATATATCACGCTGCAGCTTTAGTCACCTGCGTAATAACCGCTATTTGTTTGTTGCGGCCCTAGTCACCTGCGTAATAACCCCTATTTATTTGTTATATGAATATTTATGGTGTAGGGGATTAAGAAATATTTCCAGAAATACATTTTAATCATAAACATTAATTTTATTTGCAGGGGACAGTAATTTCGACAAGATTCCAAACAACAAGGGACCTGACACGCCAGTTTTCTAACAAAGCCCACTATGCTTTAAATGCCACAGAAATGGAGAATAATATTGCTTTATTGACAAAGAGCTTTCAATGTCGAAACACAGTAATTGTCGCCACAAAGCAAGACCAAATCAATGAAACATTTTTATCAACATCCAAACAAGATTTCCCAATACTGATCTAAGTATGAAAAGCTTGTTCAGCTGGTGCTGACTTTGTGATATACGAATTGTTAAAATCTACTGAACTACTTTAGATACTAGCAGCCAGTGTTTGCTGATCTCCATATGGAACAGTAGTTGGTTAAAGATTGTCGGAACATTGAAAAGCTTTAGACTGTGTGACTTGATAGCGCAGTCAGTAGAGTGTTAGCATGGTAAGCCACAGGCCCTGGATTCAAGTCCCAGTCGAGTCACAACTTTTTCACATGTACCAGTTTATTGCAAAACAATTTAGTCAAAGACAGTATGATGGTAATTCTAAACGGATAATTAAATAGAATATGTTGGCATGCTGAGAGAGATGGGCAGGACTCTGAAGCATGATGTTTGTCAACAACTTGGACATATTAAAAAGCAGAAAGGACTATCAGAAGCTATCCCAACGTTTTGTAAAATGAGCAACCAACATGTCTCAGAATGAACCTAATGAACTACTTGGGATACAAGCAATCAGTATTTGTTTGTCGACCCTGTAGATGATGCTCAGTTTGTAAAACCATGCAGAGTTGTCATGCCATGGTCACAGTGATCAAAACTTGATCATAGCAGTTTAGCCTTTACTCCATGAATATTCATGGTAAGAAATTATCATATGACATGAATATAAATGGGTTGAGTTTTAAAATTTTGCAACAGCATTTTTAAAACAGGGGTTTTTGGCCACAGCAGAAACTGTAGAGCTAAATGTATGTTATGTCAGAAGCAAATAGAACATGCCCTGATCAGATGACTCATATAGGCAGAGGTACAGATAAGGGTGTGTTCCCAAATACTAAAATCGTCATTTCACCACCAAACCCTACACTGTGACCACTCTTTACAATCGTCTCGTCTAGAAAATTACTGAAGAGTGGTCACAGTATATAAGGTTTAATTGGTGGATAAATAAAGGAGCTATTCTTGAAAATGTAAAGGCATCTTATTTGGAGCTCTGTATAAGAACTGTCTGATGTGGGTCTACCCTATTTGCAAAGGTGTAGAAAGGCGCATTTATGGAGTAAGGGGTTAACACAGTATGAGTGGTATATAAGGAACTAGACTGACAACACCCAGATGGTGATATATATATATATATATATATATATATAAGAGCTGAATATCTTTGCAAAAAGAGTATACCCATAGCAGACAGATGTGGGAGACTAGGAGCCGTTTGATTGGGTCTGCTCTTTTTGCTAATAGAATAATGTATAGATTAAAGTTTCTGCCATTACCAAAATTCCTGTTAAACGTTATATCAAGAATAATATTACAATCAATGTTCATATTGTCATTATTTCATGTAGCAATGGGTTTAGAGACATAATTTATCTGACAATGTTCAATACTTTATGTCAATAAAGACTTTATTCCATGAATATTAATATTAATTTATATGTAAGAAAGTATGACATCATCATGATTATGAATATTAATTAGGTTAATTTTTGTAAAAGCACATGGACACTGGAATATTTTGCCATGGCAGAAACTATAACCGTATAGATCTACATGTATATTATATCTAAACCCTTTCCCTGTTCATTATTCATTTAAGAAATATTGATGTATCATGAATATTTATATAAGCTGAATGTTAATATAAACCTTCTAAGGAATTTTTTACTCTGAAAAGAACTATAGAATCATATCTATATCATGTCTGACAGTCAGGTCAAGTAAAGAAGAGCAGACCCTGATCAGACAACAACTATAGGAGCCGTCTGATCAGGATCTACTCTGTTCGCAAAAGTGAAAAGGCATTTGGTAAACCCTTTCCTCCATAAGGCTAAGGCTTTGCAAACTGTTAACAGAGTAGGTCCAGATCAGGATCTACTCTGTTCGCTCATGAAATAATATATTTAATTGCGATTCAGGACAATTGCCGATTCTCCTAGGACAGATTGCCATCGCATACAAGTATGTTAAAGTCACTTTTTTAAACCATTGTGATAAATAGAGCATTTGCTCCAAAGGAGCAAATGCTCTATTTATCTTAATGGTTTAAAATCTACAAAATAATGAACATTGTATTTTATATCCCCACAAACAAAGTTTTGGGGGGTTTACTGGAGTAACCATGTCCATCCGTCTGTTCATCTATCCGCCCGTCTGTCAGTCCGCCCATTCGTCCAGATCATAACTTCCAAAGTATAAAAGCTATTGACTTCAAACTTCATATACAGATAGATCACATGGACTGCAAATGCATTGCACAATGTTCGTAACTCTGTCTTCAGTACTTCTGGAGTTATTGCCCTTGTTTATTTTTCTCAAAATTTAGCTTGTCCGGATCATAACTTTCAAAGTGTAAAAGCTATTGACTTCAAACGTCATGTACAGATAGAACACATTGACCACAAATGCTTTGCACAAGGTCCATAACTCTGTCTTCATTATTTCAGGAGTTATTGCCCTTTGTTATTCTAGTGAAAATCTGGTTTGTCCGACTCATAGCTTCAAACATATAAAAGCTATTGACTTCAAACTTCATATTGAGATAGATCACATTCACCAAAAGTACAGTGCACATGGTTAGTAGCTCTGTCTTCAGTATTTTTGGAGTTATTGCCCTTTGTTATTTTTTTTTTAAAAATCTGGCTTGTCCGGATCATAACTTTCAAAGTATAAAAGCTATTGACTTCAAACTTCACATACAGATAGACCACACATTGACCACAAGTGCAGTGCACAATGTCCATAACTCTGTCTTCAGTGTCTTTGGAGTTATTGCCTTTTGTTATTTTTGTCAAAAATTGGCTTGTTTTAATAAACAAAGCTTTTTTATACGCCCACCTAATAAAGGTGGTCGTATATTGTCGTGGCCCTGTCCGTCCGTCCGTTCGTTCGTTCGTCCGTCAACATTTTGTTTGTCCGCTGTTTTCTGGGAAAACTATTTGACAGATATTAATGAAACTTCACACAAATGTTAAATGCATCAAGATCTGTAGCTGAGTTGATTCTGAGGTTCATTTTATTTTTCATTCTAGAGTTATGGCCCCTGTCTTTAAAAAATATGCAAATAGTTTGTCCGCTGTTTTCTGGGAAAACTATTTGAGAGATATTAATGAAACTTCACACAAATATTTAATGCATCAAGGATCTGAAGCTGAGTAGATTCTTAGGTTCATTTGATTTGTCGTTTTGGAGTTATGGCCCTTTTACTTAAAAAATAATGCAAATACATTAAAAAATAGTTTGTCTGCTGTGTTCTGGGAAAACTATTTGACAGATATTAATGAAACTTCACACAAATGTTTAATGCATCAAGATCTGAAGCTGAGTTGATTCTGAGGTTCATTTGATTTTTCATTTCAGAGTTATGGCCCTTGTCCTTAAAAAAATATGCAAATAGTTTGTCCGTTGTTTTCTGGGAAAACTATTTGAGAGATATTAATGAAACTTCACACAAATGTTTAATGCATCAAGATCTGAAGCTGAGTTGATTCTGAGGTTCATTTGATTTGTTGTTTCGGAGTTATGGCCCTTTTACTTAAAAAATAATGCAAATAGTTTGTCCGCTGTTTTCTGGGAAAACTATTTGACATATATTAATGAAACTTCACACAAATGTTAAATGCATCAAGATCTGAAGCTGAGTTGATTCTGAGGTTCATTTTATTTGTCGTTTCGGAGTGATGGCCCTTGTCCTTAAAAAATATGCAAATAGTTTGTCCGCCGTTTTCTGGGAAAACTATTTGAGAGATATTAATGAAACTTCACACAAATATTTAATGCATCAGGATCTGAAACTGAATTGATTCTGAGGATCATTTGAATTTTCGTTTCAGAGTTATGGCCCTTGTCCTTAAAAGATAATGCAAATAGTTTGTCGGCTGTTTTCTGGGAAACTGTTTGAGAGATATTGATGAAACTTCACAAAAATGTTTAATATATCATGATCTGATGCTGAGTCGATTTTGAGGTTTATTTGATATGTTGTTTCGGAGTTATTGCCCTTTTACTTAAAAAAAATGCAACTATATGCAAATAATTTGTCCACTGTTTTCTGGCAAAACTGTTTGACAGATATTAATGAAACTTCATAAACATGTTTAATGCATCAAGACCTGAAGCTAAGTTGATTCTGAAGATCATTTGATTTGATGTTTCGGAGTTATGGCCCTTGCACTTAAAAAAATAATGCAAATCTATGCAAATATGAGGATGGCCATAACTTTTTCATTTGAAATGATATTTACTTCAATTTTTTTACATGGTTAAACCTTAATATGAATTTTCACATATATTACGGGGATTTTGATATGTCATTTTATTCAAAAGTTATGGTTCTTGAACTTCGTGTGTTCATTGCTTTGTTAGTCGGTCAACTTTTAGTTTGTCTGTGGTTTTCTGGGAAAAATATTAAAATGATATAAATGAAACTTAATACAAATGTTTTAAGCAACAAAATTTGAAGCTGAGTTTATTTTGAAGTTCATTCAGTTTGTCTTTACAGGGTTATGGAACAGATAAGCGTTGGCACCCGCTTGTGCTCTGGTTTAATTACTTTCAAACAGATGCTTTACTTGCAACATATGTTTATTTGCTGTTTTATACTTTTTCTTGACATTGTCTACAATAAAATTTTCATCATAAATACATTTACTCTTTTTTTCTCCCATTTCAAAATCTGTTAACAATTTCAGGTGATTGCCATTATAGATTGTAAAACTATACAACCATTCTTGATTATCTACATGAATTGTTTGCGAGGTTCCAATATTTAATTAATTTTAAACTTATTTTTGTATACATTTATATAAATATATTTATATATAATGTTTTCAGAAGATCAAGATTTCTTGACACTGTTCAACTTGTACCTTTACTAAATTATACTTCAAATTTGGAAATTGGGTTTGAAATATTTACATAAAACATGCAAAATGCCAGCTACCACCAGATAAGATTTCAGCATCTGGGAACATAAAAAATAACTCGCAAACAAACACCCAAATACAGTAGAATCTCTCTAGACCGAACAGAAAATAAACATTATTTTCGAGGATTCAAAACAGGTGGCTGCTTGATGCAGGCTGACAGCGATACGGAAACTTCTGCCGGAGCTTTTTGTATAGTTGGTCAGCATACAGCAGTCTTTAATGCCCAGTCATAATGTTTATATTCGTCCGGTTTAGAGAGGTTCTACTGAATAACACACGTTTTCTTTCCAAAAACACAGATCCCTTCAGTACTATCAGTACTTTGATATAGAGTGGTCACAACATGATGCTTTTAGTATGTGAACTATCCGTCTTTATCTATGACTCTGAACTGTATCAGTGTCCATTAAACCCTTCCGTGCCACAGTGACGGGTCTATGATATCACATGCAAACAGTTTGGATCCAGATGAGACGCCGAGTAACTCGGCATCTCATCAGGATCCAAACTGTTTGTTACTATGTTTTGAAACAAAAATGACAAAAATATTTTTTATTTTTTTTATAGCAGACGACAAAGTTAGCAGACGACAGAGTTCGGCAGCGAAAGGGTTAATTTTGAACTTGCTGTCAGCGGACCAATGGTTACCTTAGCAAACTGTTGGATCCAGATAAGACTCCGAGTAACTCGGTGTCTAATCAGGATCCAAGCTGTTTGACATCCTGATTACATTGTAGCAGACATGTAGACTGAGTATAGCTTGAAGTTTGAAAATGTAATGGGGAATTACAGAGCTACAGATAAAGGTGCGTACCTAAAAAATAAAATCGTCATTTCTCCACCAAACACAAAACTGTGACCACCCTTTAGAATCGTCTCTTCTAAAGAGTGGTCACAATATAGGGTTTGGTGGAGCGTTCTGTTTTACTTTCACCTTGCTTAAAGCAGCCTTTAACACAAAATATTTGATGTAGTTTAGTGGTCGCTGTAGAGAGGTTTTTACTGTACTTCATTAGTACGCTAAACTCTGTATAGCTTTTTTATTTTCATACAGTTCACCCTTGCGCGCTTCATATTTTCTGTTCTTCCTTCTAACCTTTCTCCCTTAATCCTTTCCCCATGGTTTTCTTGTCAGAAAAATGACACCATTAATCGAGGGCCTGGTGCAAAACTATTCTAACTCCTTCACAAAGTGAAGGAGTTAGAATAGTTTTGCACCAAGCCCTCGTAATGTTAATTAGATTTAGTTTTATAATAACATATGAACAACGGAACATTTGGCTAAGACAGAAATTGTAGAATTAGATCTACATTATTCCAAAAGCAAACAAGCGCAGACCCTGAACTTTATTGCAAACAGAGTAGATCCAGATCAGATGGTCCATATAGAAGCTGTCTGATCAGGGTCTGTTCTGCTTGATTTGTAGGAACCGTCTGACCAGGGTATGTTTTGCTTGCTTATAGAATTATACAGTTGCTGACATGGCTGAAATTGCTGTGTTCATATGCCATTATAAAAAAAAACCTCATGTAATTAATATTCATGAATTCGTTATTTATTACATGCTTATTCATGTGGTACATGGCTATTGTCTGACGTTTCTTCAGTCTGCTTTACTCTTCACTAAGCCCGCCGCCAACAGCAACTGTCATTCTCCAGCCATACTGAGACTGTGAAGGCACTTTAGGTGTAGGCATAGTCTAGTGCTTTGGGATGATGGTGCTACATTATTCATGCCCTGCTGCAGTTCCATCCTACTGCAATTCCCAAGACGTGTCTCCATTTTATGATATCATCATTCGTCAAATTATAAACACATATATTTGAACTGCTCTAAAGGTATCGCTTAGTAAATATACATGGGTGTCTTTATAAGCTGATGGATACTTAATGCAGAACGAAAGTAATGCAGAAAGCTCCTATAGGAGCTTTCTGCATTACTTTCATTCTGCATTAAGCTACCTTATGCTACTAATATCAAGAATAGGACGTCGTTATGGCGGCAGCATTAGAGGAGCTTTACTGTATCTTCCATGGTTTGTCCATGTTGCGGTCACACCACACCTTCTGGTTCTATTAACAATTCCTTCACGTCAATATTTACATACATTCCAGCGTGTTCCGACTGCCAATCTTGTACTCTGTCCTAATGTTTTATTCAGTTCCTCGAACAGCCCCGAGTACAGTCCAGTCTGAAAGTCGCTATTTATTTATATAGGTAAACCGTCGCTATAACGACCAATGTGAAACGGTCTTATTGTGAGGGTTCTTCCATAGATACGCCTTTCTAAGCCTTTGCAAACAGAGCAGATCCAATTCAGACCAGACCAGGGTATGCTTTGTGTTCTTATGAAATAATATAGATATGATATTCTACAGTTTCTCCATGACCAAAACTGCATATGTCCATATGCTGTTATAACAATCAATTTAATTAATATTCATGATGTCATTATTACTTACATGAATCGTGCAATACCTTAATTACAGGACGAAACTGGTGCAGAAAGTTCCCGTATAGAGAAAAGATATCTGTGTTACATTCTTCTGCATTAAGCTCTAAGAGCTTTCCATAATTCGATCTGATTTTAGCAACCACTTGCCTTTTAACACCCGTGTGTGAATTTGTTAATCATTTACCTCATAGAGGCGCCTTTGGATGATATTCCAAGCAGAGCAGACATATATCATATGTCATCTATAGGAGCCGTCTGATCAGGGCCTGCTCTTTTTGCGTATAGAATAGATATAATTCTACAGTTTCTGTAAAAGTCATAAAAATCAATCTGCCATGATAAAAATCCAGCCAATAAATACTTATTATGTCCTAATCTCTTTCATGAATATTCAGAAATACACAATGAAGATAATTTTCCAAGAAGGGGATTAATATAATACATAAATACTTGAATAACTCTGATCTAATATTCCGACCACTAAGGGCCTTTTTTAAAAAAAATCATGTCGAAATACACGTCACCTTTTTGTTACATGCATTCACCCATAAAATCAATTGTTCTCTTTGATTTTGTGGCTGAATACATGTAACAAAAATGTTACGTGTATTTTGACATGATTTTCCTGGAAAAAAGGCCCTTAGTGGTCGAAATATTAGATCAGAGCTATTCAAGTATTTATGTATTCAGAAATAGTAATGGGTTAAGTGGTTTCTATATAGACGTTTCCCCTCGTGTCAAATCTCACCACAGAATCTTCGGAATCTAATAAAACTACTCCCTTCTGTTGCCATTGCACTTTTACTCCTTTCAATGCGGGAAACGTATTTGCTGTCATTTGCAAATAATGTAGACTCAGTTCAGAGGGCTTCCAGGGGAGGCTTCTGATTAGGGTCTACACTGTTTGTCATTCAAAATCAACTCACAAATATTACCCTTACATACTGAATGAACTCTGCCTTTAACCCTTTCCCTCATATAAATGTGTTTTCACGCATCTGCAAACAGAGTAGACCCAGATCAGACGGCTCCTATAGGAGTCGTCTGATCAGGACCTGCTCTGTTTGCTAAATGAATTTGATAGATATGTTTCTATACTTTGATAGATCTGTTTCCACCTTCCATATTTCGTTATAACTAGTTTGTCCATGAATATCCAGTAGGTATTGAAATTTGAAATAAACATAGAACAGTGAAAGGGTTAAACGATGATGGACTATTCAACTTTGAAAATTCAGCATTTAAAGGCTTCGTAATGAAGTTACCTCAAACAAAACCATGAACTTTCGTACTCAAGTGATATTGATAGAGATACCAGTATGAAATGAAAATTGCCAGGAGCGGGATCTGACAGACAAAAGACACCGTTAGACACGTCATACTAACAGATGTTTTGACAAGTGTGATTTCAAGTAAACTCTGGACACTAGTAGAGAGTACATAAAATTTATTTACCAGTATTTCCAAAAAAAGGAGATGATAATAAAAAACACACACATGTGAAAAAATAGTTTTCATCCTTTAATTTCTGTAGTGTTGGGATTCATCGTTTTACGGACATGGATTGGTTAATTGATTAATCGTACGGTAAAGTCTGTCTACATTGATTGATTGAATTGATTGATCATACGGTAAATTTTTTCGACAATAATTAATTGAACTGAATGATCGTACGGTAAAATATGTATACAACGATAGGGTGAACTGATTCATCGCATGTCGAAATCTGTCTACAACGAATGATTGAATTGATTGATCGTACGATAAAATATTGCTACAACGATTGGTTGAATTGATCGTAGGCAGCTTTTACAGTACGACCAGTGCGGTAAAATCTGCTTACGATGGATTTAATTGATTGGTTGTACGGTAAATTTGTCTACAACGATTGGTTGAATTGATTGACCATGCTGTAAAATCTGTCTACAACGATTGGTTTAATTGATTGACCATGCTGTAAAATCTGTCTACAACGATTGGTTGAATTGATTGACCATGCTGTAAAATCTGTCTTCAACGATTGGTTGAATTGATTGACCATGCTGTAAAATCTGTCTACAACGATTGGTTGAATTGATTGACCATGCTGTAAGATCTGGTTACAACGACTGCTTGAATTGATTACTTGTACGATAAAATCTGTCTTCAACGATTTGTTGAACTGATTGATCGTACGGTAAAAGCTGACTATAACAATTGATAAAATGTCTAACTTTGGAGTTTAAAGGCACATGTCGGAGTATGGTGATGCAAAATTTCTCAATGTTTTATATTAGTAAAATGCATGACCATACTAAAATGTTACTGTTACCACTTTAAAATTGATTATAAAACGTAATACAAAATTAAAAGAGTCAAACATTGATATGTATATTATTATTAAACCTTAAATTCAATAATAGCATTTCTTGTGATAAAAGTAATGTTTTAAGATGCTAAGGTGTTTCTTGGGTGTAGTCTATTCAGTAATATTGCAAAATCAAACTCCCTTGCGTGTATTTAACCCATTACCTCATAGGCTATTTTGAGATCCAACCACTTTGAAAAAATCTACCGAAAAGAAGCATTAACTAGAGAAATGGAACATTTTTAGAACTTTGTAATTTGAAACCTATAGGAGCAAATGCTCAATTTATCACAATGGTTTCAACAGGTGAATTTTACATAGGCGTAGAAAGGCGTATTTATGGAGGGAAGGGTTTAAGGCAGGTGACTGATTAATACCGAGCGAGTCATTGTCGTCATACATTTACCATTTTCACCATGAATATTCTTGGTAGAAATAATGGCATCATGAATATTAATTAGATTATTTTTTATTATACATTGACACGGGAATGTTTGGTCATAGTAACTAGAACCTGCAGAATCTATATTATCTATATTATATAATTAGCAAACATAGCATAACCTGATCAGACGGCTCCTAAAGGACCCGTCTGATCTGGGTGTACTCTTTTTCTTTTTGCAAAGGCAAAGAAAAGTGGTGTGTTTATGAAGTGTAGGGTTAAGCAGCCATCTAATGTTTGATGATCATATTCTACAGTAAAACCTCTCTATAACGGCCACTAAATTGTGTTAATTAGTTGATTATTTAGGGCATGTGGCTGTTTAAAGCAAGGCGAAAGTAAAACAGAACGCTCCTATAGGAGCGTTCTGTTTTACTTTCACCTTGCTTTAAGCAGCCACCTGTCTTTAACACAAAATACCTGATGTAACTTAGTGGCCGTTATAGAGAGGTATCACTGTATACACTATTTTGACATCTATCAGCATAATGTGTTATGACAAATAACGTGAACCATTGACTACATGTTGCGTTTTCAACGGGTCGTGCGTTACACCTTATGCGTACAGCGTTGAAAATGCAAACAGCAACCCACGTTTTGCTACGATAAGTTATATAGGTATTATAATATATCTGTTTTTCTACGAAGGCAACTTTGTTTTCGTAGGAAAACATTTCCTAATATATACACTGGCTTCGTAGGAAAACAATTGGTCTAAAATACCTATATACTTTTTGATGATAATACGTAGTTGGCCCCCAGTGGAACGGTCAACACTCTTGCCCATACTTCAAATCAATATCCCGATATAATCTGACCTGAGGCTACTCTGTTTGCGAACACTTCAAAAGGCGTCGCAATCAGATAAAAGGTGTACTATGTTTATTCCAAATTTCAGTACCTACTGAATATTCATGGACAAAATATTATAATGAAATATGGAAGGTGGACTTTTGTAGCCATTTTAGGAACTAAAGAAACAGATGTATCAAATTCCATTAGCAAACAGAGCATATCCTGATAGGCTCCTATAGGAGCCGTCTGATCTGGATAAACTCTGTTTGCAAATGCGTGAAAACACGTTTATATGAGGGAAATGGTTAAGGAAAGGGAAAGGGCGTCAAAAAGAAACCACTCACATGTATATACACATAGTGTGCGTCTACAAATACCGTCACTACCCTGAGTATTCGGACAGACATATAGACATACACTGCAGACAATGAACAAACTGCCCCTGAAGAAGACGTTAGTCAAGGTCCACAGTATTTGCCTCTATACTAGTGTAATTTAAAGTTATCAAAACGGTGCCATATTGACTTATTCAGAAGACTGGGTGTCCGAATTATTAGAACTATTCTGGTATTTATTGGGTAGTGTCTTAGCGCCCGACACGTCTGAACACCAACAACAGGTGACTTTCAGACTGAGGAAGGTGGTAGTTCAAACTTCGGCAATTAAAAAGAAAATATTGCTATTAACCCTTATAACCCAAATATCTGATTGGATTTGTCCTGTCTAAATGAGAATTGTGAAGAAGAAATCTCACATGCTACAAACTCTGTGCATGAGATAAAACACCGATCAGCCTTACTTTTAGTTCTTGCTAAATAAACAATATCACCTCTATTGGCAATTAACCCTTTCCACCATAGGCTATTTTTAGATCCATCCACTTTGAATAAATCTACCGAAAAGGAGCATTAACTAGAGAAAAGGAAAATTCTAACATTTTGTAGTTTGAAACCATTGTGATAAATAGAGCATTTGCTCCTATAGGAGCAAATGCTCTATTTATTACAATGGTTTCATAAAGTGACTATTGCAGAGGCGTAGAAAGGCGTATTTATGGAGGAAAGGGTTAAGTCACACAACCACGATACGGTAGGTAGGAAGGCCAGTCGGATGCATTAATTCTTTGAATGATGCAAATTCATGTAAAAATAAAGACACCACGAATATTAATTAGATGAACTTTAATACTGGGGTATGGAAACAGAAACTTTTCCCATGGTTGAAACTGCAGAATAATAACTATATCATTTAATTAGGAAACAGAACAAACCCTGATTAGACGGTTCTTACAGGAGCTGTCTGATCCGAATGCGTTTACAAAGGCTTGAAAGGGCATCTCTATCAGGAAAATGGTTTCTTTTCTTGTTTAACCCTTTCCTCCATAAATACGCCTTTCTATACCCCTCTAAAGTCACTTCATGAAACCATTGTGATAAATAGAGCATTTGCTCCTATTAGGAGCAAATGCTCTATTTATCACAATGGTTTCAATTTACAAAATTCTAAAACATTCCTTTTCTCTAGTTAGTGCTCCTTTTCGGTAGATTTATTCAAAGAGGTTGGGTCTAAATTAGCTTATGCAGTAAAGGGTTAATGTATCAGTGTTTTGCGTCACTTAAATATATCGCTATCCAGCTAATAACAGGTGACAAAAGGTCCTGGAGGTGTTTCCGTGCACGAAACAAATTGCATTGCTTCATCAACAGTAGAACATCCGGATAGAACCACAGACCTACCACAATCCAGCTTCAAGGCTTCCTAACATGAAAAATCCAAATGCTCAGGGAAATATTTAAATAAAATATCTACCTATCTTGTAGATAGAATATCCAAACTCGAGAATGTAAATAAAAATAATCAATAAATAAAGATATGAATTCAAAGATAACATTAAGTATTTAACCCATTCCCTCATAGGCTATTTTTAGACCCAACCTCTTTGAATAAATCTACCGAAAAGGAGCAATTACTAGAGAAAAGAAAAATGTTGGAATTGTTTAGTTTTTATACCATTGTGATAAATAGAGCATTTGCTCCTGTGGAGCAAATGCTCTATTTAGCACAATGGTTTCATGAAGTGACTTTTATAGAAGCGTAGAAAGGCGTATTTATGGAGGAAAGGGTTATTTAATAGCAACGCATTTTTACGCCTTTGCAAACGAAGTGAACTCAGACCAGAAGGTTCCTGCAGGAGTCGCCTGATCTGTGGTTTTGCTCGGTTGGCTTATGGAACTACATATATGTATATCTTAGTGTACATTTTCTGCCATGGCCAAGTAATCATGTGTTCCTATGTCTTTGTGAAACGATCAGCTAATTGATATGCATATAGCTACAGTAAAACCTCTCTAAAACGGCCACTAAATTGTGTTAACTAGTTGGTATTTAGGGCAGGTGGCTGCTTAAAGCAAGGTGAAAGTAAAACAGAACGCTCCTGTAGGAGCGTTCTGTTTTACTTTCACCTTGGTTTAAGCAGCCATCAGCCTTTAACACAACATACTTGATGTAATTTAGTGGTAGTTATAGAGAGGTTTTACTGTATTATTTCTCACATGAATATTCATGAAGAAAGGAATTAAATAAGAATAACGTACATATATAATTTTTACATTATTTTTCAGGACTGCTAATGAGGATCGACTCACGGGACTGGATTGTTATGGAGCAGACCTGTTCATACACAACACCTCGTTCACCTGTGTTGGCAGTATGATGAAGGAGGGCGTGTCAGCCTCTCCGGGCCTGGATGATTATGAAACGTTTTACCTACGGGCGCGCTTTATTACCGGACTGGTGTTTTATCCGATAGTATGTTTATTCGGTATGACCGGAAACGTTATGAGTATCATTGTGATGTCACAAAAGCAAATGCGATCTTCAACAAACACGTACCTGTTCGCATTGGCTATTTCTGATCTTATAAAGCTATTTTGTGATTTTATGTACTTCATGGTCATTCTACTATTCCAAGTTAATCCGCCCACAGGAAACAAAGCGTATGGATTTCTGTATCCCTACGCGCACTATATTTTCAATGCATCACTGTGTGTGTCAGCCTGGTTGGTCGTATCAGTGGCTGTTGAGCGATACGTTTATGTATGCCACCCCACAAAAGTACGGTTTTACTGCAACATCAACAAAGCACGGGCAATATCATTCACGGTCTTCGTCGTGATGAGCTTATTATGCGTCCCCTATGCCCTGCGCTATAAAACCGTACGGACACTCAACAACACAACAGGAGCTTTGGAGTACGACGTACAAGTAGCTGCCCTATGGCAAAATGAACTGTTTACACAAATCTTCACTTGGTTCCAGAACCTCATGCGTTCCATCATTCCACTCGTGATACTCATCATTCTTAACACATGTATTATGTACGGGTTACGACGGTGCCGCATGTTACGTACAAAAACTCCCAAGAAACACAGGATAACGACTATGCTTATTACAGTGATACTAGTCTTCCTGATATGTATTACTCCTGATACCATCATGTCCACATTCTTTGGGCTTGGCTACTCTGAAGAGGATTACCTCGCCCGGGGTATACGTGAAATTACTGACCTTTTACTGTTGATTAACTCTGCGACTAACTTCATCATCTACTGTATTTTCAACACAATATTTTGGTGTCAGTTTCGTCGGATATTTTGCTATAGCTGCTGTAGGAGACAGGTGTGTGTTTCGGAATCCAGACATTTGTCATTGATAGGAATGGTATCAGAAAGAACTCAGCAAAGACGAAGAAGCCAGCGCGATATGTTTTCGGACGTGTGACAAAATCAAATTAATATTGAATCATATTCGTTATGCTTTTTTTAAATTTAACCACAGGTCTATGTTTTAAATACACTACGCAAATATATTGTATTTACTGACTAATATCGCAGCACCAATCACAATTTACAGGCAATACAGAAATGAAATCCTGATAATTTCCCGTTATATACTGATTGAAATTGCAAAGCTTTGGTAAATAAAGATTTAGTCAGGCACTAGTTGCAATGTTTGATTTTATTATTCGAACTAATTTCCAACTAGCGATATCCAACAGCGTATTGCCCCGCTCATTGTCTTCTCGGTTGCATGAGTTTAGCTATCAATAGCGAGTTACATATTTATTAACCCTTTCCTCGTATAAATACATTTTCACGCCTTGGCAAACAGAGTAGATCCAGATAAAACGGTCCCTCTAAACGGTCTGATCAAAGTATGTTCTGTTTGCTTATGGAATTATGTAGATCTGAATATATAGCTTCTGTCATGATCAAAATGTCCTGTGTACATATACCACTAATGTGTACATATACAACTAATAATTATTTCATGATGTCATTGTGTCTTACATAAATATTCACGAGGGAAAGGGTCAACAAGAAAGTTGATAGTACATGATATAAAGTAAAACCTCTTTAAACCGGACGTTCAACGTAAAATAAATATCGGTCTTGCAGACAGGTGGCAGCTTAATGCAGGTTGAATATCATGCAGAAACCTCCTCTATGAGCTTTCTGCATGACTTTCACCCTGCACTAAGCTGCCACCTGCCTAAAGTATATAAATTATTTTCTACTCTACAAGAATTCCGGTTTAGGGGGGCTTTACTGTATATTAAAGACTATTTTCTAAACAAATTAGAAGATAACCGTGTATAGATTTATCCTAATATTCTTAATACCCCAAGTTATCGAACATACACACTTAGGTAAATAGTGAAAACCCAGAATAAACGGCTCCTGAACTAGCAGCTTGATCAGGGTATACGCTGTTTACTACTATGTCAGTCAAATTTAATGTTAAGAAAATGATGACAAATGGCTTATTCCGCTTTACAAACCCATGGAGAGGAGATAACTAGTGTCTGAATACTTAACCCTTTCGCTGCCAAACTCTGTCGTCTGCTAACTTTGTCGTCTGCAACAAATTTTCATTTTTTTTATATATATTTTCTTCATTTTTGTATCGAAAACATAATAACAGTAACAAACAGTTTGGATCCTGATGAGACGTCGAGTTACTCGGCGTCTCTTCTGGATCCAAACTGTTTGCATAGGCAATCACATATCCGGCATTGGCAGAGAAAGGGTTAAGGGTAATTGGCTTATATGCAGAAATAAATGCAATATCTACCGTTATAAACGACCACCAATATGATGCTAATTAGAAGATAAAGGCATATTAAAAACAGCAATCAGATTTACAGATGAAGGGTGTACTCAAACATTAAAATGATATTATTGGGATTTCTCCATCAAGCTCTAACATGTGACCACACTTTAGAATCATCTCTTCGAGACGATTCTAAAGTGTGGTCACAACGTAAGGTTTGGTGGAGAAATAAAAAAAATATTCTTGAAAATGTTTTAATTTACGCAGAAAATGTTTTAATTTACGCATCTTATCTGGACCTCTGTAATATCTGAAAAGCTGATGTACATATAACATATTCTGTACTCTACATGGCAGTATAGTCAGTTACAAGATCAAGACGAACTCCTAAAATAAGGACAACATTACGTATCCGTCCAAAGCGATTTATAAGTCGCCAGCTTTCTAAATTACATGTAATAACTTATTATAACAGACATTAGGTACAGTAAATCCCTCTAAAGCGACCACCAAAAAGAGGTCTAATATTGGTTCATAATGACAGGTATTAGCTTAATGCAATACTAAAGTAATGCAGAAAACTCCTGCATGAACTTTCTGTATTACTTTCGTGCTGCATTAAGCATTCATTTACTTTAAAACACACATATTATTTTCAGGAAATAATCGGTTTGGAGGAGGTTTGTTGTATCAGTAATATCCATGGTTTGACATGTTACGCTTTATCAGTGACACGGTAATGATTACGTATAGAACAGTCAATATATATATATCGTTAACATAGCTGTACAGTAAACCCCCTCTAAACCGTTCCGTTTAGTATAAATACTGGTCATGGAGACAGGTGGTCGCTTAATACAGGGTGAAAGTCATGCAGAAAGCTCCTCTAGGAGCTTTCTGCATGACTTTCACCCTGCATTAAGCAGCCACCTACCTAAACGTATCTAAATTCTTCTCTACTAAATTTCCGGGTTAGAGAGGTTTGACGATATCTTCAGATTTTGCCCCAGTAAACATTGAACACAGTAATATTAACTAGTACCCCACAATCAACGACCTGGCTCACATATGCAAAACAACTTGGATCCCCACGAGAGGACGAGTAACTCGGCGTCTCATCAGGCTCCCAGTTGCATGACACTCGATCAGTAGTTACATTTTAGACCACGGTTAGACGGTTCATGTTAGAATCTGCTCTGTTCGCTTATTCAATACTATGGAAAACAGCTTCCACCATGACCAAGCTTTTCTGTGATCATATGCAATGACAAGAATGCATTTAGTAATATTCATGATGTCAGTACATGTATTTCTAACATGAATATTCTTACGATAAAAGGGTAACTAACAAGTGTGGTTCTTCAAGAACTATTTTATTTGTGTTCAATACATTTATCGGTATTCAAACAAGAGCAATATATACATGCGTGTATTCGAATACTAAATGCGCCACTTTCCCCACCAAACACTGTTGTGACCACTCTTTAGAATCGTCTCGAAGAGACGATTCTAAAAAATGGCCACAAACTAGGGTTTGGTAGTGAAATAAGATAGTTATTCTTGAAAATGTTTTAATTTACGCATCTTATCTGGACCTCTAGTCACTACCAACCATTCACGCTCTAGCAATAATGCACGTAATAAAGATTCCAAATGTCTTCGGAGTTTGTGGCGTCACTTTAAACCTTTACTCCATGAATATTCATGTAAGAAAATAATGGCACCATGAATATTAATTAGAATAATTGTTATAATAACACATTGACACAGGAAGTTTTGGGCATGGCAGACACTGTAGAATCATATTTACATTATAGTATAAGCAAAGAGATTTGACCCTGATCAGACGGCTCCTGCTAGGGCGTAGAAAGGCGGCGTATTTATGGAATAAAGGGTTAAACTTTTAGCATGCTAAAGAACCTTATGAACAGTTTCCGAAGTATAACTAAATAGTCAGACTGTTTGGACCCTGGTTAGATGCTTGCACAGATACAATGTAGTCACTTATTGCTCACAGCATGCTAAATTTTACACCCTGATCCAATTTACTTTTTAATATAAATATGATTTTCGCAACTCCATAGGGCAGTCGAAAACCATCCAAAAATATTTATTAACCATTTACCCGATGTATATTCATGTAAGAAACAGACTGTGCGAAAGTAATTATCATTTTGTATTGGCATATACCAAGGCAGTGGCATAGTTTATACCATGGCAGAAACTGTAGAATTATTTGAGTTCTCAAGCTTTTGATTGGTCAGATTTGATCCAAAGGCTCAAATCTGACCAATCAAAAACTTGAGAAATTTCATAAGCAGAACAGATCAAAGCATAATCAGATGGCTCATACAGGAGGCGTCTGATCTGGTTATTCTCTGTGTGTCTGCAAAAGGCATAGAAAGGCGTTTCTATCAGGTATTGGGTTAAAGTTTCTACTTTGTAATTCAACTTTGTAAGAACATTTCCTTTGGTTTTATGTATCAGTTTAGCTCAACTGGCTTAACCCATTCCCTATTAAGCTATTTTTAGATTCTAGCTCTTTGAATAAATCAACCGAAAACAATCATTTACTAGAGAAAATGAAAAATTTAGAATTGTGTAGTTTTCAAACAATTGTGGTAAATAGGGAATTTGCTCCAGAGGAGCAAATGCTCTATTTATCACAATGTTTTCATAAAGTGACTTTTAAAAAAGGCGTCAAAATGCGTCAATATGAGAGAATGGATTAAAGTCTGAAACGAACGTAGGTGTAATTTAACCCTTTACTACATGCATATTCATTTAAGAAATAATGACATCATCACTATTGATTAGAGGACATAACGACATGTGAACACAAGAAAGTTTGGCATTGGAAGAAACTGTAGAATAAGATGTATATAATTCCGTTAGCAAACAGCACATACTCTATTCAGACAGCTGATGTGGGTCTACACTATTTGCAAAGGCGCCGAACGGCACATTTATGAAGTAAAGGGGTAATACAGGATGCCCCCCTCCCCCCCACCCCCCCAAAAAAAAAAACCAAACAAACAACAACAACAAAAAACCCCAAAAAACAACAACAACCGGAACCCTGGATCAAATGCGTATTCTAACCAATGTAACCGGACACATTAAAACATAAATATTTACTGTTGTAGATAAGTCATTTTTTCATATGTCTGCCAAATTTCTCTGTTTTAACATGATATTCGTGCATTGCATAGTCCATGTCTATATCATGTTTAAAACGGAGTTGTGGGTGCTTTCATTTGAATGCTGATATCTTAAAAACCAATGAATATGTTTAGACAAAATTTATACAACATATGGCAAAATGTTGTCTCTACTAAGCTACATGTGTATACTTTTAATTTAAGTTAGCAATATTGACAGAAATGGGACAACTTGCAGGTCTTAATCTCGGGTTCCGTTTTTTATGGGACACCCTGTTATTTGTCAAAAAAATACTTCCTTTCTATAACAATCCCATACAGAGCACTTAATTTGTTTCACAAAAGAACTAATATTGTCGCAGTAAAACCTCTCTATAACGACCACTAAATTGTGTTAATTAGTTGGTATTAAGGACTTAAAGCAAGGTGAAAGTAAAACAGAACGCTCCTATAGGAGCGTTCTGTTTTACTTTCACCTTGCTTTAAGCAGCCACCTGTATTTAACAAAAAAATTGATGTAACTTAGTGGTCGTTATAGAGAGGTTTTACTGTACATGGTTTGTTATAGCTAGTGATAACTACATTATTATTTATGGTAAAATACTTACAGAGGTAGAAAATAAATTGTTTTAAATTATTAACTTTCACAGATGTATTATACCAGATAGTCATAAATATGCTACATGGTGGATATTTAACGATGGGTTTGTCATGATATATTTCTTTTCCTTGTTGAAATTCAAACTAGCTTTGTATAAAAAGGTCTAAGAAACGTGTAACAAACAGGAAGAACAACGTTGTATATTTCCATTAACGAATAGCACCGGTTTGAACAACAGTTGTATTAGGGTCTCTTATAGATAATGCATGGAAAGATATATTGCAATCTGTCAAGTTGTTCAGATGTGAAGAATTTGTACTGTAGTCATATAGGGATACCAGCCCATCCATTGCGGCCATGTTTTATGATGAATTACAAGGGCTTTTACAATTTTATTAGGGGTTGCCAATAATGATTAATGTCATTGAAATCGGAGTAGCGGTTTTCGATTGATAAAGATCCACTCAAAGAATTAGCCCTTGCCAAATCCAATCAATTTCCATCAAGTGGTTTCAGAGGAGATGTCGTTGGAATGAAAATTCGACTAACGGTGAGCGATTAACTCACACTGAACTCAGTGAACTGAAAGTGCGATGTCAAGGTAAAAATGAACAACGAACGGTGATTGGCATTTTGACTACATAGAAAGAGAACAGAGCAACAGACAAAGGTACGTAATCTTATACTAAAATCGTCATTTCTCCACCAAAACCTATGTTGTGACCACTCTTTAGAATCGTCTCGAAGATAAGGTTTGGTGGAGAAATAAAGGATTTTTTCTTGAAAATGTTTTAAACTATGCATATTTTTGAACTTCTGGAGACGTCTAAGATCTTCATTGTTAAAAGATGTTCAGTGTTTAATTCATAATAAATTACAATACAATATAGACAATGGTGATTTTTAAACAGATGAGATATCTAATATATGTGGAAGGCCTCGACTTTTCCTGTCCGCAGTTGCATTGCAGTATATTTTTCAAAAGATGGGTCTTTTCTTAACCTATTTTTATAACATGCTTCCTGTTTAGCACCCTAAGAACCAACGAACATGTTTTCTTCTGCGATTCTTTGGGCAAAGTGTTCTGTCATTTATCAGCAGTTCTTTGTTCTGAAAAGACATTGACTGAATTAAAGTGTCACATCATCACATGAATACAATGTGCAGGGATTAACATTTACTCCATAAATACACCTTTGCAAACAGAGTAGACCCAGATAAGTGTCTGCTCAGTTTAATATAGATATGATTATACAGTTTCAGTCATGGATAAAACTTCTTGTGTCTATGCGCTATTGTATTCATACTGAAATCGCAGTTTAACTGAATAAATAGGGTTACTATGCGTGATCTTTACCTGGTGGATATTCATATAACTTTTTTCTTCCACAAATACGCCTTTTTTCCACAAATACGCCAAATACGCACTTTCTATGCCTCTGTAACAGTCACTTCTTGAAACCATTGTGATAAATAGAGCATTTGCTCCATAGGAGCAAATACTCTATTTATCACAATGGTTTCAATACTACACACTTCTAACATTTTCCTTTTCTCTAGTAACTGCTATTATTCATTACAACATGCTTTTCACGAATATTCATCGTTAACAGGACATGGTCACTCTTGATACATATTTGGTATTTCTTTGTAACATGTCGATCACACTATTATCTTGTTCGTTTGAATGATGATAATGCACGTGTTGATACATGTACATAGTTAAGCTCTTTTGTATCTCCTCCAAGTCAAAGAAGTATTTTGCAAGGTTGAAATGGTACATACGAAGGTCTGTTCGATACGTAAATCTAACATACATTAGAGTTTAAGATAATTAGTCGGAATGAAACTAGAGCTATAAATGAAATTGATGAAACATTAAAATAAATCAATTTTATAATTTTCCCAGAAACTTACTGTAAAACAAGTTCGCTCCACAAAGAAATTGCAATGTCCAAGATGACAACCAGTCACCATTTGATAAGACTCAGAGCATTTGAACGCTTTTAACTTACAAATAAAACCTCATTTATCTTTATCCCACTATTCAACATCGTATTTTCAAACAGTTTGGATCCAGATGAGACACCGAGTAACACGGCCAGTTACGCTAAAATACTTCCACTAAATAATAATAAGTCATACTTTAACCCTTTCGCTGCCAAATTCTGTCGTCTGCTAACTTTGTCGTCTGCTACAAATTTTCATTTTTTTGATTTTCTTCATTTTTGTTTCAAAAACCTAGTAACAGCAACAAACAGTTTGGATCCTGATGAGACGCCGAGTTACTCAGCGTCTCACCTGGATCCAAACTGTTTGCATAGGTAATCACAGATCCGGCATTGGCAGCGAAATGGTTATAATATAGTCTCTACTTGCAGCGTGTTTTAAAATGCCTAAAAAGTACATAAATCATTGTTTATATGCTGAAAAATATATGGCAAGAAAACTAGTTGAATAAACGACCAAGAAGACACAATTTCCATTTGTTTGATATCGAAGACCCGATTTATTCGGCTCGCGTTTTAGTTTCGTTAACTGTTCGACAAAGGCCAATAATATTTTGTTGTAGAACAAAATTTATAACTATCGATGACAACGGTTTACTTTGTACCATAGGAGCATTTTTCGATATACAGTAAAACCTCGATTATTCGAATTTTCGGTATAGAAGAATTTAGACCCTTTTAGGCAGGTGGCTGCTTAATGCATGGTGAAAGTCATGCAGAAAGCTCCTAGAGGAGCTTTCTGCATGACTTTCACCATGCATTAAGCTGCCATCTGTCTTAAAGAGCGATAATAATATGTATTTTAGTGTTCGGATAATCGAAGTTTTACTGTAATTTCAAATTGACTGTCTTCATAATTATGATTGAACATAACAAATACCTACTGTTTTTTTTTATATTATTGAAAATATGCGTTCAATGTCTACAGGGACTTCTCTCAAATGAGACTGAAACTGATAGTGCCTTAGGAATGTAATATCAACAGTGTTAGCATGGCTCAGGGTTTTTTCTGGTGTCTATTTACACCAATACAATGTACGTGCCCATGGAAACAACGTAGATTTAAACCAGACAGCGCTGTAGGAGCTGTCTGATCAGGGCACACTCTATATGCTGATATTCTTTTTATGTTACAGTAAAATCCCTCTAAACAGGGTGTTAAATTTAGTATATAAATTTAGCAATAAGCAGCCACCTGCCTTAAGTATTTAAATTCCTCTCTACTAGACTTCCTGTTAAGAGGGGTTTTACTGTATATATATGATTCCATACTGTCACGGCAATTTTCCTTATATCCAATTTTATAAAATAATTCAATCAATTGATATTCATAATGGGATGAGTCTGTCATTGATATTCACGAGGTAAATAGATAGTTAATAAGAGGATTTGCTTGACGGGGATTTTCATAGGATCAAGTCCTATAAGGTGCATACCATGTTTACAAAAATGATCGACTGTATATCTGAGGCAATTGCGGTAGTTACCCTTTACTTTTCACCTCTTTGCAAACAGAGTAGACCCAGATCAGACGTATACTGAATCTAATTGATATTCATATATTCATTAGTTCTTAATTAATATGTATAAGGTAAAATGAATATTAACCCTTTCCCTGTTCTATGTTTATTCCAAATTTCAATACCTACTGAGTATTCATGGACAAAATAGGTATAATGCAATATGGAAGGTGTACCATTGTAGCCATTTTAGAAACTAAAGAAACAGGTCTATCAAATTCCACTAGCAAACAGAGCAGACCCTGATCAGACGGCTCCCTATAGGAGCCGTCTGATCTGGGTCTACTCAGTTTGCAAATGCGTGAAAACACGTTTATATGAGGGAAAGGGTTAATTCTTCAGCACGCCATGGGCGAATTCGTGATAACCTTTGTAATCAGTTTGAATAGAGATGAGATGGCGAGTAGTTCATTGTCTCACCAGGATGCAAACTGATAGACACTTGCATCATGTTTAGGAAAAGAAACGCAAGACACCACACACCTGATGCCAACATTTAATAGATGATATAATCTTTCATTTTACTCGGATTGCTTAGCCCATTACCTCATAGGCTAATTTTAGATACACCCTCTTTGAATAAGTCTACCGAAAAGTAGCATTAATTAGAGAAAAGGAAAATTTTAGAATTTTGTAGTTTGAAACCATTGTGATAAATAGAGCATTTGCTCCTATAGGAGCTCTATTTATCACAATGGTTTCACAAAGTGCATTTTACAGAGTCGTCATAAAGGCGTCAATATGAGGGAATGGGTTAAGAAAAAAAGTTGTTCAAAGCGTTTATTCTAAATTCAGACGATCAAGTCATAAAGTGAAATTGTAGACCAAGCTATCGTTACACCTAAGATATATCATTTCAAAATTGTTTTCTATTTCTTTATTTTTTCACTCATCTCATGCCAAACACGACCAGATCGGCTTTTGCAAACAGCTTGGATCTAGATGAGTTGCCGTATAAATCGGTGTACCATCAGTATCTTAGCTGTATCATACTCAGTCAATAGTTTCTTAGAAGCTTGAAGTACGTCCATGTTGTAGAAGAACAGAAATTTAGCAGGCATCATTTTGTTGTGCAGGCTAAAAGTTAAGTAGATGTTATTTATTCCGTCTCCTCCATACGCAATCAGTTGGTCAAGCAAATGGATCTTAGTGAAGCGTTTTATGTCCTGGGTGTCTTATCATCAGCCAGACTGTTTACTGAGGTTATCAAGAATATGCCATTAAGACTGTACAGTAATTACATAGGGAGACATGCCGCTTGTCCCTGTAAGCAGAGCTACAGATAAAGGTACGTATTCAAATACTAACAGGATCATTTCCCCCACCAAACCCGATGTTGTGACCACTCTTTAGGGTCGTCTCGAAGAGACGATTCTAAAGAGTGGTCACAACATTGTGTTTGGTGGAGAAATAAAGCTATTCTTGAAAATGACTTAATTTATGCATTTTATCTAAAGTTCTGCCTTTTACAATGAAGAAAATATTCCAAAAAGGGAATTAATATAATACATACTCGCTCGTAAATACTTGAATTGCTCTGATCTAATATGTTGACCACTAAGGGCCTTTTTCAAAGATTATCATGATAATCTTTGAAAAAGGCCCTGTGGTCGAAATCTTAGATCAGAGCAATTCATGTATTCTGCCTTTTAGTATATACAGTAAAGCCCACTTAACCATATACTCCATAAGTACGCATTGATACTTTTGCAAACAGAGTAGACGCAGATCAGACGGCTACTGTAGGAGCCGTCTGATCAGGGTCTGCTCTGTTTGTTTATGGTGTAATATAGATGTCATTCGACTGTTTCCGCCAAGGCTCAAAGTTAGAGTGTTCACGTGGCATTATAAAATAATATGTAATTCATATCCTTGGTATCATTATTTCTTACATAGATATTTATGGAGTAAATGATTAATTCTTTCCTTAATAAATATTCAAGTAAGAAATAATGACTTTATGAATATAAATCAACGTTTATAATTACACATGAACAAGGGATTATTTGGTATGGAACAACTGCAGAATATCAGACCTATACGAGTATATTATCTTATAGACAAATATAAATACAGGAAAACCCCTCTATAGCGACCACTAAACTACATAACATATTTTGTGCTAAAAGCAGATGGCTGCTTAAAGCAAGATGAAAGTAAAACAGAACGCTCCTATAGGAGCGTTCTGTCTTAATTTCACCTTGCTTTAAGCAACCACCTGTCTTTAATACCAACCATTTAACACAATTTAGTGGCCGTTATAGAGAGGTTTGACGATGTAGTTTTACTCCGATTGCGTATTTATTTGTATCAAGTAATGGGGTAGTGAAATAAACATTTCCTTCATATAAACGCAGTTTCATGCATTTGAAAATAGAGTAGACCCAGATCAGACGACTCCTATAGGAGCTATGTGCTAACATAATTTGATAGATCTTTTTCTCTACTCTCTAAAATGGCTACAGTGGTCTATTTATTTTGTCCATGAATATTCAGTAGGTGTTGAAATTTGCAATACCCATAGAACAAGGAAAGGGTTAAGACTTGCCTTGCTTATCGCAACCTTAGTCGCATTTACAAACAGCTTGGATCCAGATGAGACGCAAAGTAACTCGGCATCTCATCAGGATCCAAGTTGTTTGACACTTGCTCCATAGTTTCATCTCAACTGCTTGTGTCATGATACTTGGTTAGTAGTTTTCTCAAATGCTTGTGTCATGATACTTGGTCAATAGTTTCTCAAATGCCTGTGTCATGATACTTGGTCAATAGTGTCTCAAATGTTTGTGTCATGATACTTGGTTAATTGTTTTCTCAAAAGTTTGATCGAATCCTAAGTCGCCAACATTTTACCAGATCCAAGTTTGAGCAAACATTTTTTTTTGCAGCGAGAAGGGTTAAGACAGGTGTCTTTTAAAATAAAACCCAGATAGTTACTTATCCCATTCCCTCATATTGACGCCTTTTGCCATAGGAGCAAATGTTCTGTTTATAATAATGGTTTCAAAACAACACAAAACTAAATGTTTCATTTTCTCTAGTTAATGCTCCTTTTCGATAGATTTATTCAAAGAGGTTGGATCTGAAAATAACCTATGAGGGATCTGAAAATAATCTATGAGGGAATGGGTTAATGCAGAATGATGTAAGCTTTCTGCATGACATTGCGCTACATTAGCCCTTTACTCCATAGATACGCCTTTTAAACTCATAGGTTAATTTAGACACAACCTCTTTGAAACACCGCATTTACTATAAAAATGGATTTTTTTAGAATTGTGCAGTTTTGAAACCATTGCGATAAATAGAGCATTTGCTCCTATGGAGAAAATGCTCTTTTTCTCACAATGGTTTCAAAAAGTGAATTTTACAGAAGCGTCAAAAGGCGTCAATGTGAGGGAATGGGTTAACGCTTTGGCAAACATAGCAAATTCAGATCATTTGACTCCTGTAAGAGCCATCTGATGATGGCGATGTAAGTTGATTGCATAACATTGTGCTACATTAACAATTTACTCTATAGATATGCCTTTTGAGAACGCCTTTATAAACAGAGCGGATCCAGATCATTTGATTCCTGTAAGGAGACAAGGGTAGACAGTGGAATAAACACAGAACAGGGAAATGGTTATGGGGAGGGTCAAGTTGGTTAGAACTCAAGAAGAAAACATTCTACTAATGTAGAATAAACTTTAGTTCTAACCTATACACTCTAATCAAACTGAAACGAATTTCCTTTATAACTGTGAATTATAATCTTTTCAGAAGTGCTACAATAGATATACGAGGACTGATTCGACAATTTTCCAACAACTTCGGAATGAAATTCTTGCTGCTGTCTGGCGTAATTTGAATTTATTCCTACAGCTAATCTGTAGTTGAAACACGAAAATAGTTTATACTGACATACGGAATTATGAACAGATAAAACACATTGAGTGTACTGACATTTTCCCGAGAAATTGTGATTGGTTTAACCTTTTCCATAATATAGACAACTTTTGGCATCTTTACTAACATACATGTAGTCGATCCAGAAAAGACAGCTCATGTGGGAGCTCTCTGATCATGTTCTGTTCTGTTTGTTTACGGAATAATATAGATCTGGTTCAGAGGTTTCTGTCATAGCCAGCTATATTTATATAAATTCAGTTCATGAATATTCATGCAGTAATAAAATGCTAGATTAATATTTATGGAGGAAAGGGTTATGTGTCAGTCAGTATGTTAGGTGCGGCTGTCAAACTTTTCATGATCTACACATTGTCTACCGCTACATAACGAGTTCGTCACAGTTTATCCCTTTCCTTGTTGAATATTCATGTCAGAAATAATGACATCATTAAAATTTATTAGCTGATGCTTTTACAGTGGCATATATATACACATGATGTTTTGGTATTGGTAGAGCCTGTATAATTAGATATATTATAATTCCATAAGCAAACAGAGCAGGCCCTGATCAGACGGCTCCTATAGGAGCCGTCTGATCTGGGTTTACTCTGTTTGCAATGGCATTAACAAGCGTCTATATAAAGGAACGGGTTATATTAACCTAGGACTATATAAGGAAGTTCCCTTTTTCCTATTATTTTCCTTGTGGTTTATGTCATGTAATATACAGACTATAACTCACTGTCTATTTGTATCAACTTTCATTAACCCATTCAGTGCCGTGAAGACGGGTCTGCGATATTACATGCAAACAGTTTGGGTCCAGATAAGACGCCGAGTCACTCGGCGTCTCATCAGGATCCAAACTGTTTGACACTATGCTTTTATAATGCAATTGAAACAATTGTACAAACGTCCAGTCTAAAACTTCAAACAGACGAAAATTTGTGTAGCAGACGACAATGCTGGCACTTAAAGGGTTAAGCTTATTCAGGAACGAATCTATCATTCGTTGTCTATTTAATATATCAATTTTATTAAACCCATCATGGAAACTGTTAATAAAACTCATTGAACATGATATTTCTCCAAGGATACCTGATATGATTAACCCTTTACATCACAGATACGCCTTTTAATCATTTCCCTGTTTGAATATTCATGTAAGAAATCATGACAGCATGAGTATTTATTAGCTGTATTTTTAGAATAGCATATGTACACAGGATGTTTTGGCATTCATAGAACATGTAAATTCTGTTATCATTTCATAAGCAAACAGAGCAGACCATGATCAGGTCAGCTCTGTTTGCAAAGGCGTGAAAAGGCTTAAAAAGGCGTTTGTATGAGGGAAATGGTTCAAGGTAGACAACGGAGTTTCGAAAAAATAACGTAATAAATTAGATTCACGAAACACATAATCATGCTAAAACATTGCTATTATCTATCAAACAATATTATTTAAGGTGTTATAGAAATATATATCACCAAAGTATCACTCTTTTTCGTCTCGGAAACTAATTCAAGCACGGAAAAAGCTCGCAGGAATATCTTGCAGGTGACTTTATAGAAAATGAACCATTTTCTCGTCAGAATTTCTCACCCTTATATGTTTTGCCGTGACGAAACATATATATTCAAATATTGGTATGTATATAATTTTCCTGTTAAATTTAAAATGGCAAGTAATGTTTAAGGATGCATATACGTTTGACGGATATAATATATTTAGCAATTTTCAAACTTCGATATCAGCCTTTTACCCTTTTTCAAACAAAGTAGACCCACATTGCAAACATAGTAAATCTAGATCAGACGGTTCCCGTAGGCGTCGTCCGATCAGGGTCTGCTCTGTTAGCTTATGAAACAGTATAGACCAGATTCTACAGTTTGTGTCATTTTTGGAATATTTTCTTCATTGAAAACTTATTTTGTTCATGATGCCAATATAAAATATAAGCTAATTAAAATATTCACATGTGTGAATGAATATTCATCAGTTATAGGATTAATGTTGATCAAACCAATACATTTATTAACAAATGTGGCGACCTCTGAGAAAAGGATTTTTATTTTATTACAAAAAGTGTAGAAAAAGATCAGACATTATAACGAGGAGTCGTATTAAGTTTTACATTTTATGGAATGGCGGGGAACAAATTAGTACATTTTCTGACCTCAAATATATAAACGGCTGAAAAATGTCTGAGATAAATCTACGGTTGAAATATATAGGAAATGCACCTACATTTAAATTATATCTAAGATATACATATAATTGAAATATACCTCAAATATAACTACGGTTGAACTATAACTGAAATATACCTACGGTTAAACTATATCTTAAGTACACCAACAGTAGACATATACTTGAAATATACCGGCGGTTAAAATGTGCCTAAAATATACCTGTAATATTCATGCGGTTGAAATACGAATATACCTGAAATATACATGTAGATTTAAAGTATAGGTTGAAATATACATGAAATATAACTACAGTTGAAATATGCCTGAAGTATACCTGAAGTATACCTGAAGTATACCTACAATGATCCGTGACATCATGAATATTCATTACCTGATTTTATACATGTATATTGGTCCATTTAAAATGGATAGTTTGCCATTTCAGAAACCGTAGAAACGTATCTTTATTATTCTATTAGCAAACAGAGTAAACCCTACCCAAGGTGATTAAAATCGACAGGGAAAGGGTTACATACTGACACACAGTTGGCCTTTTATCAAGCTTTATGCTGAAGCTAAGAACTTTACAATGCCCAGTGGGAAGTTAGAACTATGACATTTACTTAGCTTACTCTGTTTAGAGTGTTCGGAATTGCACCCTTTATCAAGGAATGTCTGGTTTTGACATGTACGTTACATTCATAATTTCATTTCATTGATTTGAGTGTGCTGCTAGAGTATACTGTAAACTCAAGTCATTACTTTGTGAAAGAACATGGGTCCAAATTTCGGAAGATATAATGAAGTTTTATTGTGTTGTTTTTCGTAGTGATTTGATGCGTTTCATTGACCCATTTGCTCCCATGATCCCATATATGGGACGTAGGCAAACAGTGTAGACTCTGATCAGATGCAACATAATGCGGCGTCTGATCAGAGTCCACACTGTTTGGTGATAGGAATTTCAATATAAAACAAAAACGAAATTGAAAATTTAGGCCAGAGACCCCTTAGATAAAAAAATGGACGAATCCAATATATAAGTATGGAAGAATCGGCCGGGAGCAAATGGGTTAATATTGGAAAGCTTAACCTCTTGATTGTGGGAAACGAGTGTGCCGATATCTGCAAAACGTGTAGACTCAAAACAGAGGATTCATAAAGGAGCAGTATGACCAGGATCTACACTGTTTGTCACACTTCTCACAAAGTATACCCTTTACATACTGAATGGATTCTGTCATAAAACAGTGCTGGGTCATTCCACTTTAAAAAATCAGCATTCAAACAAGTTGTATTGCAGTATTTGACATATATGTATTACACACTGATGTACCTACGTTTAGTTATAAACACACAATAACACTAGACATACACTTCATTAACTCTACTGGAGCTACCATACTTTCTGTAGTATTTTTCATTGTCATATGTTCCTCGAATTAGTATTACACTAAACCCCATCTAAACCATAATTCTAGTAGAGAAGAATTTAGATACATTTGGGCACGTGCATGCTTAATGCAGTATGAAAGTCACGCAGAAAGCTCCTAACGCCCGGTTTAGATAGAGTTTACTGTATAAAAGGACCTTAGTGGTCGAAATATTAGATCAGAGCAATTCGAGTATTTATGTATTGTTTTAGAACAATGTGTATAGCACACACTCGTGACAAGTTATTTATATTATATGGGCAGAGGGCAGATGAGGGTTAGGGTTAGGTTAAAGTGTTAGGGTTATTATAACTCGTTTACCCGTCTCCCTTTTATTAATTTCGCTTCTTAGGAAAAGGTTGACGGGGTCTCATTCGAATTAATATAACTCGTTTAGTTTACCTATCTCCCTTGTTCCTAATTTCGTTTCGTAGGAAAGGTTTGACGCGGTCTCATTCTGGTTAATTAGATAAATATTGCTTTAAACCTATTCGTCAAAGTGACGCCTCTTCACGACACTGTAAACAGAGCAGATCAAGATCTAAGGACTTGTATAGGAGTGTTCTGATCAGGATGGGTCTGGTCTGCTTGTTGATAGAATTATATATATATCTATTTGCACGTTTGATATGCACATGTAAAACTTTACCTGATGATATTTAAACAATCATTTATTAAACAGGTTGAGGGTTTAAACGTTTAGAAGAATCATAATGTGTTAACAACAGTTGCTTGTAAAACTTCGTACATGAGTGCTATTTCATGAACACCTGTATGTATCAATGTTTATGTATATAGGTTATGCTCTTCGTATATGGAGGACAATAAAGTACAGTAAACACTCTTTATAACGACCACTAAATTACATAAACTATTTTGTGTTAAAGGCAGGTGGCTGCTTAAAGCAATGTGAAAGTAAAACAGAACGCTCCTATAGGAGCGTTCTGTTTTACTTTCACCTTGCTTTAAGCAACCACCTGACCTAAATACCAACTAATTAACACATTTAGTAGCCGTGATAGAGAGGTTTTACTGTACTACTACTACTATATATATATATCAAATTGACAATCAACCAATTAACTAGCACGATATACTGTAAAGTCTCACTAATACGACCACTATAAAGAACTATAATTCTGGTGGTAGCTTAATACACGACAAAAGCGATGCAAAAAGCCCCGATTGGAACTTTTTGTATTTCTTTTGTCCTGCAATAAGCAACCATGTACATTTAGAGACTCCTACGTTAATAAAGTATGACGTCGCATTACTCAGACTTTATTGTATAGGACTTATGAAGATTTTCGACGGTAACAAGCAGAGCTTAGTTGCCGCGTTGTAATGGGTCCGCACTATAATTATGCAGCTAACAATTTATAAAATACTGCTGCTGGTGGTGCAATTCCTGATCAGGCGACGCAATTTCCTAGTGACATTTTACCAAATGGTAATTTACTGTAACCGAAACCATAGATAAAGCGATGCATTCAAATATTTAAATTGTCAGGTCTTCACCGAAATCTATTTTGTGACCTTCTTTAGAACCGTCCTTTCGAGATGAGTCTAAACAGTATTAACAACATACGGTTTGGTTGGGGGAAATAACTGAGTTATTTCTCAGAAAAAAGGTTTAATTTACAGAGAGTATCCATGTCTCTGTTTATCTACATTGGCAGCCTAAACCACCTTTCAATGCTTTCACGTATCTACTACATCGATGATCCTTTTAACATGTCTGACCTGTCTGTCAAACTGAAGGATGTCAATTGATAAAATGTTCTCTTAGGCGTTAAATCTTTCAACACTATAAGCTGATTTTGATGACCTTTGCGGACAATTTGGACGCCAAATGACACTGTGACTCGTCTGAATCTAAAGTGATTGACACTCTGATAAGGTTCCTTCGAAAAACAAAACAGTACAAATGGGTACTTTTACAAGAATAATAGACACCAGGGTTTGCAGACGAAAGTTCCTAAATTCATTCCCTCCTAGACTATTTTTAGACCCAACCTCTTTGAATTAATCTATCGAAAAGCAGCATTAACCATAAAAAAGGAAACTCTTAGAATGGTGTACATGTGTATATATATCATTGTGATCAATAGAGCATTTGCTCACAATGGTTTCAAGAAGTGACTTTCATAGAGGCACAGAAAGGCGTACTTATGGATGAAATGGTTAAAGTATTTTTAAGTCAAAGATTTGCCAGATAATATGCAGAAACGATGGAATGCAGAATTACTCGAAAGTCTAGATTATATTAAGAGTGAAGTGATGAAATAAAACAAATTTTGAAACTGAGCTAGCCAAATAGACATCGTATCGCAGGTCGACATGATCGCAGATAGCCATGGAATCGCAGGTCGCCATGATCACAGATAGTCACTGTATCGTAGATGACCATGATCACAGATAGCAATTGTATCCCAGATCGCTATGATCGCAGTTTTTTAGCTATTGTATCGAAAATCGCCAGTATCGCAGATAGTCATTGTATCGTAGATCACAAATCATAGAGTACATTATTTCTCTGTATACTCTGTATGGATGTTTTTTTCACACGAAATTAATCGAATTTCAATATTTTGTGTTTACGTCATTGGGTGACGTTTTAACGTCTTTAATCCAACCTATTTGAATGAATATACAGAAAAGGAGCATTTACTACAGAAAAGGAAACTTTTCAGAACTGAGCAGTTTTGGAACCATTGAAATAAATAGAGCATTTGCTCCACAGGAGCAAATGCTCTATTTATCACAATTGTTTCAAAATGGTTTCTTTTGCCATCGAAGTCGCCGGAAAGTGATTTGTAATTGCCGAATCTGCGATTTCCTTTGCAAACAGTTTGGATCCAGATGTAACGCTAAGTAACTCGGCGTCTCATCAGGTCCAAAACTGTTTAACACACCACTTACGTTTCAGAGAAAAACAATGAAGGAATATCCACTCTGAAACTTAAAGCAGGCGGTGTTGTTTGCAGACGAAAACTATTTGTTGCCAAAAGAATTGTCCTCGTCCTTTTTAAAGACGACATGTCGTTTGTTTTATTGATATGTACCGAGTCTCCGACTGACCAACGAAAAAGTAGTATTTTTTTTTGTATTTTCTAATTAACGCTAAAGTTTAATTTATTAGACAAATGGTAACTTAATATAGAACAAAAGTTATACAGAAAACTTCTATAGGAGCTTTTTGAATTACGTTTGCCCTGTTTTAACCAATAATCCCCTTTTAAGACTCCCATTATAATACATTATGCCACCGCATTAGCTAGACATTTTGTATTCTTTGTGTAAGTAATGAATACTAAGTTATAAATCGCATTCTCATGTCGGTCATATGCTTCACCTACCTATCTGACAACCTACATTCCGCATGGCAGTCTAGTACAATTTATTGACGCATGTTATGGATATAAAAGACATTTAATAACTTGACATCCGGAAACAATCAAGGTATACTATACCTGGAATGAAAATGCTTTGTAACGCTAGCTTTGGTTTAATATACATGTGTAAAACAATCCACATAATATAGCAATGCGTAAGGAGAACGCACGAATAAACAAATATCAGTCACATGACGGAATCACATGACCACAATATGAATGAAAGTACTCTCCCAGAGGCAATTACTCAATGAATAAAGCAGTGTGCGTCGGATGACATTATGCAAGCGATTAGGTCATCACGCCCATTTACTTCGGAAGCAACTCCGTGGTCAGTTTGATAATAAGCATCTGAATTACCCACCGGAAAGAATGCTTATCCCTTCCCTTATAGATTATGCAACTCCATGCCAAAGCGCATAAGGTAAAAAAAATTTGACTTTCAAAACATTGATACCATGCAAATACTGCAGCGTCTGCAACGCTTTGATTATATTTACAATAGAACCACCAAAAAGAGGTCCAATTATCGGTCTGTAAGACAGGTGGTAGCTTAATACAGGTCAGAAAGAAAAAACTGAAAATTTATATAGGAGCTTTGAAGCATTACTTTTGCTCTGTATTAAGCAACTACCTGCTTTTCAAACATCCTGTGTTGCTTAACCCTTTCCCTCATACAAATGTGTTTTCACGCATTTGCAAACAGAGTAGACCCAGATCAGACAGCTCCTCTAGGAGCCGTCTGACCAGGGTCTGCTCTGTTTGCTAATAGAATTTGATATATTTGTTTCTTTACTTTCTAAAATGACTAAAATGTTCCACATTCTATATTTCATTATAACTATTTTGTCCATGAATATTCAGTAGGTATTGAAGTTTGAAATAAACATAGAACAGAGAAAGGGTTAAGACGTGTTCAATTGTACTTCCAAGCGTGTTATCAAATGACGATTATCATCGTTCAATGTTCAATATACCTTTTGTGGGTGGACATTGACTTGGGCACTTTATCGACTCGACAGCGGATATATTAACGCTGAACATCTCGGTATATTGTTTCACTTCATCCTTATCCTTCAGTAAAAATGACTTCTGCTTAATCTCTGAACAGTCGCAATTTTTATTTACTTTCGAGTCGGTCAAGCTTTTGAGAACCTTCTGCCCGAATGCCAAACAGCTTAGACCGTAATGAGATCCCGTGGAGTTCCATATACATGTAGATCCATGCTATTTGCAAATGTCAGGCTGGTCGCGCATGGCAGAATAATGGATTAAGAAAAAAGGCAATAATTTAGATTATAGAGAACACTTTACTACATGAGTCAGTCAAGATCGTAATGTATCAGTCTAAAATCAATTGAAAAGCGTGTTGTTTACCACAGAAGGTAAATGAACTTCCATCATCCACTTTCTAACCTTGTCCCACTATCCGCGACTTGACTCGCATTTGCAAACAGCTTGGATCCAGATGAGACGCCGAGTAACTCGGCGTCTCATCAGGATCCAATTTGTTTGACAATCGTGTAATAGTTTCTTAAAGACTTGATCGAATCGGATATGGTAAAAATTGATCAGATCCAAATTTGAGCAGACAGTATTTTTTTCACAATGGAATAAGTGTTAAGCCGCTTATTATTGGTGTATGACATGTGATGGAGGAATATCGCCATTTGAGAACATCTGTTTGTGAACTTTTCTAGTAATAAATGCCAGTAAATGTCTCAAAATGCTTCACACATTGCCACCGTGGCGCTGTAATAGTCTTTTCGAAAGATTAACACTTTCAACGCAGACTTTTCAAAGGGACTATTTCAAACTTCAAACATGTCAAATTTACCGTGAATATTCAGGGGTTTGTTTTTAAAAACAGAAAAAGGGTAAAATGACAATATGTGAATACTCTTATGGGTAGACTCCTATCCCTTTCCCTCATATAAACGTGTTTTCACGCATTTGCAAACAGAGTAGACCCAGATAGGAGCCGTCTGATCAGGGTCTGCTCTGTTTGCTAATAGAATTTGATAGATCTGTTTCTTTGCTTGCTAAAATGTATACAATGTTCCACCTTCCATATTTAATTATTACTATTTTGTCCATGAATATGCAGTAGGTTGTGAACTTTTGAATAATCATAGAACAGGGAAAGGATTAAAGAATCCCTCTCATCTGTGTCTACACTGTTGGCAAAGGACAATAGGGTCTCGTTTCCAGCATCGAAGGGTTAAAATCGGAAAAGTCAATACAGTCAAACCTGTCAAGTGTGGCAGCCAGAAATAAATCGAATTCTGAGATTTAAGACAGGCTGTAGCTTAATGTAGGACAAGGGTATCCCATTAACCCATTCTCCTATTGACATCTTTTTGCGCCTCCGTAAAACTCACTTTTTGAAACCATTGTGATGAATAGAGCGTTTGCTCCATATCGCAATGGTCTATTTATCGCAATGGTTTCAAAATTACACAATTCTTAAATTATCCTTTTCTATAAATAATGTTCCTTTTCGGTAGATTAATTCAAAGAGAGGTTGGATCTAAACTAGTATAGGAGTGAATGAGTTGACCACCTGCTAGCTGTTATAGACCTCCGTGTTTTTCATAAAGTGGTCACTATTGGCAGGTACTAATGTATATATACTTTGGACACCTAAAATATAAAATAGTTGTTAGAATCACTTGTTTGTGTCTGTTCGTCCATCAACTGGTTAATCAATATGAACAGGCGATTCTATATATAGTATGACTTTGATCTTCACTCAGTAAGACTAGGGTTGTGGTGCTTAACAATATGAACTTTCTGCATTTCTGTTGACTGCATTAACCCATTCCCTCATATTGACGACTTTTGGCGACTCTGTAAAAGTCACTTTGTGAAACAATTGTGATAAATAGAGCATTTGCTCCTATAGGAGCAAATGCTATATTTATCATAATAGTTTCAAACTACAAAATTCTAAAAAGTTTCCTTTTCTCTAGTTAATGCTCCTTTTCGGTAGAGTTATTCAAAGAGGTTGTATCTAACAATAGCCTATGAGGGAAATGGTTAATTCTTTCTCTGCTTAATATTCAGGAAAGAAATAATGAACTCATGCATATTAATTTTATTACCTAAACGTTTACAATGGCATGGAGTTTTGGTATTGGTAGAAAATGTAGAGTGCGATCTATAATATATTCATAAGCAAACAGAGCATACCCTGATCTGACGGCTCCTATAGTAGGCGTCTGATCTGTGTCTACTCTGTTTGCAAAGGCGTGAAAATGTATTTTAATGAAGCAAAGGGTAAAGTTACCACCTGTCTTAAAGATCCAGAATGGTACCTGGTTTTAATGGTAGCGTAAGACAGGTTCGAATGTATATATGCAAGCAAAACAGATCATGATTAGACAGCTAGTGCAGGAATAAACTAGCTCGGTGACTCAGCATAACATGGACATTATTCTCTTAACCATTTACCTCAAAGGCTATTTTAGATCCTACCTCTTTGAATATATCTACCGAAAAGGAGCATTTACTGAAGGAAAGGACATTTTTAGAAGTATGCAGTGTTGGAACCAATGTGATAAATAGAGCATTTGCAATGGTTTCAGAAAGCGACTTTTACAAAGGCGTCAAAAGGCGTCAATATGAGGGAATGTGTTAATTAAAACAAAGCTTCTATTAAATTGTTTTTATGTTAATCATGAATCAAACTGACAAGAGCATTTTAAAACAAAATGGTATTAGGAATATTTTAAGGATAACATCATTCTTATATTTCACTTACGAATGTAAGAAGTAGCTCGTGTTACTAATTACGCGATATTTCGTTCAGCTTTATCCGGTAGTTACGAAGGCAATCAAGGCCCTATATCAGTGTTTTATTGCGCTTAAAATGTAAGACGCATTTGGATTGTCTAATTACTTGACGTTTTCGTCCAGCTTTATCGGCTCGAAAGAAGATAATGAAGGCATTCTAGATGCAACTTACAAAATACAAAATAAAACAATTTAAACCTTTACACCACAGATACGCCAATTATCACCTTTGCAAACACAGTAGACCAAGACGAGACGGCTCCTACAAGGTCTGTTCTGTTTGCTAATGAAATGAAATAAAAGGAATATTAGTCTAGTTTATGCTATAGCCGAAACATGCTGTGTTAGTATGTCATTATGTAAATCAAGTAATGACTATTCATGATGCCATTATTTTTTCTTACATGAATATTCATGAGATGAAGGGCAATAAAACGTGATTATGCTCAAATAGCAAATATATCAATCCTTTACTCCAATAATACACCTTTTCACGCCTTTGCTAACAGAGAAGACCAAGATCAGACGGCTCCTGTAGGAGCCGTCTGATCCGGATCTGCTCTGTCTGTTCATGAACTCATATAGGTCTCATTCTACAATCTCTGTCACAGTCAAAAATTATTTTGTTAATGGTGATTGAAGCTTGTTTGGCTCATTAATATTCATGATGACATTTTCTCTGACATGGATATTCAAAAGGGAAAGGGTTAACATGATTAAAAGCGCCACAGTGTATAATCATACAAGAACAATACATGGCTACAGTAAACCCCCTCTAATGCGACCATTTAATGAACAAACATGGCTGTGTTCATAAGCAGGTGGTTGCTTAATGCAGGACGAACGTTATACAGAAAGCTCCTATAGGAGCTTTCTGCATAACGTTCGTCCTGCATTAAGCTACCGCCTGCCTTTGCAACTGTGAATTATGCCCCTTTTTGCTGGTCACATTAGAGAGGGCTTACTGTATTCATACAGATATACAGTAGAACCTGCCTTCAGTGTACATTAATTCTTTCGCTGCCAATGTCGCATCTGGAATTACCAATGCAAACAGTTTGGATCCAGATGAGACGCCGAGTAACTCGCCGACAGTTTCTTGAAACAAAAATGACGAGATATAAAAATGGAAAATTGCAGCAGACGGCTGTTTCATGCAGGTCAAACGCGAATATTGGAGCTTTCTACTTTACTTTCGCCCTGCATTAAGCAACCGACTGCTGTTTAAGACTCCTTTGTTCAATTCATGATTTGGCGCTGTAGTTCTATTTCATATTCGATATAAAAAAGTAAACAAAAGATCTGCGCCTCTAATATCATACCAGAAACCATGGAAGAAACTGTAGAATCTGGTTCCATGCTTATAAAACTTTTAGTTGAGTCTGAGTTCGTTCTCAAGTTTTTGATTGGTCAGGTTTGAGCCTCTGGCTCAAATCTGACCAATCAAAAGCTTGAGAACTCAAATCTGACCAATTAAAAGCTTGAGAACGATCTCAGACTCAACTAAAAGTTTTATAAGCATGGACCCAGATCTTATTATTTCACATGCAAACAGAGCAAGTCTTTGTCAGACAGGTTCTACAAGAGGTAGTTCCTACGAGAGAATGGGAGAAAGGTCAAATTGGAGTCTTTTGTATTACCTTTGCCCTGTATTATGCAACCACATAGTTTTGAAGACTGTTAGATTTAAAACAAAATGGTCGCCTAAGACATGTTCTACAATACATTTTGCGGACAGTGGCGGTGTTTACATATGTCACATATATCAAATGTCATGCATTCATTTCAATTTCCGTCCGTGTCTTGAAGCGGATAACTTGAGTATTTATGTCTGGGTTTTACTGCTGAAAGACAGCAATAACCTTTATCCCCACCACCCACCAACTTGGATCCAGATGTGAATTCAAGTCACTCGACATCTCATCTGGATCCAAGCTTGTTGACACTTGGTCAATAGTTTCTCAAAAGTTTGGTCATATTGGAATCAGTCAAACTTGCACCAGATCTGAAGGTGAACAAAGATTATTTTTCACAGAACGATAAGGGTTAAGTTCAGCAGAAAATGCATTTTATAAGCGAAAACAGGAAACAATACTTTAAGAAAAGTCATGCCACAATGCACTCCCGTTTGAGGAAACGACAGAGCGGAACATTTTGCGTTGTTTTGTAGAAATTAATTACCAATTTACGTCTCGTTTTCGCACCCATATCAAGGTGACAAGGGAACGACAAGCATAATAGGAAATAGGAAAAAAACATTTACCAATACGTTTATCGATTGAACGGGTCTTATTTGACAGTATTCGAGCATGAAATGACGTAGCCAGATTCTAAATGGGCAGCAATGACGAACAAAGCAAGGCAATATTGTAAATGAGCAGCAATGATGAACGAAGACATTCTATAATGAGATCACCGTGATATAAAAAACAGAATACAGTTGAACCTGTCTTATGCAACCTCATGTTAATTGGACACAGACATATTTAAATACAGATGGTTGCTTAATACAGCGCATAATTAATGACATGTATTAAGCTACCACCTGCCTTACAGACCAATAATATACCTCTTGTTCATGGTCGCTTAAGACGGGTTCTACTGTGTAACAGAACGACCACTAAATAAATAAACATGGACGTCTTTAGAGATAGGTGGTTACTTAATGAAGGACTGAAGAGATGCAAAAAGCTCCCAATTAGTGCTTTCTGCATAACTTTTTTCCTGCCTTTCGACCAAGAATTATAATTATTTTTGATGCTCGGTTTAGAAAGGTTTTACTGGGGCTAAAATCATTGAATGTCAGTATTAGGTAATTATGTGCAATTTGTATCCTTTCTTAACCTTTTACCTGCTGTATGCGGATGAGTAATTACCTAGATGCAAACAGGTTGGATCCAGATGAGACGTCAAATAACTCAGCGATCAAAACTTTTTGACACATGTATTGCAGTTTTGTGAACAAACTGATTATACAGTAAAAACATCTCTATAACGGCCACTAAATTGCGTTAATTAGTTGGTATTTAGGGCAGGTGGCTGCTTAAAGCAAGGTGGAAGTAAAACAGAACGCTCCTATAGGAGCGTTCTGTTTTACTTTTACCCTGCTTCAAGTAGGCACCTGCCTTTAACACAAACTACTTGATGTAATTTAGTGGCCGTTATTGAGAGGTTTTACTCTAGCTAGATTTATAAAAATGTAGTGGTTGAATGATTTGTGTTATATAATTTGCTCAGTAGGCTAAGGAATAGTGCCCTGTTTATTATGCTGTGAAATAATCGAAGCACCAATTATAATTGCATTTTTAAGGTACTAGTATTAAGTTCAATGTGGACAGGTCGTGCAAGGAACTTGAGATCCCCTGTTTCAAAAGCATGCCCTTTATCGAATGAGTTATCGACTTTTATTTCACATACAGTAAACCCCTCTTAAGCGACCAGCAAAAGGAGGTATAATTCTGAGTCTTTAAGGCAGGAGTTAGCTTAACCCTTCGCTTGATAATCGCGTCAATATACCTACCTGTAAATAGTGACGACCCAGATGAGACAGCTCCTGCAGGAGCTGTCTCATCAGGGTCTGCACTATTTACAAACTGATTGTGCAACCAGTGCACTCCACAGCAGTGATTGCACAGCGAAATACTTGTACACAGTGAAGATATATGTAATTATACAACATGGCATGGGTAAAGAAGGAGAAATGTGTTTTAAAATTCAGCAAGAGAAGGGTTAATGCGAGTCAAAGGTAATGCGGATAGTTCATGCAGAACTTCCTGTAATACTTTCGTCCAGCATGCAACAACATGTTTTAACCCATTACCTCATAGGCTATTTTTAGATACAACCTCTTTGAATAAAATCTACCGAAAAGGAGCATTAACTAGAGGAAAGGAAAATTTTAGAATTTTGTAGTTTGAAACCATTATGATAAATAGAGCATTTGCTCCTATAGGAGCAAATGCTCTATTTATCACAATGGTTTCACAAAGTGGCTTTTACAGAGTAGTCAAAAGTCGTCAATATGAGGGAAAGGGTTAAAGGTATAAAATATGGTAACTAGGTCTTTATATCAGCATGGAAGTTAAAACACTACACAGTTGTAAATGAATCTTGAATACACATTTATGCACGACATTATGATTAAGCCTTAACCTCATGAATATGTATGTAAACTATGATGACATCATAGATATTCATTAGCGGCATGAACGGATTTATGTTTTTGCTAAGGCAGAAACTGTAGAATCAGATCTCTATATAGTTGAACTTCGATATCTCGAACTCGGATAACTCGAACTTCGTATAACTAGAACAAAAAGTTCAGTCCTTCCAAAACGTACAATACAGAATTGCTGTAATAATGTATCTCTACATATATCTAGAAACACATATGACAGCTAAATACAGGTCTAAAGTAATACTGGAGCTTTCAGCATTACTTTAAACCTGTATTAAGCCGTGTCCCTGAGAAATTGTTCACATTAGAAATCGGATGGCTCGAACTTCTGTTATCTCGAACTAATTTATATTGTCCATTGAAGTTCGAGTTATCGAAGTTCAACTGTAAATCCATAAGCAAACAGAACAGACCCAGGTTATACTGTTCCTTCAGGAACCGAAGCGTTTGGTCTGGGTCTACTATGTTGGCAAAGACATCAAAATGTGTCCCAATCAGATAAATTGTTAAACGACACGCACATAATACAGTTCACTAATTAAGAAGAGTTTGCCTTTGTAGAGTAAAGACAGCAAAGTGAAAAACGATATTCTAATAATTTCAATATTGGAAAACAGAAAACAACATCTATCAAAATTGGACAGGTCTTGCAAAGCCGAATTTGAAACAGTCGCTTTGGCAAAAAACTATTCTCTTAAATCCCTTTGCGAAGGACAATCCAGAAAAAAACGCAAAACGCAAAAACGTGTCGTTCGCTTTCTATAGAATTTCTTATAACAACTTATTCCCCAGATAAAAAAGCCTTTTAACGCTTTTGCAAACGGAGCAGTCCAAGATCAAACGGCTACTATCAGAATCTGTTCTATTTGCTTATGAAATTACAATAGTTCTTACTATACGATTTTACCAATACCAAAATATTCTGTGTACATATTAATTATAAACAGTCAACTAAAACAACCATGATGTCATTGTTTCTGACAGGAATATTCAAAATGAAAAGCGTTAAACGAAAAGGACACTTTTCTTTACTAGTACCCTCATATTGATCAGTTTCAATCCGAATACAGCAACACCGAGTCTAACTTTACTAACAGTAGAGTGACACTAGCAGGAATATGTCCTCTTTTATCCCATTGACTGACAAAACATGCTACATACCAACATGTTCAGTTGTGTCAGAAACTGAAGGCATAAATTGCCATAAATGACGGCGTTCCCAGAAATTCAAGATGGTGTCCAAGATGGCCGCCGTATTAGGTACAATAACTAAACTGTTTCGGTCGAACTCCGTTATTGTTATGCATGTAACCACTAAACCTGTTGTGGTATTACTCCTACATACGTAAAACTAGATTTTAACAACCAGTATGACTATATAGGTCAAGGTCGAATTCACGGTCAAATGCTAAAATTGCTGATATATGTATTTGTTATTTTTGTAACATCCTAAATTTGACACGCATTAGTATTACAGTACATCTTAACCAACAACAGTAGATACTCGGTTTATTAATTGTTATATTTTGCTGAGATTGGTAAATCAATAGGTTTCGTGTTATTACGGTCAAGATAAAATGTCAAACTTCTGGGCTAATTGGGATTTCTTTGCTATACAATACCTTTGTATTATGATACTTTCTCCTTGAATAGATTGTTACCATATGCATATATGTGCTACTTTCAGAATTAATTATATGGTAAACATGTATCCTTGTTGACCAGCAAGTAAAGAAACCACATACAATGTACAGAACCAGCGCTGTTTGACATGAAAATCATTTTCTTTTACAGTGATGAATTGTGATACATGCCTTTGTTTAATTAATATTCAGAAAGAATGAGCTAGTGTTAATTATTCAGCAGATTAAGGGTTAAATTTTCAAGATCGAAATCAAGTTCAAAGATAAAAATGTCTAGTAATCGGAAGACTGATAATGCATATTTATTGTACAACCCAGTTCTGAAATATGCTTGAATATAAACATTGAAGTAAAAGTACATAATCAGTAATATAGTTAAACCTCTATATAACGACCACTAAATTGTGTCAATTAGTTGGTGTTTTAGGCAGGTGGTTGCTTAAAGCAAGGTGGAAGTAAAACAGAACGCTCCTATAGGAGCGTTCTGTTTTACTTTCACCTTGCTTTAAGCATCCACCTGCTTTTAACACAAAATACTTGATGTAATTTAGTGGTCGTTATAGAGAGGTTTTATTGTATTTTAGTGGTCGTTATAGAGAGGTTTTACTGTAATTTAGTGGTCGTTATAGAGAGGTTTTACTGTATTTTTTATTCAGTCAATTACGCTGTCTGATCTAAAGTTGCTGCGACATTTGAGATATCAAAACATGTATCCAATATGACACTGATATGTTCAATGAAGCACTTATTGATCCTGTGTCGGTCAACTTAGGCATTTTTCTGTCAATTTCGGGAAAAAATGCGTTTTAATGATTAATAATCATTAATGTTTTCGCACATACGAGGCACTCGTAAAACTAATTTGCATTGATATATTTTCTTTCAACGGACCCGCACAGACGCCGGAAAAAATGGTCTGCTCTGTTCTGCCCAAACTGCTAATGGTATTAAAACCTCCTCTGATAGATAACCCAGCTTGATGAGTAGTTATCAGTCTGGAAAGAAACTATTATGCAGATTGACAGTTGTTCAGATAAATGGTGAGGAAATACACCGGAGACTATTGGCCAACAATCTTGTCAAGGAGTTCCAAATTGAATGTATATTATTCTATAAGACCTGCTGTTGCCACTAAACACTGAGAGCAAATAAGAAATATGATTTTCTTGAAAACTGGAAAGCGTGAGTAGGTCTCAATTAGGTATTTAGAATCCTGATTCTTTTGTTTTTTAAATGTATGAAAACTGTCCAAATACTCAAGCAGAGGTCCACATAAGGTGCGTAAATTTCAACGTTTTCAAGAATAACTCCTTAATTTATCCACGAAATCCTATACTGTCACCACTCTATAGAATCGCCTCTTCGAGACGGTTCTAAAGAGTGATCACAGTGTAGGGTTTGGCGGAGAAATGAGTATTTTAGTAGTTGGGTACGCATCCTTATCTGTAGCTCTGCTCAAGTCAACTTCTGAGATAACTGTCATACGCTGATATGGCTTCAGATATTTGTAGTATTGTGTTCTGTGGTAGAGCTGTGTCACTTGTGTATATCGGTTTAGACGAAACTAAGAGTTTGAACTTTTAAACTTAACCCACTATAACCATGGAGAGAATATGTCTATCGTTTCACATATTACCAGGCAATGCAATATCATATGATAATTCCCAAATGGAAGATTCTTCAAGAACCAACTAACAGCAAGAGCAAATCAGAAATGACAAAACTACACACCTAAATCCCCACTACCCCACTGCTATGGTATTGGAAACCTTTCAATGTTGTATGAGCAGAAAGAGTCTTGGAGTTTCTTCTGATGCAACATTCTTTCATTATTGTATTAATATATAATGAACCACCACAGTTTACACTGACTGTCATAGACACAGCCCCAGTGCAATTAACCCTTTAAATGGTATAGACCAAAGATCCTAAAAATGCAAACAGAGTAGATCCACGAAAGACGAGAAGTATGATCAGAGTCTGCTCTGTGTGCTTGTGGAATTATGGAATGATATTGATCTAACTCTACAGTTTCTGCCATCATCGAACCTTCCTGCGCGCATACGACACCATGAAACTCAACTAATTAATATCCATGATGTCAATCTATGGATATGCATCAGATAAGGAGTTAAAATGTCACACCCAGCGGCACATGTGCTTCCATGCATCGTAGGGTAGGGTAATGCCATCATGTTGTACGATTATATTCACAGTTGCCAGGCGCGTGACCATTTCATAAATACTACTTATAAATATATTCAAAAACGTTTAGATAAAAAAGAAGGCAAAAAAGAAGAAAAAAAGTAGTATTCATGAAATGGTCACGCGCCTGCCACCTGTGGTGCAAAGAATACACGTAGTTCCGTGTAATTTCAGGCAGGGGTATACCCAACTGTGGACACAGTGACCCAAGACATAGGCAGTAAAACTATTTCGCTTTCAATATCGCACCTGTGATTACCTATGCAAACAGTTTGGATCCAGATGAAACGCAGAGTAACTCGGCGTCTCACCAGGATCCAAACTGTTTGTCACTATGGTAGTTTTATTAATGAAATGGGAAGATATGAAACAGACGAACACTTTTGTAGACGACTCTATTTGGTAACTAATGAGTTAAACCATTCCCTGCTATTGACGACTTTTGGCGACTCTGCAAAAGTCACATTGTTAAACCATTGTGATAAATAGAGCATTTGCTCATATAGGAGAAAATGCCCTATTTATCACAATGGTTTCAAACTACAAAATTTTAAGATTTTCCTTTTCTATAGTTAATGCTCCTTTTCGGTAGATTTATTCAAAGAGGTTGTATCTAAAAATAGCATATGAGGTAATGGGTTAACTGATAATTACAGCATTCCACATTGTTTTGTTTTTTTGAAACCGGGAAAACGACGCAAAGGTACAGATAAAATAAACATGTTTCTGCAAATATACTTGAAATGAGGCTATTCAGCTTTAAAACAAGGCTATTGATATTTTAATCTCACAAGCCGACAGGCACAACTTTAATTTGTATAGCTATTATTCAGTGATTTGAAATTGGCTTCATGCTAATCATTCTTTACATGCAAATAGTATCGACGATTCAAATACATGTATCAAAACAGCAGAGTATACAACCAGAACAGGCCCCGAGGTTATAAAACTTTTGAGTCTGAGTTCATTCTCAAGCATCTAATTGGTCAGATTCTGAGCAATCAGATACTTGAGAATGATCTCAGACTCAGAGGTTTTATAACCTTGGACCCTGATCGAGACACAATAATTCTTGTCAAGAGTTACTAGAGTTTTTTCTTTTCTTTAAGTGGTTCTTATATTTGTTATTAAATTAACTCTCTCTCTCGCTGTTACAAAATAATGACTGCTCAAATTTGAATCTGGTGCAATTTACTCTTTTTTATTATTATTTAAGTTTTTGAGAAACTGTTGACCGAGTGTCAAACAGCTGAGTTACTCAGTGTCTCATCTGAATCGAAACTGCTTGCAAACGGGAGTCAAGTCGCTGGAAATGGGATAAGAGATACAGAGCTACAGATAAAGGTGCGTACCCAAATGCTAAAATCGTCATATCTCCACCAAACCCTATACTGTAACCACTCATTAGAATCGTCTCAAAGAGACGATTCTAAAGAGTGGTGACATTATAGGGTTTGGTGGAGAAATAAAGGAGCTATTCTTGAAAATACTTAAATTTACGCATCTTATCTGGAGCTCTGCAGTAACAGTAACAGAACCACAGATAAAGGAACGCATTATAATCGAACTGATCACCGTTAAAATATGTGAAATAAGCTGGTCGTTTAAAGAGAAATGGAACATTTTCAAAACGTTGATAAGAAGTGTCTTCATAGTTACACGAACTATCGTGTGTCAGTTGTTATTCAGTAGACAATTCATTTATGATTGTCTGTGTAAAAGATTACCAAAGATTTCCACAGAAGTACACTTTAGGGCGAAACGTTATATTTCAACAAGTACTTTGTGTCACGGGCAATATTTTGATTAGTTACTATTATATACAGTTGAACTTCAATATCTCGAGCTTCATGGGACCATACAAATTACTTGGAAATAATAGAAATGTGAGTCCTAACCTGGACCATTTTTAAGGTTCACAGTTTAATGCAGGTTTAAAGTAATGCTGAAAGCTCCTGCATCCTAGTTTTGCGTAGTGATATTTTTTAGAACATTTATGTATTGAAAAGTTTGGAAGGGCAGAACTTTTACTTCGAGTTATTCCAATGTTCGGGTTATCCGAGTTCGAGATACCGAAGTGTGACTGTATTTAAAACACCGTAAAAATATATGTATTTAATGATTCCCTTTAGTCAAAGGAACAGTCCTGGAACAATAATTAAGACATACCAAGCTCATGTAAAGTATTTGAATACGTAGATTCAATAGGATAAGGCAACCTCGTATTGTGCGTATACAGTAAAACCTCTCTATATCGACAACTAAGTTACATTCAGTATTTTGTGTTAAAGGCAGGTGGCTGCTTAAAGCAAGGTGAACGTAAAACAGAACGCTCCTATAGGAGCGTTCTGTTTTACGTTCACCTTGCTTTAAGCAGCCACCTGCCCTAAATACCAACTAATTCACACAACTTAGTGGCCATTATAGAAAGGTTTTACTGTATGTCGAATAGTCTCCATTAATCGACCTGTTCTGTAAGAGAGACACTCTTTGAACTAACATAAAACATCAACTTGACCTCGTAATAGTTCTTAGTCACGTGTCAAAATCAGGCCTCATGACCAGCTGACATGCCTATGTTAATGCAGGACAAAGGAGCTTTCTGCAAGAATCTTGTTCTGCATTGATTAACAACCAGCTTTAAAGACACATGGTTATATTTCTTTTCACTTCCTTCCAATAGTCACTGTTTCGTTGCCAATGTCGCATCTGTGATAAATGTCGCATCTGTGATAAATGTCGCATCTGCCATCACCAATGCAAACAGTTTCAATCCAGATAAGACGCCAAGTAATTCGGTGTCTCATCAGGATCTAAACTGTCTTTTACTCTGGTAATGTTTTATGGAAGAAAATGGGAAGAAATTAAACAAACGAACATTGCGACAGACGACAAATTTTGCAGACGACAATATTTGGCAGCGAAAGAGTCAAAACATGTTTCACTGTACTGGATAACTAAAAATCGTTTTGTTGTCATACAACTCATATCGAAGTCAGCGACTGAATATTAAATATGTAGCCTGCTAGGCAATATCCAAACTTTGTCGGAAGTAAATGTCGTTTATTTCAGTTTGAAGTCCAGATGTCCAGATAGATGCGTAATTTTAAACATTTTCAATAATAGCTCCTTTATTTTTCCATCAAATCATATACCGTGACCACTTTTTAGAATCGTCTCTTCGAGATGATTCTAAAGAGTTGTCATAGTATGGGGTTAGGTGGAGAAATTACAATTGTAGTATTTGGGTACGCACATTTACCTGTAGATCTGTACTATTTCATCTAGACATTATCTTGTATTTCTATGAAATAAAGTGTGGATCCTGATCTGACACCAACTCACTAGTCACGTGAAATATGGATACAAACTGATTTCAATATAGATGACATGCATATTTCTTTTTCTAAAAGCATCGAATAACTGTATTTCTAATTAGCCTGATTGTTATTTATCGACAGTGCACTGAATTTTCAAATGGACTTTTCCAAACTTCAACAGGTCAAGCTAACGATACATATTCAGTGATTGTTTTAACCCTTTCTTCCATAGGCTATTTTTAAACCAACCTCTTTGAATGAATCTGCCCAAAAGGAGCATTTACTAGAGAAAGGGAAACTGTTAGAAGTGTGTAGTATTTAAACCACTGTGATAAATAGAGCATTTGCTCCTAATGCTCTATTTATCAAAATGGTTTCAAGAAGTGACTATTACAGGGGCATAGAAAGGCGTATTTATGGAGGAAAGGGTTAAAGAAAACGTAATATTACAACAACGCAAACCATGATGTGAGGATTCCTCTAGGGGCCTACATTGCTGGCAAAGGGACATTAGTAACTCATTTCCCGCAATGAAAGAGTTTACCTCAACTCTACTGCGATATAATCAATAATACTCTTTGTAAACAGTTTGGATCCAGATAAGACACCGGGTAACTAGTACTCAATCTGGATTCAAACTGTAAAACATTCCGAATGTAATTTTGCCGAGAATAGATATATTTCAATCATTTTGAAAATGAAGTGAACGAAAACGTGTACAAAGAAGCATTTTCTCAGCATGTTAAAGTTTAAACGCTCATAGCACGCACATTTGAAAATGATAAATCGGATCAGATTGGCTTGTAGACTTTCGATCATTATAATTCAATCGATTTTACCAGTAGACGCAGCATGGAATCATTTCTACGAGTCAGTCTACAACATTTGTGCAAATAACATCCTTTGATCTAGTTGTCCATTAGTGTATTACTTTCCATAAAAAGAAAGTAAACAACAATTCATGAGGAATACATACAATTCATGATGCAATATTTAAATTCTGAATAGTTTCTATTCAGGGTTAAAATGTTGCATAAAAACTCGTACCGCTCCTCCTTTTCAGAACATTAATGGTGACACAATGAGGCGCCACAATTATGAAATTCTCGGCCGGACTCCGTCTTAAGTGTTGGTTCCATATTTTATATTATAATACATCCGCACTGGTTAAAGATGGTTTAACCCATTCACCGCTTGCAAAATACAAACAGGTTATGCTTATGGTGAATATTCAGGGATTTGTTTTAAAAGAAGGTAACATAACAAATAGTGCCGAACCTGATGAGAGGGCTCCTCTAGGAATCCTCTCATCTGGGTATACAGTCTACACTGTTTACAAAGGACATTAGGTATGCGTTTCCCGCACTGAGATTGTTAAGAATTTTCTCAAACTGTAGTCCGGTCCTGTGGTAGGTAGTGTACCTTCAGCCCAACACGGTCTGTAATAAAACTCCTGATTAACCTGAAGCATTAAAGATTAATATGTCCGGTTTGAATTTAGATCAAACGCCGAATTTGTTCTATAATTCTGGATTTTTAAAACAGGCAGTAGCTTGATGCAAGACAAAATTTAGCTGAAAATTCCCATAGGAGTTTTCTGCATTACTTTTGCCCTGCATTAAGCAACCACGTACTTTAACACATTATAGATTAGACTGTCGTGTCAGCGAGACTATGCTGTATGTTGAACACTTGTGGAAAGACACATTTGCTCACTAAAATAAAGATTAACTCCATCTTGGAGGGTTTGGACATATGATGGTAAATGGAAAACAACAGTGCTTATATAATCTGCAGCCGTTAATCACTACTACAACACACGACAATGAAACCTTTGATCTTAAGTAAAAGCAGAAGACTGTAAATATTGAGAAAACAATAGTCAAACAGGGAGAGCCACATACGAAAAGACACCGCACCAAACACCATCAAACAAGACACGACACAGTCACAAGACAAAACACAACGAGACGCATATCAAGACGAAAAACACAGAATCCCTTTAAAGTAGGAAAAGAGTACAACAGGGAGACCCGTCATCTCTTTTATTATTTCTAATTTCATTATTGAAAAGTTTGACTCTTAAAGTGAAGAAGTTTTAGACTGCTCTACAACTGAAGAAAAGAAATAATTCCTACTGGTCTTTGCTATTTACCCAGTCTTTTCCCCATACAGCCTTTTATCTTCAGTCCATTTTTGACAAATTCCATGTTCTTGGCAAATTATCGGACAAAACCGTTCATGTATATGAATCTGTTGTTATGGGATTAAAACAATTGAACAAACAGGGAAAATGCCAGAAAATATAACAGTAATATATAATATGTATTTAATGATTGTTAGTAAATCTACGATCTGTGTTACCAAAATTTTAAATCAAAATTAAATACAGTCATGTTTTAACCAGACCAGGATGCTGCACACATACGTTATTAACCCTTGTACCACTATCCATCACCTGACTTGAATTTGCAAACAGTTTGGATCTAGATGAAATGACGAGTAATTCAGCGTCTAATGAAGATCCAAGCTGCTTGAGTATCCAACAATAGTTTCTAAAAAGCTTTATCGAATCAGAAGTATATAAAATTGCATCTGATCCAACATTGAGGAAGCATTATTTTTTTCACAGTAGGGCAAATGTTAATAGAAAAAGGAAGACACTGAAATATCATAAGACATCAGGGAATGTTTACCGTGTGTTATATACATGAGATAGAGACAGTGTATTATTATGTATTAGCTTGTTTTACTGAAATAAGAACGAAATGTTACCATAATAAGTTGCTGTCAAATAAGTGCACGTAACGCACTATTGAAAACACACACAAAAACAGTATTACACTCCGAGGGTTATCTTACTACAGTGTTTCTTTAAAACGACCATCCAATAATGATCCAAACACCGGTGCTTTTTAAAGCAAGTGGTTTCTGAGCGCAGACAGACAATAATGCAGAAAACTCATGCAGGGAGCATAAAGCTACCACCTGCTTCTAAACCAAGAATAAGATCTCTTGTTGGTGGACGCTTTAGAGAAGTTGTACTGTATATTTATGAAGCTACTACCAATAAACGAAGATAATCTCTTATAGATATTATGAAACAGATATAGAATCAAACTAAAAGTCTTACCTGCATGGCAATCTATCCAAACTTCACACTTAATATATCCACCATTATATCACTTACACTCTGAATATAAACAAGATTTGAAATCTTGAAACATTGTCCAAATTAGAAAATATATTTCCGGGTTTATTAGTCACGCTGTCATTTCATATAAATTCACTTAAGAGCACTTGATAGAGCAAATATATCTAGCCCCATTCTTTAAACACACAACAATGTCGAATAAATAAATGAATGCTGGAGCCACACGAGGCGCGCACTTGCTGACAAGCCCATGCATAGCGCATGTACGTGTTGTTTTCAACATTTACAAATATCTAAGTCAATGTATAGTTCGATTTTGACCCGTGAGCTGTGACCTTTAGTCCATCCGTAGAGGTAAAACGCGTCACAAACCATGTATTTGGTCCGGAGTTACCTGTGGCTATACAGACATGTAATAAGCATATATACTAATACTGCACGATTACTACGAGCTTCTTGTGACAATCATTGTCCACTTACCCATAAGTTAGAATGGTTGCAACTTCTATAAATAGAAAAGTGCAGTCACGGCTCAGCGCTCGAAATCGAACTATATTGCTTTTCGAACAATTAAAAGGAACCCTCTGTCGCTATAACGGACACTCCATCGGACGAGACTCCAGAGCAGACACTGCTTAATAAATAAACAACCGACACAGGATGTTCGTGCGCCACGTGCACAAAGATCAAATAGTGCTATGTTTCTGTCGAATTCAAGACAAGACTGTTTTTCGAGTTATCACCAAAAGGTCAACCCTGTGTCTTAATTAACCCTTTCCTCCATTAATACGCCTTTCTACGCCTCTGTAAAAGTCATCTGTTGAAACCATTGTGATAAATAGAGCATTTGCTCCTATAGGAATGAGCTTTCTGCATTACCCTCGTCCTGCATTAAACAACACCCTTTTTAAGACACATATGATTATTCATAAAGTAACATGTACCTCAGCGGGTAGACAATACGCAATTTTGTAAATATTTATGTATCTATGTATGCATTTTTTTAACGTCACTGTCCTACGTCAGTGAAGGATATATTTAGCTTCGGTAAACCTGTGTTTCAAACCTTTTTTTCCCACGAGAATCACAACAAATATACATGTACTCGAATAAGCCAAGAAGGAAAGCTTTTATTAGCGGAAACAATCGATATCAACCGAAGCTACATATGGCGTGTAAGTGTTAAGCAAGCCTATGGAACGCCATTCTGCCATGCTATTTGCTAAATGCTAAATGCGAAATGCTAAATGCCAATTATGTAAATTGCTAGGGAAAGAACCGGAATGTTCCAAATGATGGATGTAAATGACAAATGCGAAATGCTTATTGCTAAATGCATGTTTGCACTAGCTGCATTGAACAGCGCAATTTTTAATTTAGTAGTGCAATAAGCAATACTATTTAATGTAAATAAACATGCATTTAGCAAATGTATAGTCACTTGAAAAATGGCACTGTTCAATGCTATAATATTATAGTAGTGCAAACATGCATTTAGCAATAAGCATTTCGCATTTGTCATTTACATCTATCATTTGGAACATTCCCTAGCAATTTACACAAAAGGCAAAAAACATTTCGCATTTTGTATTTAGCAATTAGCATGGCAGAATGGCGTTCCATACAAGCGTATACTTATTTAAATTTTGACAGGTTAAAAAACACAACAATACCTTTGTAAATTTATCCGAAGATTACCGACGATAATAAACGGAATATGCACTAGCCTCAGGTCAAATTGGGAGAGTAATAAATGTGTGTATACAGCCAATTTTTGTATATGATAATTTCTGCAATTGAACAAATTAAATGAATTGCATCTGAAGGCATGATACAATTAAATAAAACGCACAGAACCTAATTAGATACTGATTTGGAAGTCCTTTGATCTGACTGATATTTGAAAACTACTTGGATTCAACTCGGACGGGTCATGGCTATAGCTTCCATACCACATATTCTGTCTTTGATGATTCCAAAATTTTGATAAATGAAGTTACTGAGATTCAAACATAACTTCACCTTTAGATTGCTGAGCAAATTTCTTTACGGAAATTTTCACCTACTACATTTTCAAAATTCAAACTTTAATCAATGTGTCTACCAAAATGCGATCAGGGTGTCAAACAGTTTGGATCCTGATGAGATGCCGAGTTACTCGGCATCTCGTCTGGATCCAAACTATTTGCATAGGTATTCACTCATTTGCCCATAGCAGCCTAAATGTTGAAATAATCTTCGGAGGTGTCTTTAGTTTCATATGTACTTATATAATTGTGAATAATGCAAGACACAAATCTGACGCCTTCACAGAAATACTGATAAAACAGTGTTGATTTATTATTTATATCAGAAACTAAGATTGATGACTCTTATTCAGATTTCCAGTTTTCTGTGGCGTGCTGACATAAATATGGGTTAGCTACATGAAATCTGACACTGCTGTGGAAAGAAATGTTCAGCTAGAAATTCAACATATTTAACCCATTACCTTATAGGCTATTTTTAGATATAACTTTTTTGAATAAATCTACCGAAAAGGAGCATTAACGTGAGAAAAGGAAAATTTTAGTATTTTGTATATGAAACCATTGTGATAAATAGAGCATTTGCTCCTATAGGAGCAAATGCTCTATTTATCACAATGGTTTCACAAAGTGACTTTTACAGAGTCGTCAAAAGTCGTCAATGTCAGGGTATGGGTTAATCCGTTTTTGTTGTTGTTGCGCTAAAATTGAACAATCATTAACCTTTAGCCTGTTTGGGATTTTTTTTTGCTGTGAGAAAATGTCCTCGACGTCAGTTGTCACGGTTGATTTATATAGTACAGCCAACTCGCGATTATTCGAACACTAAAATACGTATCGTTAACGATCTTTAACCCTTCGCTTGCTGAATTTTTAAATACATTTCTCCTTCTTTACCCATGCTCTGTTGTATAATTACATATATCTTCACTGTGTATAAGTGTTTCGCTGTGTAATCACTGCTGTGGAGTGCACTGGGCGCACACTCAACTTGTAAATAGTGCAGACCCTGATGAGACAGCTCCAGCATGAGCTGTCTCATGTGGGTCTTCACTATTTACAGATAAGTATATTGAAGTGAACAGCAAGCGAAGGGTTAAGACAGGCGGTAGCTTAATGCAGGGTAATAATCATGCAGAAAGCTCCTAGGAGGAGCTTTCTGCATGCCTTTCACCTTGCATTAATTGGAGGTTTTACTTTATTTCTTTTCAACAATTCGGCCATAGTACGAACAGTTTGGATCCTTGATGAGACACCGAGTTACTTGGCGTCTCATCTGAATCCAAACTGTTTGTATAGGTAATCAATTATCCACCAACAGCAAGCATAACGTTAATGCATACAAACTTCTGTTCATGCAATATAATGTTTTTCAGTGTGAATACGAAATTAAACTTGATATATGTAGCTCGAAATAGGATAGTTATGTACTGATATAGGAAACTAGACATGTGACATGTTGAATAAATGCATTACCCTCTTAAGTGACTTATGCGATATTGATTTATCTTGGTAACCTACTTTCTTCACTTAAAAGTGGAACAACTTCATTACATAGTGTGATGAATACCAATAACAACTTAGATCTCGGTAAAACAAGTACTTTTCCATATTGCTTAGCCTTTATCCGGTTATCCGCAATTTGACGTGGATTTCAAAGCAGCTTGAGTCCGGATGAGGCACCGTTATTTGACGTCTCATCAGGTTCAAAGCTGGATGACACCCGGTTTCTCCAAAGTTCGATACACTTGGAAGTAGTCAAACTTACACCAGATCCAAATTCATGCAGACATTAGTTTTGTTCACAGCGGGGCTAGGGTTAAGTGACGTTCATAATCTGATAATTCAGAGGTCCAGATAAGATGCGTGAAATAAAAGATTTTCAAGAGTAACTTCTTTATCCGCCCAACCAAACCCTATGGTGTGACCACTCTTTAGAATCGTCTCTACGAGACGATTCTAGAGGGTGGGCACATCATAGGGCTTGGTGGAGAAATGACGGTTTTAGTATTGGGGTACGCAACTTTATCTTTAGCTCTGTGTTTGATTTTCAGCTGAAAGTAGACATTCTCAAAATGAAGAAAATATGATTTCAATATAAAACATGTTTATAATACCCCAACAGCTCATGTACTGTACAGACATGGAGTTTTCATGCAAGCTTTTTTTTCTTTAGAGGCTAGTTCGGCTCTTGTTTAATGTTAGTCTGATTTTAACCTAATCTAATGATTCACATCAATATGATGTTTTCTGTAATTTTAACATATGTGTGGACACCAATTTGCGTTGGACACCAAAGTGCCGCTGCACAAAGCACTAAAGCTATTAATATGTACGAGGAAAGCACTGTGTCATCAGACAAGTACAACAGGAAAACATTCTTCTTTCAGTCGTGAATAAACTAAGAAAAAAGTGTCATGACACAGGCTTTAGAGAGACCATTTACAAGTGTCAAAAAGCTTGGATCCTGGGGGAGACACTGAATTACTCGGTGTCTTATTTTAACCCTTTCCCTGTTCTATGTTTATTCCAAACTTAATATCTACTGAATATTCTTTGAAAAAAAAGTTATAAAGAAATACGAAAGGGGGAACATAGTAGACATTTTATAAAGTAAAGAACAATGTCTTGCAAATTCTATTAGCAAACAGAGCAGACCCTGATCAGACGGCTCCTCTAGGAGCCGTCTGATCTTAGTCTACTCTGTTTGCAAATGCGTGAAAACACGTTTATATGAGGGAAAGGGTTAATCCAAGCTGTCTGCAACTGCGACGCATGTGGCGGATATCGAGATAGGGATTAATTCTGAACAACTGTCTAGACTATCACAGGTAAAAACAGACAGGGAAGATGTGCATGATATGCACACTAATATTTCATAGTATTGATCGTGGTGGCAAACGAGCATGCCCCTGTTAAAAGTAAACACCATCTTCATACATATCTGATATACATGAATAGAACACTGAAAAGGGTGATCTAAGCAGAATAAACCCTGACCAGACAACTCCTGTAGGAGCCGCCTGGTCATGACCTACTCGGTTTGCTTATTTCCTTATAAGAACTATATTTCTAAAAATTCTGTCATGGTAAGCAATAGTTCGCGCATGTACTATTATAAATAGTGCATTCTTTCTTAAAAGATGATTATATATCAGGTAAAGGGTTGAGAATAGTTGATTCACTATTACTGTTTCATAGTTGATACACTATTAATGTTTCATAGTTGATACACTATTAATGTTTCATAGTTGATTCACTATTACTGTTTCATGTGTTCCGTTTCATGTGACACATTTACTGTAGAATGTTGAATGAAGGAGGGCCGTAACTAATGTTGGTCAAACTTGTGGCCCGACCTTTTTTCTTCAAATCATATATGAAATAAAACATGTTTATACAATATACAAGGAATGCAAATCTAAATCATTTTAGCATACAATATTCTTAACAAACAAAGAAATTCTAGACAGATAGCATACGGAACTATGTCAAAATGAGACTAATAAATCATCAAACATGATATTTTTATTGAGTGTTATGAATGTTGCGACAATTATTTGCCAGAACTCAGTATATTTTGATAACAAACATCAAAGCATAGTATCTATGAAAACACAAGTAAATCCGAGATTCAGTCGCATTTAATCCTGTCAATGACTCTTTTATAATTTGGAAGATAGATGAATTATCTATGGAAAAAACATATTGAATCTCTGTTTAGCTGATTAGATTACCCAAACCAATAATACCGAGTCCACTGACTAACTTAGTTAACCCTTTCCCTGTTCTATGTTTATTACATTTTTCCATATATATTGAATATTTATGGACAAAATATGGAAGGTGGAACAGAGTAGCCATTTTAGGATGTAAATGAACAGAGCTATCAAATTCCATTAGCAAACAGAGCAGATTCTGATCAGACGTCCCTATAGCAGCCGTCTGATCTGGGTCTACTATGTTTGCAAATGCGTGAAAAAACGTTTATATGAAGGAAAGGGTTAAATGCAACTTAAAACTAAACAAAAAGTACCAGTCAAACAAAAACAACAAAATAAATCATCACTCTTTACAACGGTACTTATAGTATCAAACTCTACGAAAAGCCAATAACGTTCAGCTAATGGAATTCGGGAAGATCATTTTAATTCTTTTTACCAGCTTATGGATGCCAAAATGCATTCCTGAAAATTACTGAGGATTGGGAAATGGTATTAGATGACAATAAATTGGTAGCGACAGTTCTAATGGATTTATTAAACGTATTTGAATCTCTACTTCATGGCTTTCTACATAAAACATGAGTCTTACATGGTATCAGGCAAAGCCCCCTACATGAACATTGTGTAAAGGTAGGCAATACCATAAGTAGATTAAGGGATATTGAAGCGAGGACCCCAGGGACCACTTTTAAGTCCGGTACTTTTTTAACATGTGTATCAAGGATATACAGGCTTAATAGTAAACTATAACATAGCTGGTGTTATCCGTAATCATAAGCAAAGTGGTATTTTGTTAATTGTATTTATAGACAATACTGCTTGATTCTGTGATATTGTAATAGTTTAATCTGTGATATTTGTTGTAATCTTGACATATATATTTACGAATAAATCTATTTATCTATCTATACAGTAAACCCCCACTAATGCGACCGCCAAAAAGGTTTAATGCTGGATCAACAAAGCAGGTCGTAGCTTAATTGCAGGACGAACGTCATGCGGAACGCTCTCATAGAAACCATTGTGATAAATAGAGCATTTGCTCCTATAGGAGCAAATGCTCTATTTATCACATTGGTTTCAAACTACAAAATTCTAAAATTTTCCTTTTCTCTAGTTAATGCTCCTTTTCGGTAAGTTTATTCAAAGATATTGTATCTAAAATAGCCTATGAGGTAAAGGGTTAAGCAGTCCCGGCTCTTAAAGTCGTTCGTTTTTGTTCATTGGGTGGTCTCTTCGAGATGATTCTAAAGAGTGGCCACAGTATAGGGTGTGTCGGAGAAATAAAGGAGCTATTCTTGAAAATGTTTAATTGCACGTATCTTATTTGGCCCTTTGGTTCAGACCTTTATAATTATACGGGCACAGAGTAACCGATATAGTCATCCATAACCTTGAATCAGACAGTTTATATTCGGTCGACCTGTTTTCAAACAACTAGATAATGGCTATTTCAGACAAAGTTCAAATTAATGCTATAGGAAATAAAACAAAAGATCAAAGTATATCATTTATTTGAAGTGGAAATGCAATTCCAATATGAAGTCAAACTGTTACGTGTTGCTTTTGATTCAAACTTGTTTCATAGTCATTTATCAAAAATGTGCTTAAAGGCATCTAGACAATCACATATGCTTAAACGTATTGGCAAGCATTTATGCAAAATCGGGAAACTGAACATAAAACGTATATAGCATTATTCTGTAATCATATCCACTTTTAATTACGGTTCTCAAGCATGGCAATTTTTAGGATAAGTGTAAGCTAGAAAATTGGAAAAGGTTCAAGAAAGAACACTTTGTTTTATTTATGATGGCATTGTTTCAGACTATGATTCTCTCTGGATTCAATCAAACCCGCCCTTATTAATTCAATAAATTACGGAGAATAAGAAATATCGCACTGGAAACCCGCAAAATCATTCATGAACAGGGTTCGTCTTATTTATGTGATATTGTGTCTGAATAAACACTGTTTCAGCTTCAGATACTAAATTATCACTTAAATATCCCAGGAAAGCAGAATTGGATAGGGCAGCAACTCTTTCTCTTTCTGTTTTAGTTCTCCAAACCCGCGCAACTTGCTCCCTGGCCATTATCGAGCAGACGTTAATTTTAATCGTGTTGATCCTTTCGGCGCCAAATTTCTAATTGTCGTATGCAAACCAATTTTGTTAAATCATTCGGTAAAATAAGGAAATGAGATAAATAAATGCAAATTTCAAAGGAATAAATCGCAGATAGAAAAAGTACTAAAGCCCATTGGTGACAATCTAATTTCCTACTTTATAGTTCCAAGTTTCGAGTTCCAACGTCCAAGTTCCATGTTCCGACTTCCAACTTCCACCTTCCGACTTCAAAGTTCTAAAAGTACAAAAATGCGTCATGCAGGAAACACCACATACAGAACAAACAGCCGCCCGAACAGCAACACAAGAAAGCAGCAAATGTACATAACTATAAAAACATCAAGAGACGCACAAAGACAAAACAAACATAGGTGGAAGATGGAAGTACCGCCTTGGAACGGTCAGTAACAAAATTAACTGGGGGTTAAACAGGTTTTGGGCGCCCAACCTCTCACTTATTCCATCCCCACTCTAAAAGACAAACAGTGTAAATAAACGTATCCCCTCTCCGACTAATCTACAACAACCGCGATGGCAAATACAGCGGTAAAGTGCATGCATAACGAAAACATTTAAGTGAACAAACTGTATCCACCTATCGTTAGTGTACTCAATGATATAGCTGCAAACAGAGTAACTGAAGAAAAGTAATAAAGGGTACGACAAAAACGAAATAGTACAGATATCCGACATTCTCCTTCCGTTTCTGGATTTAAGAGGTCGCCTTCATAGAGTATTAAACCTTTCTTGTCGGCGTACACGTTTTCTCGTGGCGTCATATTTTCGCACCCTTTACTTTATGCATGCCAATGCAACTGACATGCTAGGTGTCCCCCAATTGGTCTAAAGTTTCAAAGGTTGCTTCGCCTCCCAGATAAGAACAATCGATAAGAAGTGTATTGGTTGGTTACTGCATTATAAAATGTTGCTTTGTATCCAACGTTTTCCTGTTAAACTTGGATACAGGAGGAGCTTACCAGACTCATGTATTATTTTTTCCCTGTCGTGCCCTTAACGGCTTACCTGCAGGTGCTCTGACTTCAGCAAAGTCATTGAGTACATATTTGACGGATTGTCACAGTTATTATGCTATGTTTTACATGTTGTCCTGTTTTCACCGTCGTCTATGTTGTGGGTAAGTCCAGCGGGGATACCTTTATTTACAATATTTGTAAAGCTAGGGTGACTTTGAGAGAAGTGTGAGGTTAGGACGTCCGTAAACCGGTTTAAACCCCCAGTGGTGTTTTTGCTGCTGACCGTGCCACGGCGGTACTCTCTTTGTCACCCTTCCTTTTGTTTGCATTGCGTCTTTGTGCTTGTGGTTTGTTCATGTTGTGGAACGTTTGTCCCTGGTTCTTGTGTGTCTTTTGGTGTTTTCTGTGTTCATTTCGTGTGTGTGCGTGTGCGTTTGGGGGTGTGGTTGTGTGTGTGTGTGTGTCATGCTGTCTATCGGTGTTTTGGTGGTGGTTGCGTCTTGCATGTGGCTTTGCCTGCTTGACTTTACTACTTTTCCATTCAACAAAAAAGAACCATAAGTTGACCTCAAAACAATAGAGTTAAAATGGATAAATATCTAAAGTACTTCCAAATGTTGCCTCCCTTTTATGGTTTACACCATTTACAAAGAGACCTTATGAAGTAGGGAGTCAGAAGTTGGAACTTGAAACATGGAAGTCGGAACTTGGAACTGGGAAGTCGAAACTTGGAACTTGGAAGTCGGAACTTGGAACATGGAAGTTGGAACATGGAAGTCGGAATTTGGGACATGGATATGTGAAGTTGGAACTTGGAACATGGAAGTCGGAACTTGGAACTTGGAGGTCGAAACTAAGAATTAGGAGCTTGGAACTCGGGCGTAAACAATATAATATAACCATATAGCAAATTATCTTGGAAGTAAGAAGTAGGAATTCAGAATGTCACCATCAGGCTTTAGTAAAATAGAGTTTGAGACAAAAAGTAAAGTCCCTGATCAGAGGCCGCCTTGAATCTGGGACTGTACTATTTGTCGTGGTGCACTTATGCGACATTGGCGGTGAAATGGTTAAAAACCTTATTATCTCCTGGAATGGGAAAGTAGCTTTTGTACAGTCTCTTCTTAATGTTTTACTACATCTACATCCTGGCTTTCTGTGTTGGCGTTTTATTCTGCGCATGTTTATGTACGACTATTGCACTACTTGTTATTTTTGTCTTACACAGAACAAGTAGTCTGCTAGTTCTCTTAGATAGCCATTTTGTGGGTATTATAACTTTAATGGTTTTTACTTTTAACATATTATCTAAAATCGACTTTTGAAATATTGCCTTAAAATATTTCCTAAAAACGTGTCATTTAACCTATTAATATTTATATATACATTTTGGCTTATGTACCCCTCTATTTGCATCCCCTTTTATTCACTCTCAACTAAAACCCTTTTAGTCAGTCATAGAAAATTGTACGCAGTCATAATTATTTTCTAAAAGTGTTACTTACGTTTACAAATTTACCCTTTCAGTCCTGAAGTTTCAAATGGACTATCCCAAACTTCAAACTGGTCAATCTTATGGTGAATATTCAAGAATTTTAAAGAAAATTGTAACATGACAAATGGTGCAGACCCTGATGAGAGGACTCCCCCGGGAACCCTTTCATCTGGGTCTACACTGTTTGTGAAGGACATTAGTGACTTGTTTCCTTCACTGAAAGGGTTAAACAGGATTGCACTCAATATGTCGTTCCCAATTGTTATCTTGACGATTGCTCAGATATGTATTACGATGTGTTGTTTAACCCTTCGCTTGCTGAATTTTAAAATACATTTTTCCTTCTTTACCCATGCCCTGTTGTATAATTACATATATATTCACTGTGTACACGTATTTCGCTTTGCAATCACTGCTGTGGAGTGCACTGGTTGCACAATCAACTTGTAAATAGTGCAAACCCTGATGAGACAGCTCCTGCAGGAGCTGTCTCATCTGGGTCTTCACTATTTACAGGTAGGTATATTGACGTGAATAGCAAGAAAAGGGTTAAATGGGTAATAAACTATAGATAGATTATGTATGTTATATACATGCAAACAGTATAGACCCAAATGAGCGTGCCCCTAAAAAGCACTTTTTGTCATTTTACACTTTTGTTTTAGAAAAATCCCTAATTATGCACCATAAGCTTGACTTGTTTGAAATTTGAACTAGTCCATTTGAAAATTCAGCGTTGTAAGGGTTAAACATACATATGGTTTAGCACAATAAAGGTTACACGGTATTTATGTTATATCAATTATGAAACCAGTTGTTATACAACCTACGCAGTATCTTAGAAATTTACCCTTATCCTATTGAGAAACAAAAATAATGTCTGCTCAAAATCCTTTTAATTTAAGTTTACTTATTTCTAGTTCATTCAAATGTTTTGAGAAACTAATTGTTTAGCGTCAAATGTTTTGGACCCTGAAGAGATAACGATTTACATGACATCTAATCAGGAGTAAGACTGTTTGAAAATGCCAGTGACGTCACACTTGGCAAGATAGGGGTTAAAAAGATATTCGACGAGGTTTTGGTTTTCAATAAACAGTCAAAATTGGTATACTTATTTCAGTATCATTATTTTTACCCTTTTCGTGTTGAATATTCATATGTGAATCTACCTACTATGAATATCAATTAGCTGAAGCATTCAAAAGCTGTAATTAATTGTAACCACTGAATTATAATGGCAAATAGTGCAGACCCATATGAGACAGCTCCTCTAGGAGCTGTCTCATATGGGTCTACACTATTTGCAAATGCAGATATATGCGATAATAGCTGCTAAGCATTCGAGGGGATTAAAGCAAAGCTTTTAACAAATAACCATAAAACAATAAAAAGGAGAAGCCTGTCAAAATTCATATTATAAACAGTGCCAATGTTTCATTTTTCTGAATAATTTCATTTCATTAATTCAAGATTAAGATGCTATATCAGGAAGATACTTTTATGTACAGTAAATCCTTGTCAGTCCAAATACTCACTAATCCAACACTTGCCACTTCGAACGCTCTTATAAATATCATTAATAAAAACAGCTTAATATAGAGTGAAAACCACAGAGAAAGGTCCTCTAGGACGTTTAGATATGACTTTCGCCTTGAATTAATCAGCCATCTGTCTAAAAAGTTCACAATTAATCATTATCAAACGTTCGGATAAGCGAGGCTTTATTAAAAGTTTAGATTAATGAGATTTTACGGTTATAGTATTAAATCAAACCGATCACATGTGCTGCAATGGTGTTCTGGGAACTCTATACTTGTGTTAAGAAATATAAATAGGCTTATTAACCATTTGCGTTCTGTGCACATTTTGTTGTTATAAAATTGCGCTCGTTTCATTTTCAAAAATAAAGCTATAAAAATAAAAAAAAAAACTATATCCAATTTCACAACAGAAAACCAAAATCAGAGTATTCGACAGATTAGATCCTGATGAATAGCCATGTTATTCGATACTCATCTAAACTGTTTGCACAAAGTAATCATAAAGTACAGTAAACCCTTTCTATAACGGCCACTAAATTGTGTTAATTAGTTGGTGTTTAGGGCAGGTGGTTGCTTAAAGCAAGGTGAAAGTAAAACAGAACGCTCCTATAGGAGCGTTCTGTTTTACTTTCACCTTGCTTTAAGCAACCACCTGCATTTAACACAAAATACTTAATGTAATTTCATGGCCGTTATAGACAGGTTTTACTGTAGTCCATAACATGTTTGACAATTTGCTCCATCAATATTTATGTAATAAATCTAAATAACAACATCATTAATATCTAATTTATATACGTGTTAAAATAAAGGCATGTCAACACATAGATTAATGGCCATAGCAGAAACTGTAGAGAAACATATTTAAATTATTCCATAAGCAAACAGAGCAGACCCTGTTCAGACAGCTCTTACAGGAGTTGTCTGATCTGGGTCTGCTCTGTTTGCAATGTGTAAAAATGCCTATAGAGTAAAGGGTTAAGAATAATAGGACACTTTCCACAGAATAAAAAATAGCAATTTAAGGTGGTTCATATATATACGCACTGGCTTGGTGTGTTAACCCATTTGCTCCCACGATCCCATATATGGGACGTAGGCAAACAGTGTAGACTCTGATCAGACGTCGCATTATGCGACGTCTGATCAGAGTCTACACTGTTTGCTGGTAGGAATTTAAATATAAAACAAAACGAAAATGAAAATTTAGACCAGACACCCCTTAGATAAAAAATGGACTAATCCAATATATAAGCACGGAATAATCCACTGGGAGCAAATGGGTAAACTGAAGGCAACTTTTAAATCTTATCCCGCTGCAAAAATAATGTCTGCTCGAATTTGAATCTGGGGCACCTTCAACTACTTCTGAATAGTTCAAGCTTTTAGAAACAATTGAGCAAGTGACAGATATTGGCGAGTTACTCAGCTACTTGTCTGGATCTAAGATTGTTTGTAGTTGCGAGTGAGGCCATGAAAAGCAGGAAAAGGATTCGCCTTTAGCCTGCTGAGCAAATTATTTTTGCAGACGTTTTCACCTACAACATTTTTAAAATTCAAGCTATAATCAATTTATCAACCAAAATGCAATCAGGGTGGGTGTCAAACAGTTTAGATCCTGATGAGACGCCGAGTTACTCGGCGTCTCATCTGGATCCAGACTGTTTGCAAAGGTATTCACTCATCCGCCCAAAGCAGGATAAAGGTTAAGATTAAACTATTCGAAAATCACATCATATGAATTGACGTCAGTGGTCCAGATAAGATGCATATTTTAATTATTTTCAAAAATAGCTGTTATTTCTCCACCAAACCCTATACTGTGACCACTCTTTAGATTGTCTCTTTGAGGCGGTTACAGTATAGTGTTTGGTGGAGAAATAACAATATTAGCAATTTTGTATTATGGTATGCATCTGTATCTTTAGCTCATGTAGCAATTTCATATCGTAAACTCTTTCACTGCCATAAGAAAATCTATAAACAATTTTGTAAACAGTTTGGATCCAGATGAGACGCCTGGCCAAGCAAGTCGACGTCTCATCCGAATCCAAACTATTTGATGCTATGATGATGTATTTGAATTTAAATGGAAGCCAAACAAGAACACTGGTGAAGATAACACTTTTTATTTTTGAGACGACAATCTGTGACAGCAATGAAGTTACAACAGTGTTTCCCTCGCTTACAGTACAGTAGAATATGTCTTAAGCGGCCATTCATTTATTGAACATAGGATTCTAAAAAAAAGCAGGTGGTTGCTTAATGTAGGGCAAAGGTAATACAGAAAGCTCCTATAGGAGCTTTCTGTATTACTTTTGTCCTACCACCTGTCTTGCAGACCTATATTTAGATATGTTTGAATGGCCGCTTAAGACAAAGTCTGTTGTACTTGCTATTCATGTAGTGCTATCTGATGCAAATATTTACAAATGTTGTTGATAAAATGCATACAACTAATGGATTTTATACTGACATTTTATCTAATGAATATTCTGGTAAGAACTACTGAATTTACGAATATTTATTAGATGAACTTTGATGATGGTAGATTCTATATGAACACCGGAATGTTTTGGCCCTGACGAAAACTGTAGAATCAGATATACATTAATCCAATAGCAGACAGAGTAGATCCTGATCAGACGGCTGTTACAGGAACCGTCTGATCTGGGTTTACTCGGTTTGCAAATACGTCAAAAATAAGCTCTGTTTTACAAAGGCGTAAGCATGTTGAGTAAATATTTTAATAGAAAAAAGCCTTCTTTTCAGATTTCGAAGCGTGTTTGCTTGCATTATTTTTTCATTGATTTTTTTTTAATCTGAATGTCAAATAGTTTGAAAGCTGATGAGACGCGTCTTATCTAGGTACAAACTGTGTGCAAAACAAGCATGAGCAGTAGAACCTCTCTATAACGGCCACTAAATTATATCAAGTATTTTGTGTTAAAGGCAGATGGCTGCTTAAAGCAAGGAGAAAGTAAAACAGAACGCTCCTATAGGAGCGGTTTTTTTTTTTACTTTCACCTTGCTTTAAGCAACCACCTGTCCTAAATACCAACTAATTAACACAATTTAGTGGCCGATATAGAGAGGGTTTACTGTAACAGCAAATGGTTTGTAGTTAAATATTTCCTCCATGAATATTCATGTTAGAAATAATGACGGCATGCGTATTAATAAGGTTAATTTTTAAAATGGCATATTAACACATGAAATTATAGGAGCGTATAATTAAAGGCGTATTTAAGGAGTTAATGGTTAATTTGTAGGTTAGGTTAAACATATTTTATTGCTCTCTTTTTTACAGAAATGGGGTTGGGCTACAAGTTCTTCCAACTTAGTTACACAGCCCTTCCCTACATAAATTATCATACATAACTAAAGAGATAATGGTTACTTAACACAGCATCAAACTAAAAAACATTAAATTATAAACGGTTGAGTAGGTAAATGAAAAAACAAATGTTGTCAGAGTCAAGAAATAAAAAGCAACATCATCAAGCAAATTAGTAAGATGGAGTAATTGAAAGTGAGTGAGTGAGTAGTGAGTAAATGAGTAAATGAGTGAGTGAGTGAGAGAGAGCGGGAGAGAGAGACAGTGTGTGAGAGAGATAGAGAAGAGAGAGGGGCAAACTAATTGCAGTAAAATGATAAGACATCTTGACAGCAACAAAAAAAAGAATCAAACGAAAATGTTGATAAACAAACAATATCACATATAGCCTAAAAGATAGGAAAAGGAAGATAGGAAAACAGGGAGAAAGAAGTAGGAAGAAGGAATTTGATAAACTACATGTATAGTTGTGTATCTGTCTGTCTCTGGTTCCCCGGGTCTAACAAAACTTCAAAATGTGAGAGCTGCACTGCAAGCCAACTTCTAATGGAAAACATTTGAAGAAAGTTGTTAATTTGCCTATATTTGAGGTGATTATACATGTATTGATAAAAAATGATAAAAAGAAGACTGTTTTGGCCCATTAATTTACGAATCTTTTTGTATTTTTGATAAATTGTTGAACTGTACTGAATATCAGGTTATTTACTTCTGCATAAAAAGATGGATTGCCATAAAGTAATTCGTTTACATTCAGGGGTTGATAATCTCTGGTTTGTATGAAAAATTACTGTCTTTGCTCTGAAAATAAATCACAGTTTAAGAAATAATGTTCAGGATTTTATTCCTATTACAGAAAAAAAACACAGAGGGTCCTGTCTAAGATGATTATTATATTGATCTTCATTTACGTTGCTACAACTGTTTCTCATACGTGCATGAATTACTGATAGATATCTATCACCAATCAAATAGTAAGGAGGAACTTTTGAGATTGGAATATTAGTCTGCAATGGGTTTTTTTTAAAATTGATAAAAGTATGTCTTTCTCTACAGTTAGTATCTAAAGAGTTCCATAAATTGATTGAAGAAGGGATACAAGTCTTTTGAAATACAGCTGCCCTTGTTTGATAAGTTGTAATGTCTTCTCTGTTTCTCAAGGGATAGTCAGTAACATGTCCAACAGTTGGGGGAACTAGGTCATTAATATAAGAAGGAAGCATATTATTTTTAATTTTGTACATGAAGTATAATTTCTGTTTTTCTCTTCGTTTTGCTAGAGGTTCCCAACAAATTTCATTATATAAGTTGTTTAAAGATACAGATCTAGTTAATCCAGTTACTATACGGGCAGCTTCATTTTGCAGCTTTTCTAAAGACTCTGCGTCGTTTTTTGTACATCCGTCCCATACAGTTGAGGCGTACTCAAACAAAGGTCTAACATATGATAAATATATCTGATTTAGTGCAGATCTTGATAATTGGTATTTCAATTTCCTCATGATATTAATTACTCTAGAGGCAGAAAGAAATATATTTTAAATGTGAGCTGACCACTGTCCATCTGAGCTAAGGGTTAAACCTAAGTGCTTATGGTTTTCAACAAAATGAATTTCAGTTTCATTAAAAATTAATTTTGGCAAACTTTCATTTCTTTTTAGTATAAAAAACATTACCTCAGTTTTGTTTAGATTGAAGTTTACAAGCCATCTTTGTGCCCAGTGAGATATTTGACTCAAGTCATGATTAAGTATACCTGCTATATCTTGAATTGAAGATGCTGAACTAAAAAGTGAGCTATCATCTGCATATAGTCTAGCATGGCTCAGTAATGATTCAGTGATATCATTAACGTAGACTAAAAATAGTAACGGTCCAAGCACATATCCTTGAGGTACCCCTGCCGAAATCCGCTTCGAACTTGAAGTAGCAGCTTGTATGACTGTACTTTGTTGCCTATTTTGTAAATAACTAGAAAACCATTTCAAAAGATTACCATGAATTCCGTTATGTTTAAGTTTGAATAGAAGGCCATCATGCTAAACTCTGTCAAATGCTTTTCATATGTCACAGAAAATCATACAGGAGAACTGTTTATGGTCAAAAGTTTGGCATATATGATGATAGATGTCTACCAACTGATACATTGTAGAATGATTTGGTAGAAACCCAGACTGGTTTTTATAAATGAGATTATTTTCCATGAAATAATTATATGTATTTTTAAAAACAATTCTCTCAAAAAGTTTTCCACAACAACTAAGAAGTGAAACGGGTCTATAATTTGAAACAGATGACTTATCACCTTTTTTATAAATAGGAGTAACCTGAGCAATTTTCCACTGGTCTGGAAAAATATTTTCATTTAAAGATCTTGTGAATAAGATTTGTAGAGGTTTTGCTACAGAGTGTACACATTCTTTAAGCATTCTATGACTAATCCTGTCAGGGCCACATGCTTTGTTTACATTAAATGTCAATATTAGTTCTTCTATTTTAGATTTAGTAAATGATATTTCAGAGGGTCTACTGTCGGCTAAGTAATGAAAACTGAATATATTATCTAATGCTTTGCCTTCGGTGCAAAACCAGGAGAATTTGTGATTATCTTGATGAGACACAGGGAGTAACCCAGCATTTCGTTCTAAAGCTTTTGATTGGTTAGATTTGAGCCAGAGGCTCAAATCTGACCAATCAAATGCTTGAGAACGTACTCAGACTCAACTAAAAGTTTTATAAGCATGGACCCAGGAGACAGTAAGTTTGACAATCAGAGTGTATGAGTGATTGTTTGTAGGGAAAGTAATATAGCTTATGACTTCACAAGCAAAGTTTAACCATTTACTCCATAAATACGCCTTTCTACGCCTTTGCAAACAGAGTAGAACCAGACCAGTCGGCTCATATAGCAGCCGTTTGATCAGGGTCTGCTCTGTTTGCTTATGGAATAATACAGATCCGATTCTACAGTTTCTGCTTTGGCAAAATATTTATGTGTTAATATGCTATTTTAAAAATCAATATAATTATTATTCATAATTGCATCATTTCTTTTTTTTAATATTCATGGCGTAAAGCGTTAAACGGACCAGAAACGCACATCGTACTATAAGTCAGTCCTTATTTGCAGGGAAAATACAATGTCAGCTCAAATTTGGATATGCAAGGCTTTGACTACGTCCGACTCAATTAGGCTTTGGAGGGATTATCTACCTTGTGTCAAACAGCTTGGATCCTGACGAGACGCCGAGTTTCTCGGCGTCTCATCTGGATCAAAGCTGTTTGCAAGTGCGAGTCTGGTGGTGAATAGCAAGATGACGGTTAAACCTCTCGGGAAGCCATGTTCTTCATCAATGGCTGCTTAGCCTAAAAGCATTAGAGTCACTTCACCACAGAAATGTTGTTTTTCAACTTACTATGCAGACAAAAATGCTAGAATTAAACTCGATGGATTTGTCAAAGGAACGGTATGGCGTTGCAGTCTAAATAAAGTATTAAAACATTTTTATTCTATTAGAACAATAGCGCTATTTATGAGATTTCTTGTACTTTAAAACCTTATGGAAATAGGATAATAAAATATGAGGCCGATATGGCGACTTTTAAATCTTTACTTCATAAAGACGCTTTTCACACCTTTGCAAATAGAGTAGACCCAGATGAGACGGCTCCTGTAGGAGCCCGTCTAATCAGGGTCTGCTCTGTTTGCTTATGAACTTATATATAGATCTGATTCTACAGTATCTGCCGTTGCTAAATAACTCCTATGTTTATGTATTATTATAACAAGTCATCAGGTGAAGTGTGAAGGCTAAAGTCAGATTCTGCTCCGTCCACATATTAAATCTAACAGTATCTCAAAAATATATTAGTTTTTACAAGAACAAAGTGCTAAATATTATAATGATTAGTTACACAATCATCCTTTTACGGTATGTCTGCACCATGCCGTCTGCTGCAATTTCAGTTTTTGAATATTCTCAGAGTCTCTTCTTTTAAATTACAAAAAATCATAATCGCAGCATCAGAAGGTTTAGATCCAATGATGAACTGCTAAATGAGATGCGGTGACTCACCAGGAACTATGCTGTTTGGTAGTTTCTTAACCAATTTACCACCGAAGTCGCAAAAATGCACCACGACAAATAGTGCAGTCCCAGATCAGACGCCGCCTTTTCAAGCGAAAACAGTATACCCAGATCAGATGGAATTATACAAATCTGTGTTTCTGCTATGACAAAAATATCCTGTGTTCATATTTCTTATAAAACTATTCACCAGGTAAGGGTTTAAAGCGATCAGGGATGAAACTCCCGATACCCGGCTCCAAAGCGAACGATCTAACGACCGAACGACGGAAGTCACATGTAGTAGACCTGTATCGAACTGGTATACTTGTACAATAAACTCGCCATAACGCGACACACCAAACAGAGATCTAAGGAGTACGGTAAAACCTCTCTATAACGGCCACTTAATTGTGTTAATTAGTTTATATTTAGGGCAAGTGGCTGCTTAAAGCAAGGTGAAAGTAAACAGAACGTTCCTTTAGGAGCGTTTTGTTTTACTTTCACCTTGCTTTAAGCAGACACATGCCTTTAACACAAAACACTTAATGTAATTTAGTGGCCGTTATAGAGAGGTTTTACTATAGTAGGGGTAGGAGATTTCTGCATTCATTTTTTCCTGCATTAAACAACCGCCTGTTTTGAAAGGAATCAACATCCATGTTCATTCATAAAGTTTTCGAAATAGAGGCGTTTTACTGTACAAGTAAAAAATCACACTGGACCCTGCTAAAAAATCCATATATAGAAACCCATATAGAAATCCATAAAGAAATTCATCTTATTTAACTAGATTTACTTCTTCCAATAACCAAGGGGCAATTACTGAGGTATATTTAGCGTTTTACTTATTTAACCTATAACGAATATTCATGTAAGATTTAATGAATGTAATATATCAATTAGCTGAACCTTTATAAAGGCACCATGGGCCATGGCAGAAACAACAGTCCCAGATCTACATTATTTTATAAGCAAACACATTTACAAAAAAGATCGACACGATAAGGTGCAGAGCGTGACATAAGTTTACCCCGTTCGCATTCAAGATGGCCGACTAGTGGCCATTTTGGATACTAGAAATTGTAGAGTCAATGTGGTGTTGCATCGATATATTGATCAATTTCAGCGATAGCCTCATTTCATTCAAAATGTATTATAGTCTAATGTGTATTTGATTTACATATTGAGCAGACCTCTGATCAGGATCTGCACTGTTTGTTTTACAAAATAATTTAGCAAGTTTAGCCTTTCGTACTCAGTGGACTCTTTAGTTAACCTTTAGCCTGCTGAGCAAATTAGTTTTACCGATTTTTTCACCTACTACATTTTCACAATTCAAGCTATAATAAATTTGTCTACAAAAAGTGCAATCAGGGTGTCAAACAGTTTGGATCCTGATGAGACGCCGAGTTACTCGGCGTCTCATCTGGATCCAAACTGTTTGCATAGGTATTTACTCATTCGCCCATAGCAGGCAAAAGTTAAACACGGATGGGCTATTCAGTGTTACGCTGACCATATGCAGCGAGTGTGTCTTTCATGGCAAACTTCCTTGTATTTAGCTTTATTGGTATGTACCATAGTAACTCCATTTCAAAGTCCATTCTTATTTTCGCTCGTACTCTTAAACCAATGGAACTATGTCGGGTGTGCTTCGATATATTGTCATTCAACTATATATTTTGTTTTGAACTGCCAACTTTGTACAGATTCTTCGTAACGCCAGTATCTATGCATTTGAATATTTGGCAAAAGTGGAAGAATTAAATCTTTTTACATAATCTAAAATGACATTTCCCTTTCGAACAAAGACATCTTGACACCACTACCTGTGACAGTGGAAATGTACAATATCCAAATATATTAACATACAATAAAGGTTTATCACATCTGGTATGGACATAATTGCGTTGGATTCTTCTTTATGGAGAAAATAACGTTCAATGCAATAAAGTATAGTTTAACCATTTTCATGCTGTAAAAGTGATGTGTACTCAAACTCTAGAGCCAGATTTACTTACTTACAAATTCGTTAAAGCCTTTGACAAACTACTAATCGAATGTCAAACAGCTTGGATTCTGACGAGACGCCGAGTTTCTCGACGTCGCATCAGATTTCAACTGTTAGCAAACGCGAGTCTGATGGCGAATAGCGGAGTAAAAGTTAAAGAAGAGGAAAGAAACCCTACCACGTCATAAAAATATATCGCAATTTTGCTAATGGTTTCGTCCGTAATGAGAATTTTCCAATATTTGCTGATCTTTGCACGCAATGTTTCAGCAACTCCATTAAGCACTGCTATGATGGAAAACTTAAGGATCGTTGTAATGTTATAAGACAATTTCGCTAAAACATTCCGTCATTCATCCGTGAACCCTTATCGAGCTATTCGCGAACTGACTCCCATTTGCAAATTGCTTGGATCCAGTTAGGACGCCGAGTAACTCGGCGTCTCATCAGGATCCACGCTGTTTGAGACTAGATCAATAGTTTCTCAAAAGATTGATCGAAACGGATGTAGTCAAAGTTGCATGGGGTCCCAATTTTGAGTAGATATTGTTTTCACAGCAGGGAAAGGGTAAGATGAAACATTATGCTTTAGCTCATTCCTCATTAGATGAAAAATTAGACGAATCGTTATAGGACACAGTGATACCTCAATAAAACAATAACAAAACAGATGTCTAAATACTATTGACCCTCTACCTCATAGATACGTCCTAGCAAGTAGACCTAAATCAGACGGCTCATATAGGGGCCGTCTGATCAGGGTCTGCTCAGTTTGCTTATGGATGTGTATAGATCTGAATCTAGAGTATCTGCCTTAGACAAATTTCCGCATATGTTATTAACCCTTTCCTCCATAGGCGTTTTTTTTTAGATCCAACATCTTTGAATAAATCTACCGAAAAGGAGCATTAACTACAGAATTTTGTAGTTGAAACCATTGTGATAAATAGAGCATTTGCTCCTAAAGGAGCAAATGCTCTATTTATCACAATGGTTTCAACACGTGACTTTTACAGAGGCGTAGAAATGCGTATGTATGAAGGAAAGGGTTAAAGCACGTGGTCGTATTAGGTAGACTTTACTGTGCCACTTACATAACAAGTCTTACACGTGACAGAAAATTCGACTTTTATAGGCATTTCAGATAATATGATAGTTATGATCTAATATTTAGCCCACTGAGGTGTAATTGTTTTATCACAATGTCACAATACAAGTACCTTTGTCTATCTAATTCCTCTGCAGCATGCAATATGTCAAACAATCTGGATTCTAATGAGAAGCCGGGTGACTCGGCGTCTCATCGGGATTCAAACTGTTTGTAAATGTTATCACCAGTACCCCAGTCTCTAATGTCATTTACAAACAGTGAAGACCCAGATGAGAGGGCTCCTAGAGGAGCCCTCTCATCAGGGTCTGTACTGTTTGTCATGTTACACGTTTCTTTAAAAACATGATTAAATATCCATAATAAGCTTGACCTGGTTGAATTTTGGAATAGTCCATTTGAAGATTCAGCATTGTAAGGGTTAAATGTCCATTACGGTAATTCAGTGAAAGCTGGTATAGCCGAGCAATTCAATTTAAAAACATTTAAACTATAGTAAAACCTCTCTATAACGGCCACTAAATTACATCAATTATTTTGTGTTAAAGGCAGGTGGTTGCTTAAAGCAAGGTGAATGTAAAACAGAACGCTCCTATAGGAACGTGCTGCTTTACTTTCACCTTGCTTTAAGCAGCCACCTGCCCTAATATACAAACTAATTAACACAATTTAGTGGCCGTTATAGAAGATGTTTTACTGTAATACGTTTTACCCCTTTAACGGATATATATGCTTATTGATGCCTTTGCAAACAGTATAGACCCGGATCAGACGGCTACAGCTTTTGCCATAGCCAAATACTCCCGTGTCCACACGCCGGCATATAAAACCTTGGGGGCAGTCATTATTTCTGACGTGAATATACATTAGATAAAGGGTTAACAGATGACGGAAATGACGTTATGTACATGATTTGCCGACAGCGCGAAACATAAATTATCTACAACTGCAGGTCTTGGACATTTTTAATTGATTGAGATTTTGTTTCCTTTGTTATAATTGATTAACCTTTTACACTTTAAACATTTGTCCTTATGCTTTAATTCTAAAATATTGCCGTCTGCTTTAATTCTAAAATATTTTATCTCCATTTTTGAAAAGAAAAGAACCAGAATCAGAGTGTCAAACAGTTTGGATACTAATTAGACGCCGGCCGAGTTACTCGACGACTCATCTGGATTTAATTTATTTTGCAAATGTTGTCACAAATTCGCCAGTAGAGTATGAAGATCAACGACAGAGCTTTTTGCTCTCTGTGTAGACAACAGAGAGTTGAAGGTTTATGACGGAGTTTATTGTTATCTGTGTTAGTCAGTAGATTACTGAAGGCCAACGACGAAGTTTATTGTTATCTGTGTTAGTCGATAGAATACTGAGGGTCAACGACGGAGTTTATTGTTATCTGTGTTAGTCGGTAGAATACTGAAGGTCAACGACGGAGTTTATTGTTATCTGTGTTAGTCGGTAGAATACTGAGGGTCAACGACGGAGTTTATTGTTATCTGTGTTAGTCGGTAGAATACTGAGGGTCAATGACGGAGTTTATTGTTATCTGTGTTAGTCGGTAGAATACTGAGGGTCAACGACGGAGTTTATTGTTATCTGTGTTAGTCGATAGAATACTGAGGGTCAATGACGGAGTTTATTGTTATCTGTGTTAGTCAGTAGAGTACTGAAGGCCAACGACGAAGTTTATTGTTATCTGTGTTAGTCGGTAGAATACTGAGGGTCAACGACGGAGTTTATTGTTATCTGTGTTAGTCGGTAGAATACTGAGGGTCAACGACGGAGTTTATTGTTATCTGTGTTAGTCGGTAGAATACTGAAGGTCAACGACGGAGTTTATTGTTATCTGTGTTAGTCGGTAGAATACTGAAGGTCAACGACGGAGTTTATTGTTATCTGTGTTAGTCGGTAGAATACTGAGGGTCAACGACGGAGTTTATTGTTATCTGTGTTAGTCGGTAGAATACTGAGGGTCAACGACGGAGTTTATTGTTATCTGTGTTAGTCGGTAGAATACTGAGGGTCAATGACGGAGTTTATTGTTATCTGTGTTAGTCGGTAGAATACTGAAGGTCGACGACGGAGATTATTGTTAACTGTATTAGCCAGTAGAATACTGAAGGTCAACGACGGAGCTTATCATCAAGATACTGTAAAAGAAAACATTTTCAAAAGTGAATTAAGCACGTTTTTTTATCAGTGTACTGGTTTATTTCAACCATACAATCTTCTAGAATTTGTTTATTAAATTAATTTGACCAGATGCTGTGATTAAATAGACACTACGACATTTGCAAAACCAGCTTTTCAATATTATGCAGCATGTGATCAGGGTATGCGCTCCATTGAAGGATTAGTACTTTAGTTTTGCTATACATAAACCAACCTTTAAGCTTTGTAAACAATGTAGAACCAGCTCGCGGTGTCCTACTAAGTTATCCACTTTTTGCAACCAACCGGAGCCTTTTTGCTTTGCTGACTTGTGTGTTAATACGCCTTTCTACGCCTCTGTAAAAGTCACTTTCTGAAACCATTGTGATAAATAGAGCATTTGCTCCTATAGGAGCAAATGCTCTATTTATCACAATGGTTTCAAGCTACACACTTCTAAAAGTTTCCTTTTCTCTAGTTAATGCTCCTTTTCGGTATATTTATTCAAAAAGGTTGTATCTAAAAATAGCCTATGGAGGAAAGGGTTAAACAGTGTAGAACCTGATGATCTGCTTCTACAATGTTTGCAAAGCCTAAAGATTGGCTATCGTATAACGGAACACAAATGTATTTCACTTTGCAAACAGTACATACTCTGTCCAAGTGGCGTGTATTAATCTGGGTCTACACTGAATGTGATGTCCGAATATATGTTGTCCTTGGGATCCAGTTTACGAAAGATTATCGTAAGCCCTGAAATACGACGAGCGCAACTTCCGGTTGTGATCGTCGTGTGTTAGAACTTAGTACGATAATTTGACGCGTTCTTAAGTGTGTGATACATTCGCCAATGAGACTATTAATAACCGTCATAAATTAGGATTTACGATAAGTTAGGTCGTACGATCTTTCTTAAAATGGGATCAAGGGAATCAGCATTGCCATATTAAATTAAAAATTATTTCCATAGCCATAGTATTATACTTCTGGATTGCAATAATATAGGTCAGCGTGACAAAACAATAATTATCTGAAGTTCTAATAAACGACGCAACTGGATAACTTCATCTTGGCGATGGCTGTCGTATCCAATTTGTATCTTGTTATAGAGAGCCTGGGTCCATGCTTATAAAACGTTTAGTTGAGTCTGAGTTCGTTCTCAAATTTTTGATTGGTCAGATTTGAGCCTTTGACTCAAATCTGACCAATCAAAAGCTTGAGAACTCAAATCTGACCAATCAAAAGCTTGAGAACGAAACTCAGACTCCACTAAAAGCTTTATAAGCATGGACCCTGGTGTACAGTACAATTCTTTGACTGATGAATATTCACAGAGCAACAGATAGATGTGCGTACTCAGATACTAAAATCATCATTTCTCCACCAAACCCTATGTTGTGACCACTCTTTAGAATCGTCGCTTCGAGACGAGTGAAAAGAGTGGTCACGGCATAGGGTTTGGTGGGGGAAATAAGCGAATTATTCTTGAAAATGATCTAATTTACCCATCTTATCTGAATCTCTGTATTCATGTATGAAATGATGACTCATGAATATTTATAAGCTGTATGGTATATGAACACAGGTTTGTTTTACCTTGGCAGAAACTATAGAATCAGATCTATATGATACCATAAGCAAACAAAGCATACCATGATCCTGTAGGAGGCGTCTGATCTGGTTCTACTCTGTTTGCAAATGCGTGAAACGCATATCTTTTGGAGTAACCACTTAGCAAATGAAGGCAGGAGTCTGGAAAATGCAGATGGTTCCTTAATCCATGCCACAACTAACACAAACAAGTATCACCATTAACTTTTGCAGAAACATATTTTTCTAGGAACACATTTATAGGATGCTATATAAGGTTTGCACGCCCACCAGGTCATCAGTGAAGTATTCTGTAAAACAACATTTGTCACGTCAGCACGATGCGTTGGTTGCTAAAAAATAAATACAGCGACGGGGGCCGTGTCAATTGTGCCATTAGGAAAGACGTTAAGTGTTAGAAGATTAGTTGGAAGTTCTGTTCCTGGTCTGTGAACCTTTCCCTGAACGATCAAGATTGAACGGAAGCATTTATAGATGTCCATAAAGCTGGATTTCATTACAGTTTTCTCATAGCAATAATAACCTCTCTGAATATAGCATTTCCACATAAGCTATTAAACTACTCATGTAGCCTTATTTTGTGATGTTAAGTCGAATATGCTCGTGATATTACAAGATTATGCACACACCTGCAGATAAGAGGCGTTTTAACACTTTACTCCATGCATATTTATGTAAGAAATGACATTATGAATATCAGTTACAGTAAAACCTCTCTATAACGACCACTAAATTACACCAAGTAGTGTGTGTTTAAGGCAGATGACTGCTTAAAGCAAGGTGAAAGTAAAACAGAACGCTCCTATAGGAGCGTTCTGTTTTACTTTCACCTTGCTTTTAACAGCCACCTGTCCTAAATATCAACTAATTAACACAATTTATTGGTCGTTATAGAGAGGTTTTACTGTATATATATTTTTTTTATAATATGACATGGACATATTCATTTTTGGCCATGGCAAAAGCTGTAGAATCATATCTATATTATATCATAAGCAAACAGGAGCCATCTGATCTGGGTCTACTCTGTTTGCAATGGCGTATATACGGTTTAAAGGTTTAAGGAAATAAAAGTTAAACATTTTAAATACCGGTATTTATTTCTGCGCCAATCCCATTTTACTTCTCTTACGCATTAGACTCGCACAAGAGAGGTGATTGCAATGAGTATTTGTACGATATAGTTTAACTGAGTAATGAGATATTTTGATAGACCAGGGTCCATGCTTATAAATCTTTTTTGTTGAGTCTGAGTTTGTTCTCAAGCTTTTGATTGGTCAGATTTGAGTTCTCAAGCTTTTGATTGGTCAGATTTGAGCCAAAGGCTCAAATCTGACCAATCATAAACTTGAGAACGAACTCAGACTCAACTAAAAGTTTTATAAGCATGGACACTGTACACATCTTATTTGCACTCTTGCAATTGTTATTATATACCTAAATACCTACATCCCTCCAGCCAAACCACCCGCCCACCCACCCTTTCACCAGACTAAGCAACAAACCGACCTAAGCAACAAACCAAGTTGTCGACGGATCAATAGATCCTCCCTAATAAAAGATAAAATGACCAACGATAGTGATATAGTGGTGTTATAGATGGCTGTATCAGCTGCTCTTTTAAAACAATTCCCACATAGTCTATTTTAAGACCCAGTCTCTTTGAATACATCTACCGAAAAGGAACATTTACTAGAGAAAAGGAAAATTTGAGAATTGTGTAGTTTTTAAACCATTGTCATAAATAGATAATTTGCTTCTATGGAGCAAATGCTCTATTTATCAAAATGGTCTAAAATGTGACTTTTACAGAGGCGCCGATATGCGGGAATATGTTAAGAAACCATTAGCAGAGTTACAGATAAAGGTGCATATCCAACTACTAAAATTGTCATTTCTGCACCAAATCATATACTGAGACCACTCTTTAGAATCGCATCAAAGAGACAATTCTAAAGAGTGGTCACAGTATAGGGTTTGGTGGAGAAATAAAGGAGCTATTCTCGAAAATGTTTATTACGCATCTTATCTGGAGCCCTGAATACGATATGACAATGTAAACAATATAGACCAATGTTATATTGCTATGACAGGGGATAAGAGACAAACTCGTAAGCAAAATACTCGGTGAAATATTGAATTTTATTAAATTCGGGGAATGAACTGAATTACTAAGACAAGGAGGAAGGCCTAAATAAAACAAACAAGTCCAGGAATAAAGTGATTGATTGTTTCGTGAATTTCTCTGGGAGAACTGTAATTTTGAAGCTTGACGTGATATTTATTTTATTATATAAAACCGTAATTTCAGGAGGATTTGTAGAAATTAATAGTTCTGAAATCACTATTCTCTCCGAATGTAGAGGTAAACTTTAAGCCGACATTTTTTCGTTTGCTAAACGACACAATGATCGGCAGTAAATCGTTTGCATTACGTCCCAACATCCCAGTGAAGGACCCAGTAGAACCCTTCTAATGCGACCAATTACTGAATAAACAGTTCTGTCTTTATAAGAAGGTGGCTGCTTAATGTAGGGCGAAAGTAATCCTAAAGGAGCTTTCTGTATAACTTTCGCCCTGCATTAAGCTACCACCTGCATCTGCCACCTAGAATTATGTCCCTGTTTGGTGGTCGCATTAGAGGGGTTTTACCGTTCCCTCAGATTGACGACATTTTGGCATATCCTGTAGGATGGTTTAAAAACTACACAATTCTAAAAGTTTCCTTTTTCTAGTAAATGCTCCTTTTCAGAAAATTTATTCAAAGAGGTAGTGCCTGAAAATATAGCCTATGGCGGAATGTGTTAAGGGTGTAATTTCATGGTGAACATACATGCCTAACAATAATCACCAATAACGGACGCGTTGAATACATTGCAAGGGAGACACTCAACGAAATAAACTAAAACACATGACTTCGTATGCGGCTGACATTTTTAATATTACTTAGTTACGTGTCAAAGAGCGGCTGACATTTTAATATCACTTAAATTGTGTTAAAGTCTGGCTTACATGCTAAATACCACTTAGTCACAACTCAAAGTGTGACCTCGACACCGACTGGGATGCTTTATGTCACTTAGTCACGTGTCAAATTCGGAAATCATATGTTTTGAACATGCAAACATGTGGAATACTTCCCCTTGTGGAGTTTCACAATGCGAATACAAGTAATGTATAGCAATAAACATATGCATATCACCACGCTTAACCATTTCCTTGTTCATTATTCATGTCAGAAATAACAGCATATGATTTTCATTAGTTGATTTTTATAATGAAATTTGTAAATAGGATTATTTTAGTATTGGTAGAGTCTGGCCTATTATAATTCCACAAGCAAACAGAGCAGACCCTGATCAGACGGTTCCTATAGCATTACGTAAAACTTGCATGTGCGTTTTAATGCCATGTATTTGCTGTTCTTAGTGTTGAACTCCTTTATCCGTTTGCCCCACGGATATTCATGAACGAAATAATGCGACTATAAATATTAATTAGATTCTTTTTTTTATACAGTGCTCCCTCCCTACAACGGCCCTCTCAATAACGATTCCCTCCTTACAACAACGCCTGTCACTGTTTCCGAAACAACAAGGCTTCAGACACAACTTTTTCCATCGTATTTTCTTTATGCCTCCATCAAACCCTATGTTGTCACCACTCTTTAGAATCGTCACTTTGTGACGATTATAAAGAGTGGTCACAACATAGGGTTTGATGGAGGCATAACGGTTTTAGTTCTCGACATACACCTTATCTGGGGATCTGCAAACAAGCTAATTATGTTTGATTTTCCCTCCCTATAACAGCTCCCTCTGAACAACACATACAATCTTCGTATCCCAAAGGGTGTCGTTGTAGAGAGGGAGTACTGTAATAGTAAATGGGTACAGTAATATTTGGCTATAGCAGAAACTGTAGAATCATATCTATTATGTATCAAAAGCAAACAGAGCAGACCCTGATCAGACAGATCCCATTACATTGTCTGATCAGGGTCTACTATGTTTGTTTATTTAAACTTACATAGATCTAATACTACAGTATGTCATTACAAACATATCTTTTGTTTATATGCCATTTTAGAAATTATTCCAATTGATATCCAAAGTGTCATTTTCTCTAAGATGTCGATAATACTCATGGGATAGAAGACAACTTTCATCTATGTCAAATTTCATGTTACTACGTGAAATGTATAATGAGGAAAAGTGCACAGTAAACCCCCTCTAATGCGACCAACAAAAAGGGGACATACTTCACAGTGGCAAAGGCAGGCGGTAGCTTAATGCAGGACAAAAGTTATATAGGAGCTTTCTGCATAACTTTCGTCCTGTATTAAGCAAACACCGGCTTATAATGACAGCCATGTTTATTCATTAAGTGGTCGCATTAGAGGGGTTTTACTGTACAATGTAATGTGCTTACATACTGCAGATAAGTGTTACATCTTCAACTTAAATTGTATATATACAAAACCGCCGAAGCACCCGGAAATCGAAACACATGAATTGCTATAATGGGCGAAAATGTAATCATCTTTGCAAACAGTTTGGATCTAAATGAGATAACGATTAATTAATGACGTCTCATCATGGTCCAAATTGCTTGACCTACCACTTGCGTCTTAAAGGCACTGAAGGAGTCACAATCCTCATATTAATACAAATACAAATACCAAGTTTTATTATGTCATTGAAAATATGTGTGTATTGTAGGGGCTATCACTTTAAACCCTACTACGCACGTACACGCACGCGCACACACACGCACATACACACGCACGCACGCACACACGCATGCATACATGACGCACACACCCAAGCACACGCCTACATACATGACGCACGTACGCACGCACACACACGCGCGCGCGCACACACACACCAGTTGACTAGACCAACATTACGGCACTCTTCCAAGTGCATTGTGTATTTACAAAATTGTCAAAAAGCGCTTCGAGGTCTTGTAACTACATTCTTTAGTATGTATCTATAAACTACCATTTCCAACACTGTCCCATTAGTTATTGCTAAAACAATGTTTCTTCCTTTTCTTTCCAGTGACGACCATAATGTCAATCAGTTTAGATCCTGATGAGACACCGAGTTACTCGACGTCTAATTTGGATCTAAACTGTTTGCAAATGTCATCAGTGTTTCGCTACATAGATTGTGATTGCAACAGTGTTGCACTCTACCCCGACTAGTTACTAAGCAATACGCAGACTACTCCTAAACGTATGTACATGTATTCTATAATTAAACGCAGACGGTGACATGTGGTGCAAGTATTGTATTATTCTCTAATAAGGAAGAGTCCCCTTCATTAACCATTACAGTGCGGGACACGAGTCACTAATGTTCTTTGCAAACAGTGTAGACCCAGATGAGAGGGCTCCTCCAGAAACCCTCTCATCAGGCTCTGCACTGATTGCCATGTTGCTCTTTTATTAAGAACTATCCCTAAATATTCACCAAAAGGTTGACCTGTTTAAATTTTGGAATAGTTCATTTGAAAATTCAGTGTTGTAAGGGTTAAAGGCAGACACGGCAGTTTAGTGTTGTATAATTATACTCACGAAATGCATGACCATGCTTAGGTATTACTGTTACCACTTTATATTCGATTATAAAATTATTTAAGACCTTATCGTTATTTACATATCAATATTTTATCTCGGTCAAAATTCAACGGCGGTAAAAGCGTATAAGAAACTGGCTCATGGCTTATGTAGTCAACTGCGATTTTCCCGCCAGATTTATGGGCAAAACGAAACCTCGAGCCAAACATTAATATGTATAATATCATAAATTTTGTAATAGAATTCCTTATGGTAATAAGAATGTTCTAGGACGCATAGGTGTGTCGTGAATTTAATGACACTCAGATGCCAGCCTTTAAGAAATGTCCCTAATATATTCTCAGCGCTCGCGAGACGAATAATTGTAAATAAAGAAACATTTAACAGCAATAAATCTAAATGACAGTTCAAGGCAGTTGTTCTGTGCCTGTAGTAACAGATCAATTAGGTTCTTATGTAATTCCCTTTAAAACAAAATTAACACACGTCAGTTTGTACCTTTCGACAGATCTGCAACAATGCTGTTCGCTAATTTATATATACGTCTCATTGCAAACCTACTGCTAAGTCTATCATTTAACCCTTTACTCCGTGAATATCCGTTAACCCTTTCGCTGCCAAGTTCTGTCGTCTGCTAACTTTGCCGTCTGCTACAACATTTCATTTTTTTATTTTCTTCATTTTTTTTTCAAAAACATAGTAACAGTAACAAACAGTTTGGATCCTGATGAGACGCCGAGTTACTCGGCGTCTCATCCGGATCAAAACTGTTTGCATAGGTAATCACAGATCCGGCATTGGCAGCGAAATAATGAGAGCATGATTGGTAATCAGCTATTGTTTATTATAGCATATAAACACAGACATCTGTGTCATTGATAGAAGGTTAGACATTGTAGAAACATAACCATACCATTTCATAAGCAAACAGAACATACCCTGATCAAGTGGCTTCAACAGGAGCAGTCTGATCTGGGTTTACTCTGTTTGCAAAGTCGTTAAAAAGATGTATCTATGAAGTAAATTGTTAAAACTGACCAGCGTATGTATACACGTGTCATTGGCAAAAAATATTTCGCCATTAGCGAGATCGCTAATATACTGGTCAGGATATATAATCTTGATAATAACTTGAAGACATAATTTCCCATGTGTCGCTGCTGTCATTTCACACAGCTATGTTACTAATGGAACATGAATCTTTAACTCACTCCTAGCCGATGTCGCCCGAAAGCAACTCACGGGGCTTGCTACCATGCATGAGCGAATATGTGAGTACCTTGTAAATAGTTTGAACCCAGATGAGATGCCGAGTAACTTGGCGTCTCGTAAGGATCCAGTCTGTTTGACACACTACTTACGTTTAGCGAAGAATTTGAAGGAGTGTCGGCTCTGAACTTTAAAGCAAGCGACATTGTTTTGCTGACGAAAATAAATTGGCGCCAATAGAGTTAAAAGACGACAATGCCAAACGGTAGGCTCATTAGTAACTGGGACTAAGATAACACCCTGAAATTTCAAAGTGGAATGGGTTCATCACTGTTTAACGATGAAGTCCATTCAGTATAATGGGGTATGATTCGCGAGATGATATTGAGTGACAAACAGTGAAGACCCTGATCAGAGGGCTCCTCTAGGAGCCCTCTGATCTGGGTCTACACTGTTTGCAAATATCAGTACACTCGTTTTCCGCATTCAAAGAGTTAACCACCAGGCTATTCAGGAAACTTACCAGACAGACCTCTTACTGAAACAAAGCAACGGTATGGAGATTTGATTGGGTGTCACAGATACGAGACAACATCTTGCATTAACACATTATTGGTCTGTGGTTGTTTTATCCATGGATATTCGTATACGAAATAATGACATGATGCATATTGACTAGATGACTTTTTATATAATGGCGCATGAACACAGGAAATTTTGGGCATGGTAGAAGCTGTAGAATCACATTATCCCAAAAGCAGTTAGAGCAGACCTAAACCAGACGGCTCCTAGTGTTTGCCAAAAGGAGTATCCAAGGAGTAACTTTCAGGGCCTTTCAGGCAGAGTAGATGCAGATCAGCAGTTCATTCTACAGACCTGGCTCTGTCCGGTTAGCTCAAAAAGTAAAGCGTCGACCTCCGGGACCGGATTCATCGTAATATTTCAGAAACATATTGGATATGCCCCTCTCATATACTTCTAACATAACACTAGAATTGCGGTATAGGGCTGTATCTGCATACATCGCGAATATGCAGCTACATCCTTCGACCTCTAGGTACGTGGCATGAAAATTCGTAGCTCAGCTCAACTTGTATATATGTTGTATTTTTATATTATTGTTCGCTACTTGATATTCCTTTACATTGTCTGATTTGTATGTAATCTCCGCAGGGAGGAAATAAAGATACTGAACTGAACTGCTTATTGATTGGATATTAACGTCTTAAAAAGCAGGTGGTTACTTAATTCTGGACAAAGGTAACCAAGAAACATCATGTAGGAGTTTTCTGTATTTTGACCTCATCTGCATTAAAACCCAGAGCTAGACTTCTTTATGTGGTCGGTTAAGACAGGTTTGACTATGTAGGATAGAGTATGGTGATCTTGTGTGTTCTAATCCTCTTACATGATTGATTGACATTGCTTTAATTATTTACCTGATGAATATTAACCCATTACCTCATAGGCTATTTTTAGATGCAACCTCTTTGAATAAATCTACCGAAAAGGAGCATTAACTAGAGAAAAGGGAAATTTTAGAATTTTGTAGTTTGAAACCATTGTGATAAATAGAGCATTTGCTCCTATAGGAGCAAATGCTCTATTTATCACAATGGTTTCACAAAGTGACTTTAACAAAGTCGTCAAAAGTCGTCACTATGAGGGAATGGGTTAATGTAAGAAATAATTACTTCATCATGGATATTAACTTGACTAATTTTCCTTATGACTTATGAACACGTGATTTTTGATTGTGGCAGAAACTGTGGAAGCACATCTATATTACTTTATAAAGAAACAGAACAGGTCCTGGTCAGATGGATAAGATGGCTCCTATAGGGTCTGTCTGATCTGGTTATACTCTATTGGCAAATGGGTGAAAAAGCGTTCCTATCAGGTGACACAGATGAGATAGCTTCTGTCTGATTCTACTTCTGCAGGTTGGCCAAATATTCCTAGTTTCATATGCCAATTAAACCTTCATATAATTAGTATACTGTTAAAACTATCTTAAGTGGCCATTCATTTGGTTTAAACATATTTTATTTCTGCGGTATACAATATGCATAAATGTACATAGTTTCTGTGATTCTATGATGAAGGCTGTGAGCTTATTAACATCCTCTCCTTGGCATATAACGCTTCACAAAAGCAGTTGTTCATAAACATTACAAACTTTTCGAGATATAATGAACTGCTTAAATATCTGTTGAATCGGAAAAGAACAGTGAAATGAAGATGAAGCGAAACAGAATGATATGCTTGGACCAATCAAACAAAATATCTGAGGCGGACACAAACCATGTCGCGTCAATAAAAAGTTACATTGTCCAGCTGAGTAGATACGGATCTATATAAGTATACTTAACGTTCTGATTCATAGTAATTGAATTAACCCTTCGCTTGCTAGTCACGTCAATATACCTACTTGTAAATAGTGAAGACTCAGATTGAGACATCTCCTGCAGGATCTGTCTCATCAGGGTCTGCACTATTTACAAGTTGATTGTGCAACCAGTGCACTCCACAGCAGTGATTGCACAGCGAAATACTTGTACACAGTGAAGATATAATTATGTAATTATACAACAGGGCATGGGTAAAGAAGGATAAATGTATTTTAAAATTCAGCAAGAGAAGGGTTAAGACATTAACAGTTTGGTTTTTACAATGTAATGCTGAACGGAAGAAAATATTTCAGTATTCATTTCAAATGAAAGCCTAAGATCTCCGAGTAACATAATTTCAGAGTCTAGAACTAGAGTTTAATTCAGGACAAAAGTAATGCAGAAAACTCCTGTTGCATTATCTCGTTACCTTTGTAAATAGAGTAGACACCGACCAGAGTATGCTCTGCTTGCGTATGAAGTAATATAAATCTGATTCTACAGATACTGCGATGAAGAAACATTCCTGTCTTGATATAGTATTACAGGTATAAAACGTCTTCTAATAAATATCCATGATATCATTATAGGTCTCTATCGACATTATAAAATGGTTTTCAGTGGTTGTATAATTATGGCATATGAGCTAACATACGAGGGACATTTCAGAAGTAATGCAACTGGAGTAATACAAAGCTCGCTTTTGATAGGTTTAATTTATTTACGTGTCATACCTTCAAAGTATTCGCCCTTGCTACGTACACAAAATATGCGGAATACACTTGCGACTGAAATGCCGACCCTACTAGCTAACTGAAGACCAGTTAGTCTTGCACCAGACGTGACCACATCGCATACGTTTTCAACCATATTACTTGAAGTGGCACTTTAATGACGTTCTGGTTTTGTGCATCATAAATAGTCACAGCCGCTTTTAAACTTCTTAACCCATCTTGAGACTGTGGCATGCGATACTTTATTCTGCCCATGAATATCACACAATTCATAAAACTCTCCTTTGCAGATACGCCAAGCTGACATCGAGTCTTTATATAGCCTCACATTTCAGCTGCCTTTATACTTTTCTTGCCGACCAATTTAGCTCAATTCGCACAAAGTGCTAAGGTGAGCTATTGTGATCATTTTCTGTCCATCGTCCGGCGTCGTCCATCGTGCATCGTGCGGTCTCCAAAACCAATGGTCTGATTTCAGAATAATTTGATGGGAATAATAATTAGGTAACCACCTACCACAATAGCTAAAATGGTTTGGATACATGTGAACTCTGGTTGTCATGGCAACCAATTTTTTTTAATCTCTTCTCCAAAACTGATGGTCAGATTTCGAAATAAGTTAATGGAAATAATCATTAGGTGACTATCTACCAAAATAGCTAAAACCATGACAATATCTGAAACAACATGGCTGCTAGGGGGCAGAGCCTGTTTTCCTAATATGTATATATAGAAAACATAGCAAAATATTCTCTTCTCCAAAATAATGGTCTGATTTCAGTAAAATTTGATGGGAATAACCATTAGGTGACTTTCTAGAAAAAAAATGTTAGGATCCATGCTGAATTCTGTTTGCCATGGCAACAAAAAAATATTTAAATATCTGGTCAGATTTCAAAATAAGTTTATGTGACCCTCTGTTTTCCTTTTATGTCTTTATAGAAAACATAGCAAAGCAGGTGAGCGATACAGGGCATCTGCCCGTCTAAGTAGACGATTGGTTGCACCAGGATGTTCTTGAGCTGGAGCAGTGTCTGCTTTGACTGTAGAGGACAATTCTGGAGTGACAGTCCCTGCTGCAGTCACCACAGAGGAAAACCGAGCTGTCCAGTGAACTTGACGATGTCCTGCTTTTGAGTCTCTGTTGTCTTCGCCTCTTGTGTCTCTCCTCATCCTCATTACGCTCTGGTTTTGCGCAGGGTGCGAAGGTTTTCCTGGGTTGGACTTTGTTTCCATTTTATCAGGGCCTGTTTCTTGGCATTGATGAGAGGCTCAATTGCTTGAAGATTTGCTTCAAACCGATATTTGTTTTTCTTTCCCTCTTACTATAAGCCTCAAGGACACATGAGCATATGTTTTCACTAAGAAAGGACAACATAGCTTCTGCAGAAGATTCATCATTGGAACTGAGGATTGCATTAATTGAAGAAAGGAAGTCGCTGATCCTGTCTGCGTCTTTTGTGTGGACAGTGTTCATTTTTGGCAATCCTTTGAGTTTTTGCATGATGGCGCTTGCGTGGTTCAACGCAATTCTACTGATGACAACTTATGGCATGGTCTTTGTCACAGTCAGCACTGTGATAACGTCTTGTATTGTGTACATTTTGTATGTCGGTCCTTTTGGTGATGACGAAATCCAGTTGGTGCCAGTGATGTGAGCGAGGATGCACCCATAAGACTCCGTGCCTGTGTTTATTGGCGAAGTAGGTGTTGTAAGTAGATGTCCAGAAACCTCTGGCCATTTCTCATTCATCTTTCCTACTCCGTGATGGCCGATACAAGTGGGCCAGTTGTCGTATGAGGTGCCGACCCGGGCGTTGAAGTCGCCATGGAGGTAAAGGTCTTCTGTTGGTGACAACCGTCTAATCAGAGAATCAAGCTCTTCGTAGAATGCATCTTTCCCACCAGGAAATGATGCGAGGGTATGGGCGTAACATGCAATGAGGTTTACATTACATGTAATGAAGCTGACCCTTAGTGAAAGCAAATGTTCTGTGCCTCAAGGTGGTGGCCCTATCATGGGTAAAGTGATGTATTCACTGCAAACCCAACACCCTGATCACGTATTTCCTCTTGGCACTTCCCTCTACTAGAAGAAGTGTAGTTCTTCTCTTGCAGAGGTCCGTCATTAGCAAGCCTGGTCTCCTGTAGTGTTGCAATATCCACGTTGAGCCCTTCTAGTTTGGAGTCAATGGCTGCTGCTTTACGTGCGTCGCTGATCTGTTGGAAATCACTTGATAAGCCTCGCATCAATGTTCTTATGCTCCAGCTTGCTAGGCGAAGTGCCGGGGACTTCGTTTTCATTTTCTGTTTCCTAGATGCTAATGGTTACAGTCTGCTTGACTGGCATCACCTTAAGCTCTCTGAACACCAAGAAGCAGGTAGAATGTGGCGGACCAACACCTTACTTGCTGGGTGCTGCCCAGATTCTGGCGGGCGGTAGCTGATCCGTGGGAGACAACACGTGGTGTCCTCCTCTTCGCGAATCTAGTCTGGGCTTATAACCTGTAACTACTGTCCCCCGTGGTGTGCCTTTGTGTGTAGCACAAGGATTGAGTGTCCTCTCAATGGCACAATGCCTTGGTAAGTATATGGAGACCCTGGGCTGCCCAGACGTCAATGTCTCCCTCTCAGCCGCTCAGATGTGGTATCAGGTTGTCTAGTTTATTAGTTTGTCTATGTATAAGCATGACTACAGCATGTACACACGCAAATGTGGTATGTCCGTGTAGAGAATGGATGTCTTGTTAAACTGGTACAGTTTTTACGCGAATCCCGTTTACGGCGAGATGCCACGGTGATTACTTCTGAAATGCCTCTCGTAGATTTCAATAAACATTTTCTTTAAATGCCATCTGCACTTAAACTGCAAAACTTCACAGTAATGTTATTTTGATGGTATTCTATCAAAGTAAAACATAGCGGCCTGGACAAGTAGGGTAGTTGTAGATAATCGATCACTTGGCCTATTAAAGTGATATTTTCAATAATATCTTAAAACACGATATTTGTTATGCTCAATTATTCTTATGACGATTTCAGTTTGAACTTATATAAAAATGCCCCATGCGATACGTATATAATTGTTGGGTTGTACAACAACATACTTTCGTCTAATGTCGAACAGTTAGGAAACTAAAATGCTACCCGAATACGTGTAAATACTAATACATCGGCGAATAACATCGATTCTCGAACACATCGAACACATGGTATTTGTCTCTTTCATCATTTATTGGGTCGGGTTTCTTGTGCTAAACTCCTTTTCAGTATAGAAAAAAGTATTTATGTAATTTTAGGCAGTTTAACATGGCGTTGCAATAGGTAGAGACTACCACTGTAACGAAGTGTGCGATACAGGGTCATCATGGCCCTCTCATTATGATTTTGCAAACAGTTAGTAGAAGCCGTCTGATCAGGGGTCTGCTGTTTGCTTCTAAAATAATATAGATCTGATTCTACAGTGTTTGCCATGATCAAACAGTCGTTTGTTGATTATGATATAGCATTGTAGAATGTCGGTTAATTTATATTCATGGTGTCATTATTGTTACATGAATATGCACGAGGTAAAGAAATCAAGAGCCCATCCTTGAGACAGTGTCTTAGATCATATAAATAATACATGCCTTCGATGGTGCTAGCGAATACAAACGTCATCAACATCTAGATACCCTCACGTGCAGACATATGTTTGTTACTGCGAACACGTCCATTACCGCCTCCCTGAAATAAATACCCATACCGGAGAATACCTGTAAATCAAGGCTACCGGTGTTTTTCTAGTCACCTCGAGTTGCCACCAAAGTCACCAACAGTAGAAACTGTCATACGCACGCGTCCATTGATTTATTGAGCGCAAGACTCTTAAAAACAAGGTGGATGCTCAGCTTTCTGTATTACTTTTGACCTGCATTAAGCTACCACTTGCCTTACAGGCCCTTAATTAGACCTTAGTGTTCACAAATCAGTGTACAGCTCGTCGTCTTATCAGTTGAAAACCAACCTTAGTCTTCACAATCAGTGTAAAGCGGGGCGTCTGATCAGAATCTACACTTTTTACTTATCTACACCTGATAAGACGACGCATTTTGAACACGGTGTCTTATCAGGTTCTATGTTGTTTTCAAAGTAGATATAGATGTTAGGTTTGGTATCGAGGGGTTCTGTACAATGCCAATTAGTGTGAATAACAATTAGTGTAAATCAGTACATTTGCTTATTGTTTTCCATGTGTATTACAAGATGCAGGGTCGGGTCAAATCCCGGCAACAGCTTTTCCTGATAATGCAACGTAACCCTTTACGTGACAGAGATGCATTTTAATTTTTTTGCAAACAGAGAAAACCCAGATTAGACAGCTTCAGTAGGAGCAGTCAGATCAGAGTCTGCCCTGTTTGCTTATGAACTTATATATATATATTGATTCTATAGTTTCTGACATGGCCAAAACATCCAGTGTTCACATGCCAGTATAACACTTAGCTAATAAATAATCATGAGGTTATTATCTCTTTCATAAACATCCATGAGGGAAAGAGCTAAGTATTCTCCTGAAACGCACGCTATGTGTTCTCATACAAATGACAATCCAACATGGCAAGTCTGAAGGTTTTCGATAAAAGTCGAGCAGACTTTTAATTTTCAACGTTCCTAAACTAGTAAAACAGATGTTTTACAACTGCATTAGTCTTAACCCTTAACCTGCTGAAATATCAAAATAGGTGTCTCCCTATTTGAATATTAATTATACAAAACTCTGTATCAAACTTTATCTCCGAAGAATCATGATGATTTTTATGACAAACAGTGCAGACCCTGACCAAAGGGCTCCCTCAGGAGCCCTTTGGTCTGGGTCTACACTGTTTGCAAGGGTCTTATATACTCTGTTCTAGCAGTTTAAGCGTTAAACTGTTCCCAGACGCAACATTTAGTTTATTATCTCCATTTGTGAAGTCAAACGCTTATTGATTGTGCGTTACTTCAACACATTAAAACAGAAACTGTGAACAACTGTCTCTGCTCTGTAAGACTATAAAAGTCTTTGCTTTCACTTTGTACATGTGTACCAGCATTTTGCGTCTGTTTGAAAATTAATTCAAGCGATAGATCTAATCAGGACACAAGCACTCTTAGTTTTCTATTAACTCTTTACCTCGTTTATAATTACGGTAAAACGCCTCTAAACCGGAATTCTAGTAGAGAAAACATTAGATATTTTAAGCAGGTGGCTGCTTAATGCAATTTGAAAGTCATGCAGAAAACTCCTAGATGAGCTTTCTGAAAGACTTTCACCCTGCATTATGCTGACACCTGTCTCCGAGACCGATACTATTTAATTTAGAAAGAATTCCTGTATACATGTACAGTATAATGATATTAATCAGATGATATTTTATAAACGGTACAGTAAAACCAGTCTAATGCGACCACCAACAACATGTCTTTGGGTCTTAAATGCAAAAGTGGTAGCTTAATACAGGTCAAAAGTTATGCAGAAAGCTCCAGCAGGAGCTTTCTGCATAACTTTCGACTTGCATTAAGCAACCACCTGCTTTTAAATGCATTTTTGTTTATTCGTAAAGTGGTCGCATTAGAGGGGTTTTATTGTATATATACACATGGGTTGCATTTGCAAACAGCTTGGATCCAGATGAGACGTCGTATAACTCGGTGTCTCACCAGGATCCATGCTATTTGACACTCGGTCAATAGTTTTCCAAAAGCTTAATCACATTGGAAGTAGTCAGAAGGCATCAGAAAATTTAGCAGACATTGTCAGGATTTTTGCAGTAGGATAAGGATTTATGATACTGCATGCGTTCATTTTCATGATTAAATTCATGCTTAAATTCATTTAAAATTCATCTTCATGGTTAAGCATTTGTATGGGAGTCACGGTAAAGATATGGCACAATATGGCCGTTTGCATGATGATCCAATTAGCATGTTTTATAAGAACATATTAAGACTGGATGGTTTGGCATTGGCAGAAAACTACGAAATTAGGTGTATGTGATTTCAAAAGTAAACAGAACAAACCATGATTAAACGGCTCCTACAAACCGTCTGATCTGGGTCAACTTTGTTTGCAATACGTGTACAGTAAAACCTCTCTATAACGACCATTAAATTGTGTTAATTAATTGGTATTTAGGGCAGGTGGTTGCTTAAAGCAAGGTGAAAGTAAAACAGAACGCTCCTATAGGAGCGTTCTGTTTTACTTTCACCTTGTTTTAAGCATCCACCTGCCTTTAACACAAAATACTTTATGTAATTTAGTGGTCGTTATAGAGAGGTTTTACTGTATATAGCTTTCGGTTAGAAAGGTTAAAGTCCTCTATTCAAGTAATTTTTATAGAAATCAGCTACCAAATATGCATGATGTCATTATGTCTTACATTAATATTCATGAGGGAAATGGTTAATAATGTGATATAATACTTACAATTGAACTTCGATATTTCGAACTTGGATAACTCGAACTTCGGGGTAACTCGAAGTAAAAGATCGATCCTTCAAAATTAACAGTGCAGACTTGTTCTAAAATTCACTACACACATTTTTATTACATGAGACACTTAAACGCAGGCCGAAAGTACTGCTGAAAGTTCCCACAGGAGTTTTCAGCAGTACTTTAGACTTGCGTTTAACTGAACACTTGAGAAATTGTCCAAATTAGAAATCGGATGACTCGAACTTCCATTATCCGAACTGATCTCGAACTAATTGGTATGATTCACGATTCAAGGTTCAAAACACTTTATTAGTAACGTAAACATTTACAGGTTTCTTGTTACATGATGCAATTAATTGTATAAGAAATTATATATGTGACAGCAATGTAATCTAAACCTTACAAATATACCTGCAAATATAAAGATCTAAGTATAATCAAAGAGAAATATATTTCTAAATCTTAACAAATTTCGACAAATTTGAGGCTGGTCATAACTGTATATATGAAGGAGGAATAGTATAAATCAAATGTATAAACATCAGAACCAAGAGGGGAAGAAATAAAAGTAAAATAAGGAAAATAAAAGAAGAGCCAGAAAAGAAAAATTAAAGTGAAAGAAAGAAAGATAGACCGAAAGAAAGAAAGAGAAAACAGAAAAAAAGAAAAAGAGGAAAAAATCTCTTTGGAATGGTTATGGTCCCTTGAAGTTCGAGATATCGACGTTCAATTGTAATTAATATACTCATATACATGTAGATCTATTTTCGAGAGTTTAATTCTAGGCATGAAATATATCAGAATAATTATTGACTCCTCTATACATATAGATATATTTTCGAGAGTTTAATTTGTCAAAGGCTGACTTTTACAATCACGTACATGTAAATGAATATTGAACAATATATGTTCTAAGAATTTGGATATAAATGGCGCCAAAGGATGGTGTTAGCCGGACCAATAAGACAGTCACCCGTTCAGAATGGCTGAAAGACTTAGAAAAAGAGCACGCTAGATAATCGGACGCTTGCCGAAACTCGGGAGAAATCAGTAATTTTATTATATGAAATTATATCATTCATACACCGGACAAACTGGCGCAATAAATAACGCATACGCCGCCGCAATATAATAGTTCATACACTGGACATTTAACCCTTTCCTTCATATAAACGTGTTTTCACTCATCTGCAAACAGAGTAGACCCAGATCAGACGGCTCCAATAGGAGCCGTCTGATCAGGGTCTGCTCTGTTCGCTAATGGAATTTGATAGATATGTCTCTTTACTTTCTAAAATGGCTACAATGTTCCACTTTCTATATTTCGTTATGTTTAGATCATGAATATTCAGTAGGTCTAATCCATAGTCTTCAAGACTGAAGGATGTCAATTGTAATTCAGTAGGTATTGAAATTTGAAGTAAACATAGAACAGAGGAAAGGTTAATTCGTCTACCAAACAGATAGCCGGCGTACGATCAATTAGTTGCAAATTTATCAATACTGACAATTTCGGAGCTTCGAACCGGGCCCATGTTTATATTAAATCAAAGCATGTTGAATATAATTGCTGCGGCTATGAGAAATTTCGTGTATAATTCTTTGATCTTCAAAGTCATGCTATATTGTGACTGCATTACAAAGGCATGCTGGTATGCTTCAAGGGAGAACGCCTCCAGAATGTCATTAATTATACACGGTACTATTATAATTACTTCATTCACCTTAATGAACGCCCCCTCTCTACCAAAAAACCCCTTAATGTAAATAGATGGAAGCCAGGCAGGCAATTTGAAAATGGCATATGACAGTACAGAGCAACATACACCAAAATGCCTATGCAATAAGCATTAAATAAAAAAAATAAGTATGTTTTTTTTCCAAAATGCAAGCGGTAGCTCAGCTAAATGCAGACTGAAATAATACGGTAACGCTGAAATCCGTCTAATTAGAACGTATGCACATGATAATCACATTTTCATGAAAATCACACGCAATTCAAGAAATTTTCCGCCCAATATTTACAGAATGTTTTGGTTTTTTATCAAAATTTAAAGAAACCCAGCTATATGTTAAGACATTCTTTTAGTTTTGATGTAGCGATTAATTTAATTTGTGTACGTTAATGTATAAAATGTAAAAAATAGAGCACATTGAGACCTAATTGGAGATATCTTAATGTCTTTTAATTAGAATTCGACCTTGCTTGGTGCCACGTATGGCATTTTAAACCATTTTATTTAAGATTTTCTTGTAGTTTTTAAGTATGGATTAATTAAATTTAAGTACGTTATTGTATAAAATGTGAAAAATGGAGCACATTGGGACCATAATTGGAGATATCTTAATGTCGTGTATTTAGAATTGACCTTGCTTAGTGACACGTATGGCATTTTAAACTATTTTCTTTTTCAGTTAAACTCCAGATTTGTTGCAAATAGGTGTGTTATATTAAACTTATCTTATCAGAGTTTATTAATACATAAATCAGATTTTACAATGAAAATGATGCTATTCTTTTCTAAGATTTTGTAATGACTGAACCGTCAATAATCAATTAAAATAATTTATAAACACGTGTTAATTATCTATCAAACTACAAGTGAAACTATTCCGGTATTTGATTCATTTCTTAAAATCACAGTATTGAAAAGCTTTGGACAAACTCATTATTTAGTTGTTTTAAGTATAATTATTTCATTGTTTGATAGGGTGTCTGAAAGCATACCCCTGTCTGTAGTACTTCCAACAGCAATATGCTGAACTAAACCTTTGAATGATTGCATGATTATATTAAAATAATGCCAACAAGTGTATATTTTCATGTAAACATCTCATATGTCTTCATTTATGTTTACACTATTTGAATAGCAGACAAGTTTTATCTTCATTGAAATGGTTAGAGCAGCATATTTATAAGTATTATGATAACTCATATTCTAAGGATTTTTGTTTCACAATAGATTTAAACAAAACCAGCATGGCTGTTCTTTATAATGGCGCCCTTTGATGTTTACATCAATGCTTTTCTTGTATTATGTTTTCATTGCGTGGGAGTATGAAGGCCCCGCGCTATATATCGAACGCTGGCATTGGAATTTCACTGGTAGGAGGACTGATTTATCAAGAATTGCGAGTGAATTTTAATTTCTCTTTATGATTATAAAAACATTATGTATGGAATAACACAATTTTATATAGTTGAAAACAGGTCGACATATTTCTTCAGTGTAGAATTGTTTGTATATTGGAAATGAAAGTATTAGAAAATTATTTCTCCTAGGTCAGGACTAACAGAAAATTTAAAACCGCAACGGAAGAATCACCAACGATAACAGCCGCCGAGGAAATGACTAAAATATTGCGGAACGGACACTTTTCGCAATCGGGCATTGCAACCGTTTAAATTAGGGGCGGGACTTAACTAGTAAAGATGTTTCGATGGATAATCAACTAAATGACAGTTTCTAAAGGACCAGGGACACGGAACTGAAGAGCGTTAAACTTTGTTGGTTACTATGACAATCAGACTGAAATTGCTGCTTTTTAAAAGAGATCCAGGGATAAGATGGTGACGGCTGATTCTATAATCGAGAAAACGATAAAGAACACATTCTTTATGGAAGTGAAATTGCCCGAACTTTAGATCTGCAAAAAGCTGTGACTTTGAGAAAAGGTTCCGATTAGAAATCGGATATCTATCTATCTATTCATTCTGCAGCACCCCCTCGCGGAGATTATGTGCAGCTTGTGTGCATATGCGATTAGAAATATCAGCTTATAAATAATCACGATGTCTTGATTTCTTACATGAATATTTAGCAAGATGGGGGATAAGATGTCCAGTGTTAGGCTGGAAGGGTTATTGTATAACTAGGACCATCTGACTAAAATGGCTGCTGTTTCAAGGAACCCTTGTGGTGAAACGGAAGAATGATGTTGTGTTACTAAGGCCATAGGAGTAATACAAACATTTTGTTGACAATATATTATATAAAACACGTCTGATTTTATTCACTATTCAGCTATCCGCGCATTTGATGCTTTGCATCAATGGTTTTCTTATACGACAGCATTCGAAGGTTTAGATGGGTCGTTGGGAAAACGTCGGATTTTCCCATACAGACCAGCGTGTACCAACCGCACTTAAATCGTCATTTCTCCACCTGTGGTTGTGGTCACAACATAGGGGGTTTGCGGAGAAATTGAAAATGTTTTAATTTACATATCTTATCTGGACCACTGCTAACACACTTAGGTTGGCAAATGACCATATAGAGAGATAATAATCATTAACCCTTTTCCTTATGTAAGCGCATTTTTACTCATCTGCAAACAGGAGCCGTCTGATCAGGGTCTTCTCTGTTTGCTCATGATGTAATATAGATCTGATTCTACAGCTTCTTCTTGAGTCAAAATGTCCTGAGTTCATATGCCATTATAAAAAATAATCTAATTAATATTCATGACGTCATTATTTCTTACATTAATATACAAAAGGGAAAGGGTTAACACACAGAATATAAGATTTCCAACTTTGGCTACATTTTACTTGAAATATTTGTTCAAACTACACATACAAATAATATACATATAGTTAGTCCTCTTAATGGAAGTATAGTTCTGAAATACAATCGAATTTCGAATTTCCGAAAATACGAAATTCGAATGCGATTCAGAACTATTTTGTTTTAATATTTCCAATACACGGTAGAACTTGCCTGAAGCGATTGTTACAAAGTAATCTAATTCTGGGCATTTAACCCATTCCCCCCTAAGGCTATTTTTAGACCCAACCTCTCTGAATAAATCTACCGAAAAGGAGCCTTCACTAGAGAAAATGAAAATTTTAGAACAGTGAAGCACTGAAACCATTGTGGTAAATAGAGCATTTGCTCCTGTGGAGCAAATGCTCTATTTATCACAATGGTTTCAAAAAATGACTTTTACAGAGGCGTAGAAAGGCGTATTTATGGAGGAAAGGGTTATGGTAGGTGGTAGTTTAGTGCAGGTCGAAAGTAATACAGAAAGCGCCTATATGAACTTTCTAAATTACTTTTGCCCTGTATTAATTACCCCTTTCCCTGCTCAATATTCATGTTAGAAAAAATGGCATCATGAATATTCATTAGATGATATTTTTATAATGTTAACTTTCCAAGGGATTTGTTTTGCTGTGACAAAAACTGTAGGATCATATCTACTGTATATCATGTCAAAAGCAAACATAGTATACCCTGATCAGACGGCTCCTATAGGAGCCGTTTGATCTTGATCTAATTTGTTTGCAGATGCGTGAAAAGGTGTTTATATGAGGGAAAGGGCTAAGAAGTGTCGCTTAACCATTTAACTCTATACATACGCCTCTCTGTGCCTTTACAAACATTGTATCTCTAGATCAGACGGCTCCTAAAGCCACAACCTGATTTCCATGACATCTCTGTTCAATAAATAAATAAATAAAACATGTTCTGTTGTACATTTATGCAGACTGGCTAAAAAGAAAAACAATACAATTTACGCATTCGATATTTTATTCTGAGTATATATACCATAATAATCTTTATTGCTATAACATTCATCATTTAATACGATAAACTTGATGATGCGTCATAATAATTCAGTGATGTAGTATAGCAAATATCGCCAGTGCAAATAGCCAGTAATATTGAACCCTTTGAATGCGGAAAAAAGTATGCTGCCCTTTGCAAACAATGTAGACCCAGATCAGAGGGCTCCTACAGCCACGAAGGAAAGAGTTAACTCTCTGTTCATGGTGTACACATGTAATGGATGATGATCAGGGTCCATGCTTATAAAACTTTTAGTTGAGTCTGAGAACGTTCTCAAGCATTTGATTGGTCAGATTTGAGCCTTTGGCTCAAATCTGACCAATCAAAAGCTTGAGAACTCAAATCTGACCAATCAAAAGCTTGAGAACGAAACTCAGACTCAACTAAAAGCTTTATAAGCATGGACCCTTAAGACATGTTCTGTCTGAAAGGTACAATAGAGCTTGTCCTATGCGGCCATTCATTTATCGAACAAAGAAATGTCAAAAAGAATGTATTTGTTTAATGCACGGCAAACGTATTGCAGAAAGTTCCTACAGGAACTTTCTGCATTACTTCTGACCTGTATTAAGCTACCACTTGCCCTACAGACCCATAATTAGCCTTTAATTCTCCATGACCGCTTCAGACAGATTCTAATGTATTGCTAAGGTTAACCCTTTGATTTTTTATGTAAGAAATAATGTATGTACAGTAAAATATCTCTATAACGGCCACTACATTGTGTTAATTAGTTTGTATTCAGGGCAGGTGGCTGCTTAAAGCAAGGTGAAAGTAAAACAGAACGCTCCTATAGGAGCGTTCTGTTTTACTTTCACCTTGCTTTAAGCAGCTACCTGCCTTTAACACAACATATTTTATGTAATTTAATGGCCGTTATAGAGAGGTTTTACTGTATGCATGTTAATTAGCTGAATTTTGGCAATGGCAGAAATTGTAAAATAAGATCTATAAAGATCCCTAAGCAAACAGAGTAGACTCATCAGAAGGCTCCCACAACAACCGTCTGATCTAGGTCTACTCTGTTTGCAGTGGGATTAAATATCATATACATGGAGTAAATAATCAAAGTTATAATTACAATTTCACTGTAAAACCCGACAAAAGAACAAAAACATAGAAACTACAGCTAAGAAAACATTAAATGGAGAGGGCACCCGGATAATATTGAATTCTCAGAGGAATATAGTCCGATAATTTGGAACACATACTTACACGAGTGTTTAGTTTGCAACGGCAGTGGGCAAAATACAATTTGATCATCTCGGGGATTTCTCTTTTTAACCCTGTCCTTCATATACACGCTTTTTTACGCATCTGCAAACAGAGTAAACCCAGATCAGACGGCTAATATAGGAGCCGTCTGATCAGGGTCTGCTCTGTTTGCTTATGGTAGAATATATACCTGCTTATACAGTATATGTCTGAGTCAAAATGTCATGCCTTTTAAATTCGGTGGGGAAATGTTTAATACTCATCTGATATATAAAATTATGCAGTATACAGTAACGCCCCATAAACCGGAATTCTAGTAGAGAAAAATTTAGATACACGTACTTTAGTAAAGGAGCTTTCTGCATGACTTCCACACTGCATTAAGCAGCCACTCACCAACTCCAAGACCGATATTTATACTACATTATAGAGCTTTTTACTATATACCCTAATCAATACTATACTTCCTATCACATACCCTAAGTTACCCTTAGTATTCGAAAACCGAATCTCCCCTCTGGGTTTGTAAAACTGTATGATTCAATTTGGCACTATTTTGAAAACTTTGAATTAGATTGACATAGTAGCATATTAAGTAGACCCTGATCAAACTGCTCTTTATGGAGTACGTGATGGGTCTTCATTACTGGTATTTGCCTACGTTGGTCTGTCCGAATTACGTTGACCCTGAAGGAGCAGAAGCAGTTTGATCTGGATCAGCACTATTCGTCTAAGTGTGTTTGTCCAAATAGATGGGACAATCAGGGTAGCCAATGCACGAATAAAATGATTCATCTGTTTAACTGGTGACAAATGTACATATATATATGTATGAAAGAAATGTCAATATAAAAGTATGCAAAATATCTGGTTGGATGAATCTGGGTATGTAATAAACAAAAATTACAAATACAACACATGATACAGTAAATACCTTCTAAAACGGAATTCTAGTAGAGAAGAGTTTAGATACTTTTAGACAGGTGACTGTTTAATGCAGGATGAAAGTCATGCAGAAAGCTCCTAGATGAGCTTTCTGCATGACTTTATTCCTGCATTAAGCTGTCACCTGTCTCAAATACCGATAATTATACTAAAATTAACGTCCGGTTTAGATGCGTTTTACTGTGTACCAAACTTACGCAAGGTATTCTGACATACAATCTCCATTCTCCACTGGTTTGTAAAGCTGAATGATTCAATTTGGCACTATTTTGAAAACTTTAAAATAAACTGACATAGTAACAAACCGTGTAGACCCTGACCAAACTGCTCCTCTAGGATCTGGGTCTGCACTATTTGCCTAATTTGTCTGTCCGAATACTTAAGGTAAATAGTGTACCATCTATCTTAAACCCGCATAACCTGCAGACAAAAATACCTTACAAAAACCTTACAAAAACCAAAATTGAACTTTGATAACATTTCCTATTTCTCTACAGGCAGCCGTCTCAAAAATGATTTTGTAATGTGTTTATAAATGTGGCAACTCCTAATGACCCTGTTGACCCCCCCCCCCCCCCCTCCCACACACACACTCACACAAACAAACAAACAAACGGTAAGAAAGAAAATTTAAAAAATCACATGCTTCTTTCTACAAAACACCCATCCAATGTAGTGCATATTTTACAAAGTTGATCAAGTAAAAACCGTATAACGCTTTTAAGGGATCAGCGGCTCCCTGTATGACCTTGTTTATTATTTTCTTCCCAGGTCTACGAAATTTGTGTTCACAGTCTTCTTAATGAATGCTGAACTGAGAAAATGTGATTTCAAGCCTCATACAAATGTTCTTCTCTGAATCTGAAACAGTTGTGATTGGTTTGGGTGAAGAATGTGATCCCAAATCTTGGAAAACCCAATGTCCTGCAGCGTTTAGTAATTAGTTTTCTCATTAATGAATATTCTACAATCAATTTGATAGCACTACCTGTGAATTCCCTGACCTAAAGACTCACTGCAGTAAAACCCCTATAAATCTGACCTTTGAAAGTAAGAAGACAATTATCTTTTAGGCAGATGGCTGCATTAAGCTGTCTTACAGTCCGACTTTAACCCTTCGCTTGCTATTCACGTCAATATACGTACCTGTAAATAGTGAAGACCCAGATGAGACAGCTCCTGCAGGAGCTGTCTCATCAGGGTCTGCACTAATTACAAGTTGATTGTGCAACCAGTGCACCCTACAGCAGTGATTGCACAGCGAAATACTTGTACACAGTGGAGATATATGTAATTATACAACAGGGCATGGGTAAAGAAGGAGAAATGTATTTTAAAATTCAGCAAGCGAAGGGTTAATACACGGTAAAACCTCTCTATAATGGTCACTAAATTATGTTAATTAGTTGGTATTTAGGGCAAGCGGCTGCTTAAAGTAAGGTGAAAGTAAAACAAAACGCTCCTATTACCTTAAATCAAGGTGAAAGTGAAACAGAACGCTCCTGTAGGAGCGTTCTGTTTTACTTTCACCATGCTTTAATCAGCCACCTGCCTTTAACACAAAATGCTTGATGCAATTTAGTGGCCGTTATAGAGAGGGTTTACTGTATATCTTACATGGGAAAAATGAGCAGTCCAACAAGAAAATGTCCTTTGGGCTTTGCAATAGACACGCTCCTTTATCGGCGACCATACCAGAATGTAAAAAACAGATGGTTGCCCCTTTACTCCATGGATTTTCATGTAAGACATAATGAAATCATGAATATTAATTAGATTAACTTTTGTAACAGCACATGGATACAGGAATTTTTGACCATGACATCAAATGTACAAACATATCTACATGTATATTATATCATAAGCAAACAGAGCAGACACTGATCAGACTACAGGAGTCGTCTGATCTTGGTCTACTCTGTTTGCAAACACGTAGAAAGGCGTATTTATGGAGTAACGAGTTAATGCAGTTCAAAAGTGATACAGAAATATAATATAGGAGCTTTCTGTACCACTTTTGTCCTGCATTAAGCTACCACCTGTTTAAAAAATCCAGAATTAGACTTGTTCTGAGTGGTGGTATTAGCGATTCTTACTGTAATACAATTATAATGTCTACATGGGTTGCATTGTCACGAGGATCCTTTACATACCATGTAGTTCAAATATTAATGATATGTACACATACATGTATTATAAGTTCCCAATATAAAAATATATATTTATAGTGTTCATGAATGCTATGCACAATTATCACATACTGTATAACCTCTCTCCAGCGACCAATCAATGAATACATATACGTGTCTTTTAGCCTATACTCCATAAATACGCCTTTCTAAACCTTTACAAACAGAGTAGACCCATATTAGACGGCTCCTATACAGGAGCCGTCTAATCTAGGTCAACTCTGTTTGCTATGAAATAATAAAGATATGATACTACAGTTTCTGCCACGACCAAATAATCCCGTGTCCATGTGCAGTTATAACATTCAATCTAATTATACATTCATTATTTCTTACATGAATATTCATGGAGTAAAGAATTAAACTTAAGCCTGCTGATTGAATTATTGTTTGTAGAAAATATTGCCTCTGGTTTTAAAAATCATCTTGCATTTCCTTTACAAAAAAATCACCAACAGGGTGTCAAAAAGTCGGTGTCCTTATAAGACGCCGAGTTACTCGGCATCTCGTCTGGATCCAAACTGTTTGCAGAGGTAATCATAGACCACAGCAGGCTAAAAGGTTAAAAGCAGACGACTTCTTAATGCAGAACGAAAGAAATCCAGAAAGCTCATATAACAGGGAGCTTTCTGCATCGCATAGCCCTGCTACATATATGTACAACCTGTCCTAGCCCTTCTCATGCTATGAAAAAAACGCCGGCAGAAAATTTCGTCGCAAACAGTTTTCAAAGTTATCCAACTGGTTTATCTTTTAAAACTGTTGGCCGAGTGGCAAACAACTTAGATCCTGATGTGATGAGATGCTGAGTAACTCGGCGTTTCATCAGGATCCAAGCTGGATGCAAATGCTAGTCACATGGAGCTAAGCAAGACAATGTTTAACCCATTGACTTTTGACGACTCTGTAAAAGTCACTTTGTGAAACCATTGTGATAAATAGAGCATTTGCTCCTGTAGGAGCAAATGCTCTATTTATCACAATGGTTTCAAACTACAAAAATCCAAAATTTTCCTTTTCTCTAGTTAATGCTCCTTTTCGGTAGATTAATTCACAGATGTTGTATCTAAAAATAGCTTATGAGGTAATAGGTTAAAGATTCAGAAATAGACCTCTTTGTTGGCGGTTATAGTGACATGTTACTATAGTGATATATTACATTAAGTTCATAGATCTTTAACCGTGTCCTTCATATAAACGCATTTTCACGCATTTGCAAACAGAAAAGACCCAGATCAGTTGACTCCTAGTGGAGCTGTCTGATCAGTTTCTACTCTGTTTACTAATGGAAATTGACGTGTTATTTTAGTTATGGCTACCATGTTTTCACCTTCCATAATTTGTTTTACCCATTTTGTCCAGGAATATTCAGTAGGTATTGAAAATTGTGATGGATATAGAACAGGTAAAGGGTTAACCCTTTCCTTCATATAAACGCACTTCCACGCATTTGCAAACAGTGTAGATCAAAATCAGACCGCTCCTATAGGAGCCGTCTGATCAGGGTCTACTCTGTTTGCTTTTGACATTATATAATTCTGAGTCTACAGTTTTTGGCAATGCAAACACATTCCTTGAAAGGTTACCATTATACACCCTCAGCTATTAAATATTCATGATGTCATTATTTCTTACATGATTACTGATCAGGGAAAGGGTTAAAAGGCACTTTCCCTTGACCTAATAAACCCCTATCCCATTGTAAATAAAAGCTGCCTGCTCAAACTCTAACAAACCTGGTACACTTCTACTAAATTCCAATTCGTTCAAGCTTTTGAAAAAAAAATCAACTAAGTATCAAACAGCTTGGATCCTGATGAGACGCCGAGTTACTCGGCGTCTCATCAGGATCCAAGCTGTTTGCAAAATGCGAATCAAGTCGCGAATAACGGGACAATGATTCAGATAGAAGCCATAGGCGTTTAAAATGTCAGCCCTTGTTTCAGAACGATTCCCATTATATAAAATGGTTCATACGTCATATGAATATAGTGTGAAGGCATTGTCCAATTAGCGTTCAGTTCAATCTCCATCACAACAACGTAATCGGCCTACTCGATGTGTTGTAATTAACCCTTCACATGCTAAGCGCAAAATGACGGATATTTGCAAACAGATTGGACTCAGGTGAGATGCGTCTCAATTAAGGATCCAAACTGTACTTGGTCAAAAGAACCCAATTACTTCGCATATTATTCAAAGAAAATATGAGCAGGTCTTCTGGAACACATCCATTTCGCATGTTAGCTTGGTGGTGGTGGTGGTGGTAAGGGAGAGAGCAAACAAAATAGTTGCTAGTATAAGCCATTGACACCGATTGTTTCAGCAAACAGTGTAGACCCTGGTCTGAGTGTTCCTTCAGGAACCTTCTGATCTGTGTCTACACTGTTTGCTTATGAACTTTTTAAGGAACAATGTGCACTAATTTGTTAAACATATCTCTGTTCTACGTTTATTCCATATTTCAAAACTTACTGAATATTCATGAACAAAAAAGTTACAACGAAATATAGAAGGTGGAACATTGTAGCCATTTTTGAATGAAAGAAAAACATCTCATTCGAATTCTATTAATAAACAGAGCAGACCCTGATATGGGTCTACTCTGTTTGCAAATGCACCAAAAAGCGTTTATATAAAGGAAAAGGTTAAGAGAACAGGAAGTAAGTGAACATTTTAAGAAGACACTGGTTTTACAGCAGACGACGGGTTAACATACAAATAATTAGCTATGTATTGGAAATATTACGTGGGGAGTAAACAGTTTAACCCATTTGGTCCAGGAAACGAGTCACCAATGTCCTTTGTAAACAGTGTAGACCCAGACAAGCCCTCTCATCAGGATCTGCATTGTTTGTCGTGTTACATGGTTCTTGTAAACATCCCTGAATATTCACAGAAAGCTTGACCTGTTTAAACTTTGGAATAGTCATTTTGAAAATTCAGCCTTGAAAGGTATAATCTATAGTTTGCTGCGCAAATTCTCATCGGCAGAAAATGCAGCGTAAGCCGAAAATAAAATGAAAACAGCATAGAGTGTCAATCAATTTGAGTTCTGATAAGACATCGAGAAACTTGTAGTATATCTGGTTGCAAATAATCCTGTTTGTAAGTTTATCACAAATTCGCCTATGCTATGCTTAAACCCATTCCCTCATATTGACGACTTTTGACGACTCTGTAAAATTCACTTTGATAAATAGAACATTTGCTCCTATAGGAGCAAATGCTCTATCTATCTCAATGGTTTCAAACTACAAAATTCTAAAATTGTCCTTTTCTCTAGATAATGCTCCTTTTCGGTAGATTTATTCAAAGAGGTTGTATCTAAAAATAGCCTATGAGGTAATGGGTTAAGATTATGCATAGCTGTATACTTTGACCATACCGTCGTTTTGTACAATAACAAGCCGGTTGGTTCCGCTCACTTTGATTGCACATGGTCTCTCAAGACCCGTTTCCTTGTCAAGCACGTGTCTTTGAAACGCCCCATTGCTTGTCAACAACTGAACTCTATCGTGAGAATTATCAGCCACGAAAACATTCCCTATCTTATCAACACAGACACCCTGTGGACACTTAAGTTCATTATGACCCGAGTACGAGAATACCGATAACCCATATTGGTCGATACATTTGATGGCTTGGAGACCCGTATCAGACACAACAATGCTACGATCATTGCAGGCTGCAATGTACCTGGGCTCGTCGAACATGTACTCGCCGTGCATATCCAGCTGGATCGACCTGAGCACCACCCCGTCTAGCTGAATAATATCTACAGATCGTTCGCGAACAGAACTCACGACCAAATAACTTTCACTGTATGAATAAGAGATTCCGTCATACTGTCTCTCAGTACGGGTTCTTCTAAGCAAGGTGAGGGACTTTTGTGTTGCAATAAAGATTATCAAGCGTCCAATAACAGATACAGCAACGTCGTCGCTAAAGCCACACGTGGTAATGTCACGTGGCTCGTCGTCCAGTTGAATATGGTCGGCAAGTTCTCCTGTTTTATTGAATTTCTGGATACGCTTATTCTTGCAGTCAGTTACAATGATATCATCAAGCGAGGTGCACGTGACACCCCAGCTGGATATTCCGTCATCTGCACCTGTGTCTATTTTCATCTGGCCGAGTGACTTGAATTCATCTAGGTATGTGAGGGTCTGGTCGTCAGGAACAAATTCTAAACGAACTTTCAGTTTGTCAGGATTTACTTCACCCATCACACGGTCATAGTCGTCTAACTTCTTCCGTATTTGATTAAATGCTAGCAGTATCTCAACATCGCTCCCGTATTTCATAAGACTGTTCATCCGATGGTTGGCAGATTTCACCGTTTTCATGTGGACTTTTCTAGGTTCGGTCCTTTCTTTCAAAATAGTTTTCGCTTCAGATGCTCTTGTTTCTAGCCTTTTCAATAAAAACTGTTCTTGGTCGCGAATCTTAGAACACAGTGAGTTGCTGAGATATTTGATCTCATGTTTGGCATTTTCTATTGATTCATCAAGACATCTGTCTAGTTTGTTCATGCCGTCGATTGTATCTAACGATAATTGCATTGAGTTCAATCTTGACAAGACATTGTCAATATCCGACCTGGAGGCCACTGCGTCTGACACGGTAACCACATTTTCACATCTGCGGTGTGATACTGCCATGCACTGAACACAGAGCGGATCTTTGCAATCAACACAGAATAACGTGATGTTCTCACCATGCTTATCACATGCTATTTTATTCTTTTTTCTCACAGATACTTCTAGTGGTATTTTCCTCATTTCATCCAATAAGATGACCGAATGACTGGCCGTCACTTTCACGTGCAGATGTGCCTGTTGGCAAGCATCACACAAAGCATCATTGCAGTCAGAACACCAATGACTGGCATCCACTGATTCCTCGCGCCTTACACAAATATCACATACTTTTCCGGAGTTCAGTGCGTTTTTCACTTCCACTAAATTACCGATAAATATATCATCCTTCAGATTATCAGCGTAATGTCCATCGGCGGCAAGGACAGGTACCTCATTATCTGTGTCGCATGATGGACACGAGAAATGGCTATGTTTGGACGGTCCAATTACCTTTCCGATGTAATCATTTAAACACTCGTAACAGAAAGTATGTAGGCAGACCAGAATCTTTGGACGTTTAAACGTCTCCTGGCACAGGCTACATAAAGTAATATCCTCCGTCATGTTTGTGGCTGTTTGTAGGACATCTGGCGTGGCCATCTTCTCCACGGTATCTTCAGTTTAAACTTTATCTCAGGTGATAGGCGTCTTCTAAACCCTGTAACACATTTACAACGATCGATAAATTTCAAATCAATAAAATACTTCACTTCTCAAACAGGACAGTTTGTAAAGTAGAAACATAAATATTCGATAGCAGTTTTCGTCAGCTCAGCATGTTTGATGTTCGTGAAGAAAGACTCAATACATGCTATTCACACGGTACATGTAAAGAAATGCTCGGGAGTAATCGCCTTTTAATTAAACCATAGACCTCAGATATTATAATAGGTTAAACGCTAAAATGTTGCAAGCAAACGGTTATTAACCTTTAGTCCTCTGTGGTTGGATTTGTGAAAATCTTTTACAAAGAGTTTAGATCCGGGTGAGACGTCACATTAGGATCCAAACTATTTGACATTGATGCTATTTTTAGAGAATGCACCTTATTTCTTTAACCCTTTCCTCCATAGGCTATTTTTAGACCCAACCTCTTTGAATGAATCTACCCAAAAGGAGCATTTACTAGAGAAAAGTTTGGGGTTTTTTTTGGAATTTTGTTGTTTGAAACCATTGTGATAAATAGAGCATTTGCTTCTATAGGAGCAGATGCTCTATTTATCAAAATGGTTTCAAGAAGTGGTTATTACAGAGGCGTAGAAAGGCGTATTTATGGAGGAAAGGGCTAAAGTAATAGGATGGGTGAAATTTTGTGCAAACATTATATTGCTAATAAAACTAAGTCATTCTTAATTGAAAGAACTAAATTATCTTAATACTAATAATATAACCATGTAGGAGTTTACATGTTCATGGTGTTTATGTAATGTATGTAAAGACGAGAAACTGTATACGTTTAACCCTTATAATGCAGGAGATGAGTCACTAATGTCCTTTGCAAACATTGTAGACCCTGATGAGAGGGTTTCTAGAGAGCCCCTCACACCAGGGTCTGCACTGTTTGTCATGTTACACGTTTCTTTAGAAAATTCCTGAAATAGACATCATAAGCTTGATCTGTTTGAATTTTGAAATAGTCCATTTGAAAATTCAGCGTTGAAAGGGTTAGGTCTAATAAAAACACTGTTTTTGTTCTATTCCTATAAATATGGATAAAAACACAGCATGAGGCCTGTCTACCATTGTGCTGTAAAAATACTGTCTACCATTTTGCTGTAAAAATACTGTCTGCCCAAATTCTGAGTTTGAGTAATGTTATGAGGAACTGTTAAAAGAGTGTCAAATAACGTTGACCCTGACACGATGCCGAGTGACTCGGCATCTCACCTGGACACATGCCGTTTGCAAATGCCGATCAGGTCTACCTTAGTAGGACAATGATTAACCCTTACAACACTGACTTTTCAAATGGACTATTCCGAAATTCAAACAGGTCAAACTTTATATGACTACCACTTTCAGAATTATGGTGAATATCTAGGGATTTGTTTTAAAAAGAAAAGTGTAACATGACAAACAGTGCAGATCCTGATGAGAGGGCTCATCTAGGAGTCCTCTCATCTGGGTCTACACTGTTTGCAAAGGATATCAGTGACTCATGTCCCGCATTGTAAGGGTTAATACACGAAATTGCCATTTCCGTCAAGTAGTACAATACTTAAACATGGCGACTCTTTATTCCTTATTCTGCTAAGCGCGACCTGTCTAACATTTACAAACAGCTGGACTCCAGATCAGAGGACAAGGAACGTGGCGCCTGATCAGGATCCATGTTGTTTAGCACTAGATTAAAAGTTTGTCCAAAAGCTTGAACGAATCTGAAATAAGTAACCTTGCAGTAGATAGGATATGGACATATACCCAGTTTGCAACACGAAAAGAGAATTGACGTACAAATAAAACACATACATATCAATGATGGAAACACTGTCAAAGTTGTAAATCAGAACAGAACAACTCTTTCAGCACTGAATTGTCAGAATATAGTGTTGAACTATAGAGTCCACTCAGTATGACACGTTTAAGCCATTCCCTCATAGGCTATTTTAGGTCCTTCCTCTTTGAATAAATCTACCAAAAAGGAGCATGTATTAGAAAAAAGGAAAATTTTAGAATTGTGTAGAATTGTGTAGTTTTAAACCATTGTGATAAATAGAGCATTTGCTCACAATGGTTTCAAATGGTGACTCTTACAGAGGCACCAAGAGGCGTCAATACGAGGGAATGGGTTTAAACTTGCTAGATGATTTTGAATGACAAACTGTTCAGACCCTGATCAGAGGGCTTCTCTGGGAGCCTTTTGACATGGTTCTGCATTGTTTATAAATACCAGTGCGTTAAGTTTCCCGCATTCAAACGGTTAAATATAAAACAGCAGCTGTGATCAGATGTCTTATGGAATTTAGTAACCCCCTTATGGTATTACCTCATGCATATGATTGAAAGAAACTACCGTACGAATATCAATTAGCTGAAGTCTTATAATAGCATTAAGGACAATGGAATATTTAACAAAAACGGTATAATCACATCTATAACAGTTCATTAACAAAATGGACATACCCTGAACAGGCGGTGCCTATAGGAGCCGTCTTATCTGGGTCTATTATGTTTTGCAAATGTTTCAAAAAGAGTTTAAGTACGGTGATTTCTCTTTATAATAAATCCCGCTAATTTAAACTCGTATCCCGCATTGGTAAAATAATGAAAGCTCATATTTGGGTTTGGTGCAATTCTGACTACTTCCGATTCAATCAAGCTTTTGAGAAACAACTGATCGAGTGTCAAACAGCTTGGATCCTGATGAGACGCCGAGTTACTCGGCGTCTCATCTGGGTCCAAGCTGTTTGCAAATGCGAGTCAAAGTCTCTGTAAAAGCGGGGGAATGGTTAACTTTCTTCCGTAGCAGGTAAAAGGTCACTGATGATATGAAAAGGTAGTCAAACTTCCAGAACATTTATCAATTGAAATAAGAGATATTTATACCAGTACATGATTAAGGCAGATTACGAACCAGTAACCTATAAACTATCTAAAATAAAATTTATATTTCATTACCTTTCTCTAGCTCGGTATATGTGGAAATGGAATATATAAGACCATTGCAAACCGTGGAGACCCTGATCAAAGGGCTCCCAAGGGGAGCCCTTTGATCAGGGTCTGCACTGTTTGGCATACAAATAATTTTATTCAGCAATACATTTTGAAACAACTCTTTGTTTAATTAATATTCGAAAGGGGAGGAGCCAATTTTAATTATTCAGCAGGTTAAGGGTTAAGATGGCTATAAAGTCCCTGCACAAGTTACTTGACATCACCATATATCGCTATAACGAAATCATCGACATGAACACTGGGACAAAATTGCTTTCATCTCATCTTGGAACAAATCGTAAAGTCAATCACAGTAATTCCTCGACGATCTGAACACTCAAATAAGTATTATTATCTCCCTTTAAGACAGGTGGCAGCTTAATGCAGGGTGAACGTCATACAGAAAGCTCCTCGGGGAGCTTTCTGTATGAATTTGACCCCGTATTAAGCAGCCACTAGCCTAAACAGTTCTTTAAGTGTGTGTAGGATTAGCGAGGTGTTGCTGTTTGTAGAAACACTTTTGATAGTAGTTTAAGTGGCATGTGGGTGAGTTTGGAATGTTCAGAAAAGGCTGGTTCATACACATGTGCAAAACTTAACACTTTCCTTGATAGAGGCACCTTTAAATGTATTTGCAAACAGAGTAGACCCAGTATCCCCTATGTTTGCTTATTGAATAACAAAAATCTGGTTCTATAGTGTTTACCATGGTAAAATCCCCTTGCTAATGATACCATCATAAAATTCAGAAAGTTAGTACTTTATATGTTCATTTATCTCTGACATGAATATTCATAAGGGAAAAAGTTAAGAGAGTTACCACGTAATATGCACAGGGAGCCGTGTCAAACTGTTTGTGTAATGCACAAACATACACATGGCAACTCACGGTGGACATGATTTACTACATGTAATTTCAAAATGCCGTACAAGATCTCTATAATCTCTCAGAAGTTTAACTATGACTTTAACCCTTCTCTTGCTGAATTTTAAAATACATTTTCCTTCTTTACCCATGTCCTATTGTATAATTACATATATCTTCACTGTGTACAAGTATTTCGCTGTGCAATCACTGCTGTGGAATGCACTGGTTGCACAATCAACTTGTAAATAGTGCAGACCCTGATGAGACAGCTCCCGCAGGAGCTGTCTCAACTGGGTCTTCACTATTTACAGGTAGGTATATTGACGTGAATAGCAAGCGAAGGGTTAAGACAGGGGAAGTTTGATGCAGGCCGAAACGTATGCAAAAAAGCACATGTAGGCATTAAAGGGGCCCTCTGCATTGCTTCTGTCCTGCATACTACATGCTATTTCAAAAGGCAGTAAGCGTTCTCTTTAACCCTTTCCCTCATATAAACGTGTTTTCACGCATCTGCAAACAGAGTAGACCCAGATCAGACGGCTCCTAGAGGAGCCGTCTGATCAGGGTCTGCTCTGTTTGCTTATGGCATTTGACAGATGTTTCTTTACTTTCTAAAATGGCTACAATGTTCCACCTTCCATATTTCATTATTACTATTTTGTCCATGAATATTCAGTAGGTATTGAAATTTCTAATAAACACAGAACAGGGAAAGGGTTAACGACCTCTCAACAGAGAGCTCATGTCAATAAAGAGCTCATGTAGGAGCTAAATGAGCTTTCTGCATTACTTCCTGTATTTATTAAATTATTGGTCGTTATGGAGAAATTCTACTGTACCCATATTTTTTAAAAAAATAAATATTTTGAGGGGGTAATCAGGGTCAAGTATGAGTTCTACAATGTATCCATGACCCAATAAGAGTTCTCGTATGTATATAGTAGAACCTGTTTTATGCGGCCACCACAAACAGGTCTAATTATGGGCCTGTAAGGTAGGTTGTAGCTTAATGCAGATTGAAATAAATGCAGAAAGCTCATAAGAGTTTTCTGCATTACCTTTGCCATACATAAGCAGCAATCTACTTATTAAGACTCCTGTGTCTTACAATATTGAATGGTCGCTTAAGACATGTTCTGCTGTATATACTTTAGATACAAAATAAATTTGACACGAGTACCTGTGGTAAGAGGAATTTCTTCTATGAAGTACCGCTTGCACACAGTGTTACCTTATCGAATATACGCCCAATAAAACATGTTTTAACTTCAACTGCCACTTCACTTGTTTATCTTATGTACGTGTCAACCAAAATACGTTTTTTAACCTGAATTTTCCTTTAGTGTGCTGAAAACAAAGGAGACGCGTTGGGTGTGGCTAATCGTACGCACTATTATCAATTCAGTAAAACCTCTCTATAACGGCCACTAAAGTATGTTAATTAGTTGGTATTTAGGGCAGGTGGTTGCTTAAAGCAAGGTGAAACTAAAACAGAATGCTCCTATAGGAGCATTCTGTTTTACTTTCACCTTGTTTTAAGCAACCACCTGCCTTTAACACAAAATACTTAAATTTCACAGCAAAGGAAAAGGTTTATACAGTAATAACTCGATACTTCGAATTTTATGTAGTGAAGAATTGATGCATTTTTAGGCAGGTGTCTGCTTAATACAGAGTGAAAGTCACGCTTAGGAGCTTTCTGTGTCACTCTGCATTAAGCTGACACCTGTCTTAAATACCGATAGTGACACTTGTTTTAGTGTTCAAACTTTCGGGGTTTAAGTGTATTTCTGATCTCAAGTATCTGAGTCTACACTGTTTGCAATGCGATAAGACCCATTTTCTGAGATATATACAGTAAGTGGGACACTTTCACAGCTAATCAGTTGTTGAATAGCAATCAATGTAGACTCGCGGTTTTCGTAGAAGTAGCTGGCCTTGATTAAACCCTTTACCCGCTGTAATATAATTTCTGTTAACCCTTTACCTGTTCTATATTTATTCCAAATTTCAATGGATTGTATCAAATTCCATAAACAAAAAGAGCAGTTCCTGAAAAGGGCGCTATATAAATGTGGTAAACAATAATAATAATAATCAGACGGATCCTACAGGAGCCGTCTGATCTTGGTCTACTCTGTTTTCAAAAGCCGAACCGACCAAGCTTCAGCAACTAATGACCGACAGTCAAACAATTTGTAAGCTGATGAGACGCCGAGTTACCCGTTAAGCGACCCTAAAAAAGAGGTTTAATTATGGGATTGAAAGGCATGTGGTAGCTTAATACAGGAGCTTTTTGCATTGCTTTTGACCTGTTTTAATCCATTCCCTCATATTGACGACTTTTGACGACTCTGTAAAAATAATTTTGTGAAACCATTGTGATAGAGCATTTGCTCCTATAGGAGTAAATGCTCTATTTATGACAATGGATTCAAACTACAAAAATATAAAAAATCCTTTTCTGTAGTTAATGCTACTTTTCGGTAAATTTATTAAAAAAGGTTGTATCTAAAATAGCTTATGAGGTAATGGGTTAAGTAACCACCTGTTTTTAAGATTCCTGTGCCCAATTAATATAAGGTCGCTTAAGATAGGTTCTAGTGTACTAGTAAGACTGTGGTTAGCTGGATAAGGGTTACCATCATTTGAAAAAGTCTCGAGGGTATTTGTGTCAAGATTAGTGTGTTAACTGGTATTTCAGTCGCAAAATTCGCGCATTTCGCTTTTATAAAATATGCGACTTGTAACCTTCAGTCTGCAGAAAAATAAGTTCTGCACATAGTCTGGTCAACTATAAGTTGCACTTACTTTCGATCCGTCTAAACTTTTTTCTGAAACTATCGAGCCGAGTGTCAAACATCTTGGACCATGCTGCGATGCCGAGTTACTCGGCGTCTCGTCTTGATACAAGCTGTTTGCAAATGCCTACCAGGCCGCGCATAGCAGGCCAACGATTAATTGTCTTTTGAATATCTGACATCTGCACGAGTGCTCGTGTTAGTGTCAATTAAATAATTCACCATCCATCATTCGGAATTTTCAGCGCACATGGGAGGCGTCATGGTCTTTATGGGTAGCAAAAAAATATAACCCAAGTTTAGTTACGAGTCAAAGTTTGTTCGGGGTTTTCTCTTTCGTAAATTCAGAGAATATAATATGATAGAATAGACTATTTTATTTTGACATAAACTGATACAGATTCTAGCCACACAAGTATCACGTGACTACGTGTAATATTGAACTGTTCAATGGTTTATATTACCTAACCTATGTGCAAACACGTTTAACCCTTTCCCTGTTCTATATTTAGGCCAATTTTCAGTACCTACTGAATATTCATTAACAGAATAGTTATAAAGAATTTATGAAGGTGGAACATTGTAGACATTTTAGAAAGTAAAGAAACAGATCTGTCAAATTCTAATAGCAAAGAGAGAAGACCCTGATCAGACGGCTCCTCTAGGAGCCGTCTGATCTGGGTCTACTCTGTTTGCAAAGCGTGAAAACACGTTTGTATGAGGGAAAGGGTTAACTCAAATAATCATTAGGGCCTACATATTGAATATTCATGTAAGAAAACAAAAAGAACTATGAACATTAACTTCAGTCAAACTTCCCGAAAGCGATCACTACTGAATAATTATAGTGGTATTAAAAAGGAGATGGTTCCTTAATTCAGGACGAAAGTAATGCAGAAAAAATTCCTATAGGAGCTTTCTGCATAACCTTTGCCCTACATTAAGCCACCACCTGCCTGCATGCATGGCCCATATTTAGACCTATATTTGGTGGTCTCTTCAGAGTGCTTTACTGTAGACGGATTTATATAATGGATATATGAAAACAGGAATTGTTTTTATGTTATGACACAACCTGTAAACTCAGATCTATATTAGTGCATAATCAGAGTGCTCCTGCACTGCCCTCCTAGTCTGGGACTACACTGTATGAAAATACGATAAAAAGACGTTTCTATGAGGTAAGGGGTTAAACTGGTATTATTTGTTTCAGGTTAGTGTGTCTTGAAGGCAGCTGAGTTATGTCACAGTGGCACAGACGTTTGGTCTCCCTCTACAGTATTTATTCAAACATGTTTAACCCATTCCCACATAGGCTAATTTTAGATCCAACCTCTTTTAATAAATCTACCGAGAAGGAGCTATAATTTAAAAAAGGAACATTTTAGAAACCATTGTGATAAAAAGAGCATTTGCTCCTATAGGAGCAAATGCTCTATTTATCACAATGGTTTCAACAGGTGACTTTTACAGAGGCATAGAAAGGCGTATTTATGAGGGAAAGGGTTATGTTGTATTATCCCCATTCACGAAACTACAGTAAAACCTCTCAAAAGTGCTGGGTCATAAAAGTATGTGCTAGCTTAACCGTTTTCCTAATCTGTATTTAGGCCAAATTTCAATACCTACTGAATATTCATTAAATTAATAGGTATAAAGAAATATGGAAGGTGGAACATTGTAGACATTTTTGAAAGTAAAGACACGTATCAATTAAATCATATTAGCAAACAGAGCAGACCCTGATCAGACGGCTCCTCTAGGAGCCGTCTGATCTGGGTCTACTCTGTTTGCAAATGCGTTAAAACACGTTTATATGAAGGAAAGGATTAAAAGTAGGACGATGGTTATGCAGAAAGCTCTAACAGGAGCCAACTGCTTATAAAGACACCTACAATGGTCGCTTGCTTTAGATAGGCTTCTACTGTGTGTACATACATGTATGTAGAAACCAATTAACATTGAATGCCTTGCCGAGGAAAGTTTCGTCGGGAGAAATATTCTATCTACATTGATTTCAAATATACTGACACCAAAAACAAACTGCGCACTTGACTTGCAAGAATATTTCAAGGCCTTTTCAGACAACACAGACCAATTTGGCATCAAAATGCTTTAAATTTTCTTGGCTACAAACTACATAATAAAAAATGCAATCAGTAAAATGACAAAAGGGTCAAAAGTAAAGGTTACACTATTTTGTGTTTCTTAACCCTTTCCTCCATAAATACGCCTTTCTACGCCTTTGTAAAAGTCACTTTATGAAACCATTGTGATAAATAGAGCATTTGCTCCTGTAGGAGCAAATGCTCTATTTATCACAATGGTTTCAAATTACAAAATTCTAAAAACTTCCTTTCCTCTAGATAGTGCTCCTTTTCGGTAGATTTATTCAAAGAGGTTTGGTCTAAAAGTAACCTATGGAGTAAAGGGTTAAAAGTGCACAGATTATTTTAGTATCAATATATAACACTTTCTCTGTGTATAATTTATTATAAAACAAACAGCCAGAGGCTCAGTCAGTTTTGATCCTGATGAGGTACTGCCGAGTAACTCGGCATCTCGTTTGTATTCAAAGATGATCACAAGTTGCCGAGTGAATGCTCCAGATACGGTTAGGTAAATACAGTAAAATCTCTCGATTATTCGATTTTTTGTAAAGACAAATTAGACCCTTTTAGGCAGGTGGCTGCTTAATGCATGGTGAAAGTCGTGCAGAAAGCTCCTAGAGGAGCTTTCTGCACGACTTTTACAATGTATTAAGCTGCCGCCTGTCTTAAAGATCGATCATGATACGTATTTTAGTATTCGAATAATCGAGATTTTACTGTATTCACTAGTATAGCGTATTAGTGTTGGGGGACAGCGATTGGGTCTATACTATTTGCAAGGTTTATTTCGTGCTTTTCTCCGTAATGTGTGTCATTCGTTACTAACATTACTGAACTATATAACTAATATATAGCTTATACCAAATAGTATACATGTACGACATTCTATAAGCAAACAGGGTAAATCTTGATCAGACGGCTCCCAAAGATACATGTAGTAGCTAGTGCTAGATATTTATCCATTACTTAATACAGGTTCATATCTACGCATTTGATGGAAACAGAGTAGACCCAGGCCTGATAGCTCCTGTGGGATTAGACCCCGGACCTGGTAGCTCCTTCAGGCGTAGACCCAGACCAGAGAACTCCTGCATGTAATATACAATAATATAGATCTGATTTACTGCTTGGGCCATTCAAAACACTGGTTTTTTTTCACCATATAAACCTCAACTAATTACACTAATATTTAAAAACGCATTGTTTCTTACATGGATATTTGATTGGTAAAAGGTTGACGTTTGCAAAAGCACATCCAAAATTAATCTCATTTCTGAGAACATATATGAACCAGTAAAATGAGGAGGCGATACAGCGGACGTAAAATAGGACAGTACAACCTCTCTATAACAACTGCTCAAACTATGGGTGTTTCTGGGATTTTCAAACAGGTAGTAGCATAGTGCATGACGAAAGTAATGCAGAAAGCTCCATCAGAAGCTTTCTGCATTACTTTTGTTCTGCATTAAGCACGCACCTGCTCTTATGAACCCCTATATTTGTCCAAGTGATTAAGTGGTCGTTAGACAAATGTTCAGTCGTGCAAGGGAAATTTTAGTTAAAATAGATTTACATTGCGATTCTCCGAGTAAACAAACATGTGTATAAAAAAATGATAAATTCTCCCAATATTAACTTAATCTTACGATAAAGTCATTAATCATGAGTTCGGTAGCAGAGGAGGAAATAAATTATGTCTTAATCTTTAACCCTTCCTACCCTGAATTATCAAAGTGGAATGTCTCACCAGTGTTTAGCAAAACAGTCAATTCAGTATGGAATACCTAAATATGTCAGAGGATTTTAACCCTTTCGGCGCCAAATTTCTAATTGTCATCTGCAATCCAAGTTTGTTAAATCATTCAGCAAAATAAAGAACATGAGATAAATAAATGCAAATTTCAAAGGAATAAAGCACATACATAGAAATAGAGATTGAGACAAATAGTGAAGTCCCTGATCAGACGCCGCCTTGAAAAGGCGGCGTCTGATCTGGGACTGCACTATTTGTCGTGGCGCATTTATGCGATTGCGGCGGTGAAAGGGTTAAATAACAAACAGTACAGACCCTGATCAGAGGGTTCCTCTAGGAGCCCTCTGATCTGGGTCTACACTGTTTGCAAATGACAGCGTACGTGTCTCCCACGATGAAACGATTGAAGGGGTAGGGAACGGTTAATAATTTGCGCACAGTTTGGATCTAGATTAGACGCACATCAAACATTTTCTATCGATGAAAGTTTGTTTAGCGTGCTAAAAGTTAACGGCAAATCACCCAGTGTTTACAATTATTTCGCTTAAATATTTGCATGCTATGTTAACTTTTCGTCTACAACAATTGTCATCTTCTTCAATTCTTAAAATAACATTTCTCCCATTTATTTGCAAAACTTTGGTCAATGTGTCAAACAGTTTGGATCCGGATGAGACGCCGCATAGTGCGGCGTCTTTTCTAGGTCAAAACCGTTTCCATAGGTAATCGCGGTTTCGCCGATAACTGCGCAAGGAGCTAAAATACCATTTTTAGATAGTAATCTATTTTCTTTCATTCTCATATTTCAAAAGAAGTATGGAATGTGAACCCATAATCGCAATAAGATGTCAGGTTTTCTTTATCTGTATTGCGAAGATATTTTCTAATACCGGAAATTATGCTAGCAATTTAGAATCCTCTATAAAGCTATGCATTTTATCCCCTTTACCTTCTCAGCGCAGCCTAACTCGCATTTTCAAACAGCTTGGATCCAGATGAGACGCCGAGTAACTCGGCGTCTCATCAGTCTCCAAGCTGTTTGACATTCGGTCAATAGTTTCTCAAAAGCTTGAACGAATCGGAAATAAGACGAAACTGTAACAGGCTACAAGGTGTTTAACCATTTCAACGCTATATCTGGTTTGGTTTGATTTTTATCGGGTTTCAGTAATATCACGACGTCCAGCTGTATTTTCAAATTTGTCAATATTCAGGTGTTTGTTTTAAAGAAAAATGTAAAATGACAAACAGTGCAAACCCTGATGAGAGGGCTCCTCTAGGAGCCCTCTCATCTGGGTCTACACTGTTTGCAAATGACATTAGTGACTTGTTTTCCGCACTGAACGGATTCACCAGACATGATAGCAGTCCAAGGGTCAATAACATTTATAAACTGAATCTAGATGAGAGACAGGGGACCCAAATTGTGTCACACATCAAAGGTGTATGTTTAACACTCTAAATCATGAATATTCATGTAAGAAACCGTTATGAATATTAATTTGATGAACTTTTATAAATGCATTATTAATAAGTCATAATTTTTACTATATGACAGAACAGTAGATTCAGATCTATATTACTTCTACATGAGCCGTCTGAGTTTGGTCTACTTTGTTAGTTAAGGCGTCAAAAGGCGACTCTATCAAGTAATGAGTCAAAAGGGAGGCTTTGATTTAAGAAGACTTGCTGAGTGCATCCAGTTTAACACTTCCCCCGCTGTGAAAAAAATATGTTCTGCTAAAATTCGGATCTGTTCAAGTTTGATTACTTTCGATTCGATTAAGTTTTTTTTAAGAAACTATTGACCGAGGATCAAACAGCTTGGATCCTGATGAGACGTCGAGTTACTCGACGTCTCATCAGGATCCAAGCTGTTTGCAAATGCGGGTCATACCGCGGATAGCGGTAGAAGGGTTAAGAATAAACTTGTCTCTACAATAGGCTTTATCCATATATCAAAACCCTATTATCCACTTAAAAAGTGTGTGATAATTTAGCATGCATTGAAAAGATTTCCGGTACCTGTCCTTACTGTCACCCGTGTGACTGTGAAATCATCATACATTTACAATTATATCTTGATCAAGATCTATTGCAAACAATAAATGTATATGAAAATTCGCCTGTGGAATAAACAAACAAAAAAAGCGAGTTGAAAGCAAACAACAAGTGTCAACCCTTTCATGTCGCAAAATGCACCACGACAAATAGTGCAGTCCCAGATCAGACGCCGCCTTTTCAAGGCGGAGTCTGATCAGGGACTTCACTTTTTGTCTCAAACTCTATTTTTATATATGTGCTTTATTCATTTGAACGTTTCATTTAGTTATCTCATTTCCTTATTTTACTGAATGATTTAATACAATTGGTTTGCAGACGACAATTAGAATTTTGGCGCCGAAAGGGTTATACAAATGAGCTAAGTATTCGTTCTGCATTAACCCTTATCCAGCTTTACGAGACCTGAATCACAATTGCAAACAGATTGGATCCAGATGAGACGCCGAAATAACCAGAATAACGTTTGCCCTGCATTAAGCTGTGACCTGCTTTAACTCTTTCGCTGCATTTTTTTGTCGTCTGCAACCTTTGTCGTCTGCTGCAATTTTCTTCTTTTTTTTTTACATTTCTTCAGTTTTGTTTAAAAAAAACATAGTCACAGTAACACACAGCCTGGATCCTGATGAGGCACCGAGTTGTCTCATCTGGATCCAAACTGTTTGCGTAGGTAATCACAGATGCGACATTGGCAGCGAAAGAGTTAAAAGAATCCCATGTATTTCACATGTGGTTGCTTTAAAGTGGCTCTAATGTATAGCTTATACAGTTGAACCTCTCTATAACGGCCACTAAAGTACATCAAGTATTTTGTGTTAAAGGCAGGTTAAAGGCTTAAAGCAAGGTGAAAGTAAAACAGAACGCTCCTATGGGAGCGTTCTGTTTTACTTTCAACTTGCTTTAAGCAGTCACCTGCCCTAAATACCAACTAATTAACACAATTTAGTGGCCGTTATAGAGAAGTTTTACTGTACCTCATAGTTAACTGACTTAGCAATTCACGAATGGTATTTTCATTCGGCGTTTTATCCTCATCAAAGCTGTATAACACGGTATTCAATAGTGAAGCAAAACAAAAATGAAGCAGAAAATGCAAATGTTTGTACAGGAAAGTCTTGCTGAACCGACCACAAGCTTTATTATTCTAAACTGCAAAAGTAGATGGTTTCTTAATGCAGGGCAAAAGAAATACAGAAAGCTCCTGTAGGAGGGTTTTTTCGTATCACTGTTATCCTGCAATAAGCTACCGCCTGTTTTAAAAATCCAGAATTCGACTGCATTTCAGTAGTCGTATAAGCGAGACTTTTAAGAATAAACTGTTTCGCTTCAAAGGCTTGTTGTCTACAAAACTTATCGTCTACCTTTCTTCATTTCTGTTTCAAAAGCTTTACCACTGTAACAAACACTTTGGATTCCGATGAGACGCCGAGTTACTCGACGTCTCATCTGGGCCCAAATTGCCTGCATATGTAATCAAAGATTCACAAATGACAGCTAAATAATGAAATCAATCATCACTCACCAAACAGCTATATCCACTCAATGAACTAGGAGGTTTCAAATCACGACTTTTCATTGAATCGTGTGCCAGTACTATTGGTGTAGGGTTTAAGTCAATATTTACGCATTGACCTCTTGTCCAGACGTATTGTATGTTATGTTTATATTGTAAGCCGATCATAGCCAAATCTTAACCCTTTTCACTCGATTATCGTACATACTTAAATTTGCAAACAGTGTAGACCCATATGAGACAGCTCCTCTAGGAGCTGTCTCATATGGGTCTGCACTATTTGCCATTATTATTCAGTGGCTAAAAATAACCCAGCTAAAAATTGATTCAGCTAATTAATATTCATAGTGGATGGATTCACATTTGAATATTCAGTACGAGAAGGGTTAAGTGGAGGTTTACCTTTACTTACAACAGTTCCTGCAGTCGATTCTTCAATCAACAATGGAATTTGGTTGAAATATCGCATTAGTTGACCAATGTATAATCCCTTTAGCCAGTCAACTTAGCTGATTGAGGAATTCCTCGTCCAAAAATATTCTTAAGTTGTTAGTTGGTTTTTTTCTCCATTTCATTTTGAGTTAAAAGAGTGCCAAAAACCAATTTGCTCAACGTCTCGTTTTGATCGAAACTGGCTGTACATACAATAGAACCCCTCTAATGCGACCACTTAATGAATAAACATGGGTGTCTTTATAAGCAGGTGGTTACTTAATGCAGTACAAAAGTAATGCAGAAAGCTCCTCTAGGAGTTTTCTGCATTACTTTTGTCCTGCATTAAGCTACCACCTGCATCTAGCACTCATAATTATACCTCTTTTAGGTGGTCGCATTAGCGGGGGGTTTACTGTATTTTCATTAACTCTCTTCCGCTATACCCGTGATCTGACTCGCATTTGCAAACAGCTTGTATCCAGATGAGAAACCCAGTAACTCGGTGTCTCATCAACTGTTTGACACCCGGTCTCAAGTTTCTCAAACACCTGCAAGCGCGAATTTAGAGGGACAGAGCCGGCGTACCCCCCCCCCCCTCCCCCCCCCTTAAATTGCCCAAACGAACTTTTTTAGTAATATTTTAGATCTAGATCTACTAAAATTCAATAAAACAAGGATTTAATCTGAGAGTTTTATTTCCCTCACCCAATTAAGCTCTTTTTCAACATATATTACAAAGACACTACATATATTTAGTTATGTCATCAAACATAAAAATATACGCCCCCTCCCCAAAAAAATTCTACGCCCCCCCCCCCCACCCTAATCTGAAATCCTGGATCCGCACCTACACGAATCAGACTGGAGGGAAAATGCGACAAATCAGAGTTTTGGTAAACATATTTTTTTTCAGCTTGACAAGGATTAATTCGCATACAAAGGTGTTATATGTTAAAATATTATGACTTGAGCTTTTATTGTCGATGTTACAAATCAATGACCTAGTTGATAAATATTTTTAAATAATTACACAGTTCCAGTGTTCCGAATTCTTCTTATTGTAATGATACGTCATTTAATTGAATTTGTCGCATTTCAGTTTTTCAACATACGATTTTCACTTATTTTATCGGCTATTGTATATTCGAAGGGAGCAAATGCTCTATATATTACAATGGTTTCAGAACTACAAACTTCTAAAATTTTCTTTTCTCTAGTTAATGCTCCTTTTTGGTAGATTCATTCAAAGAGGTTGGATCTAAAATTGGCCTATTAGGGAATGAGTTAATGGCATTATGAGCAAAGATAGGTTTTGGTCATGACGGAATCAGTAGAATTAGATCTATATCATGGTATACACTAATAGAGCAAATCCTGATCAGATTGCTGTTACAAAAGCAGACTGGTCTGAGTCTGAGTACAAAAGCAGACTGGTCTCAGTTTGCAAATGCGTAAAATGCGTCACTATCAAGTAAAGTGAGTTAACTCTTTCTCATATAGAAGACTTTGTGGCACATTTGCAAACAGAGTAGATGCGGATCAGACGGCTTCTACAGCAGCCGTCTGGGTCTACCCTGTTTGCAAATGCGTGAAAACGCGTTTATATGAAGGAAATGGTTAATGTTTCACACCGTCATTATTTATTACATGAATAGTAATCACAGATATGGGTTAAGTACACTGGATTGTTAATATAGCGCTAGAAATGACAGCAATGACGACAATATGTGTGGTGCGTCTAGACTAACTTAACCATTGAACTGCCGGGGAAATTCAAGCCTGCTCAAACTCTGATATTCTACTATTTTTTCTTACTTCCGATTTTATTAAACGTTTCAAAAACTATTGACCAAGTGTCAAACAGCTTGGATCCTGATGAGACGCCGAGTTACTCGGCGTCTGATCTGGATCCAAGCTGTTTGCAAATGACAATCAGGCCGCGCTGAGCAAGCGGGGGACTGAGACTGATAATGGCCCACGTGTATAGTTTATACCATCAGACGGTTGCATCAATACATTGGTAGCTGATGATTTGTTTGTTGCAGTGCGTGACATTGTATATAACGTACGAGAGAATACTGGAGCATATCTATACAATCTCTATACGCAAACGGAGCAGACTATGATTAGATGACTCCTATAGGAGCCGGATGATCTGGATCTACACTGTTTGTAAAGACGTATGAAAGCGTTTACGTGGGGTGAATGGTTTTACAACCGGGCTCGTCAACCATATCTAGAATGGTAATCTTTAATAAGTACCTAATCTAATCAGCATTAACCCTTTCGCTGCCAATGACGGATATGTAATTACCTATGCAAACAGTTTGGATCCAGATGAGACGCCGAATAACTCGGCGTCTCATCAGGATCCAAACTGTTTGTTACTGTTACTATGTTTTCGAAACATGGCAGCGAAAGGGTTAATCCATAATGATCGGGAACCGACCATATAAAACATTCGCAAACTGTGTAGACCAAGCTTAAAGGACTCTTGAAGGAGCCCTTTGAGCAGGGTCTGCACCGTTTGCCATTGTAATCATTTCCTTCAGTAATAAATTTTGGTACAGCATTATGTTTAATCAATTGTTGTAAAAGGGGGAGCCAGTTTCAAACACTCAGCCGAATAAGGGTTCTCACTGTTGTTATACTTTCTCATCCTTAGAGATCATGAATTTCAGTACTTTTTGTTCTGAAAATTGAATACCGCTTAAGCCGGTGCTAGGGGGCGTGAGCAGTGTTGCACTTTCAATTACTGCTCATGAACAGACTCAATAAAACCGAGTCTGCAATTTTCTCCTTTTGTGTTGCAATTTTTGCTTTCGGGAGATCACCTCTCTTCAGAATTAAGAACGAAATTGGTAGGAAGCTACCACTGTAAATGAACAAATGGCACAATGAAGCATTTGTTATATAAATGCGACGGTCAAAGGATTATCCCTCATCAACATTAGACTGTCTAGACCAAGCAAGAACTGTGAAACACGACCGTCATTTATCAGAGCTCAAGAAAATATAACGCCTGGCCAATTATTCCACGGGGAAACCTAAACAATACCAACAATGTAATCAAATTGTCTGCCCCTGATAAATCATGTAATTCTCTTGGTAACGAGGCAAAGAATTGCGACTTTATCTGACCGAAATACAATTTATTCGATTGTGATTCAATGGGTTATTTCTATAAGTCGAAACAGCTAGAACAATTTAGGTATCCATCAATCGGACTTTTCTAACGAATTAATGCTGTTGTTTTTGAATTAATACTGAATAACGTCCAGTGATTTCAGAGATTTTTGAAATGGTCAATAAAACCTTAACTTCGTAAATAATCATGTAAGAAATTATGGCATTATGAATACTGATTAGCTGAAAAAGTATCCCTTTACTCTATAAATATGCCTTTCTATGCCTTTGCAAACAGAGTAGCCCCTATAGGAGCCGTCTGATCAGGGTCATAGATAGATATATTTATTTCGGTAAACAGAAAACATAATATGGTTCACAAAACATGAATCACATCATAATAAATAGTGATTAGTAAAATGATGAATAGTGAAAAACCATGGCATGCTTTCTATACCAAGGATAACACAAGCAAGAACATGCTCTTATTTCCATTGTAGTCCTTAACACAGGTGGCATGCCATAGAGATGCTTTAAGATACAATATGAATACCATCATAAGTGGATGCTATACGGTATCACATAAATTAAATTGTAATTCATATTATTAAAAAGAATATTAAAATGTGGCATCAAAGGCAGTTACATTTATAAATACTATCACAGACAAAAATGGGTAGACTATCGTTGCATCACAGTCCCTTAATTTAAAACCTAAATAATACAAGTTATGCATCGGTAAAGTAACTAGGTAATAGTGCACGATAGAACAAGTTGTTTGCCGAAAGTTATTAAAAAACATAAGCAGTCGCGTTCATTAAAGTGTTTTGTAAATATATATATATTTTTAAGAAGTAAAGTAACATTGCTCATTAAGTGACTCTTGATTGCTGACTTGAAGGAAGATAAGATGTTTATCTCAGTAAATTCAACTGGTAAGTTGTTCCAAAGTTCCAGTATAAAAGAAAGAGTTTGACGCAGCACCTTTTACTTTTGGCAAACTGAAACCACCTTTTTCAGTCTTGTATTATAAGAGTGTACAGAGTTTTGCGATGTTAAATACTCCTGCGTATAACCAGTTGATAGGTTATGTTTAATTTTGAACACATGGCATAGTATAATTTGATCAACTCTCTTGTCAGCAGACAGCCAATCAAGAGATTTAAAATATTGATACCCAACATGTCTTTTTGAATTAAGATTGGATATAAATCTAATCAGCTTGTTTTGTGTCGTTTGCAATTTAAGCTTAAGATATTTTGATATTCAATTATACCAAAAAGACACAAGCATAACCATAATGACACTGAATTAGAGCCATTACAAGCAGCATTTTAGTATGTTGTGTAAGAAAATCCTTCTTCCGGTTAAGATGCAATTGTGCTTTAGCCTGGCATTGGCCTCCTTTAAAATTGATTCCGCCATACCATTAAAAGACAATGTCGATCTATAGTTACACCAAGATAATTGCCATAAGATGCTGATTTAATAGGTGTGTCAAATAGGTATATTCAAATGAGATCTTGCTTTCAGTTTATGCTTTGAGCCAAAAACGATCGAGTCTGTCTTGCCTAAATGTAACGATAACTTGTTATCAATTAACCACTGGCTTACTCTTCCAAGATCTTCAGAGAAAGTCATTTCCAGAGAGGACAAATGTTTGCCTGGAACAAGTATGACTGAGTCATAAGCATAAACTTATTTTTAACAACAGCTGACATGTCATTAACATAAAGTAAAGGCAGAAGAGGGCCCATAATAGATCTTTGAGGCACACCACAAGTAATGGTTTCAGTAGAAGATAAAGTTCCAGAAACATCAACAAGCTGTCGCCGATCAGAAAGGTACGACGAAAACAGAGTTAAGATGTCCTTTCCAAGACCAGATGCTTCAAGTTTCATTAAAAGTAGGGAGTGGTCTACTGTATCAAAAGCTTGGTTTGCTTATGATATAATATAGGTATAATTCTACAGTTTCTGCCATGACCATATAGTTTGTGTCCATGTGCTATTATAACAAATTAATCTAATTAATATTCCTGGTGTCATTATTTCTTTCATGAATACTCATGGAGGAAAAGGTTATAAAGGTTGTGAACTAGGGAAAGTTTCATTGTGACAGTATGTAGAATCAGATCTATACCTGTTCATAAGCAAACTGAGCAGACCCTGACCAGACGGCTCCTATCCGGATCTAGTCTGTTTGCAAATGCGTTAAAAAGCGTATCTATGATGTGAAGGATTAAACGATTACTAGCACAGTAACGGGCTGTTGTACTTTTGACAACGTTACTGCGTGAGGACTTTTGGCAATATGAACTTTTTGTCTTATAGCGAAATCAAAAAAACAAATATTTGAAAAGAGTTTCTTTATCTCTTAATCTGCTGAAAAATTAAAACTGATTGCCTCTTTTTTGAGTATTAATTAAATAAAACCGTTGTATCACTGAAGAAACGGTGCGATCAAAGGGCCCCCCTAGGAGCCTTTTACTCTTATTAACTCGATTTTCTTTTTACCGCCGTACAAGGAAAATAAATTCAGCCAGTGTTGTTTTGACAAAAAACCGGTTTGAATAATCTAGGTAGGAAAACAAAAGAGAATTGTATCTATGCACAGTAAACCCCGTCTAAAGCAGAATTCTAGTAGAGACGAATATAGATGTTGTTAGGCAGGTGGCTGCTTAATGGAGGTTGGAAGTCATGCAGAAAGCTCCTAGCGGAGCTTTCTGCATGACCTTCACCCTTCATTAAGCTGCCATCCGTCTCTAAGAGTGATATTTATACTTAATTGAACGTCCGGTTTATAGCGGTTTTACTGTATGTTTATTCTTATTGAGTATATTATTACAGTAAACCCCCATCTTAAGCGACCACCACACTATATACAGATCTACGTTAGGATCTTAAAGGCACGTACGTGGTAGCTTAATGCAGGACCAAGGTTATACAGAACGTTCCTGCGGGAGCTTTCTGCGTTACTTTCATCCTGTATTAAGCAATTACATATTTTTAAAGACATCTATGTTTAGTCACTTTAGAGGGATTTTACTGTATACTGAACATCATAAGAACATCATTGCAGCTTTCAACTTCGTTGCCATGGTAGCATGTGGTATATGTATATCAAGTTTCTATGTGCATTAACCCTTAGGTTGCTAAGCGCGAACTGACTTACATTTACAAAATGCTTGGATCCAGCTTATACGTGGAGTAATTCGGCATCTTAACCCTTTTCCCTGTTCTATGTTTATTACAAATTTCAATATCTACTGAATATTCATGGACAAAATAGTTATAATGAAATATGGAAGGTAGAACATTGTAGCCATTTTAGAAAGTATAGAAACATACATGTATATATCAAATTATATTAGCAAACAGAGCAGACCCTGATCAGACGGCTCCTACAGGAGCCGTCTGATCTGGGTCTCCTCTGTTTGCAGATGTGTGAAAACACGTTTGTATGAGGAGTAATTCGGAGTCTTAACGCGGAGTAACGCGGAGTAATTCGGCGTCTTAACGCGGAGTAATTCGGCGTCTTGTTGGAATCGGAAGTAAGTAGACATTGCAACAATAAAAGGTTAACCCTGTCTTCCATAAATACGCCTTTCTACGTCTTTTGCAAACAGAATTCACATAGATTTGATTCTACAGTTTCTGCTTTGGTGAAAACTTCATAATTACATGTATATTGATATGGCATATTTTCTTTCATGGAGTAGAGGGTTAAGCATTTCGAATCTGTCTATGTTCATTATAGTACTCATTTCTTTGTCTCTGAAACTCGATAAAGTTATAATACGTTAATACCCCTTGAATGCAGGATACTAGTGTACTGTCATTTGCAAACAGTGTAGACCCAGATCAGAGGTAGAGGAGCCCTCTGATCAGGGTCTGTACCGTTTGTCATTTGAAATCTGCTAGCAATGTTTTGTCTTTCATACTGAATGGACTCTACCGGTGAACACTAATGGATCATTCCACTTTGAAAATTCAGCAAGTAAATGGTTAACAAAGCTTTTAGCTGAATGACTATACATACAATCAACAGGAAATGTGCGGTATACCCGATTTGTTTAAGCGACGCTGGAATTCAAATGAACTTTTTCTTTATCTCAACAGACCCATAAGTCCCGCTTACACGGCCACATTTCTTAAAAACCTAGGAGACTGTAAAAACAGATGTGTGCTTAATGCAGGGCAAACGTGATACAGAAAGATCCTATGGGAGCTTTCTGCATCATATTTGTCCTGCATTAAGTTCACAAGTTTTAAAAATCCAGAATTAGTCTCTGAATGGTCGTAGCAACGCCTTTAAACTGTATGACCAGTCATTAGTACGCGAATTAGTATACATTTCCAACAGTTTGGATCCGGATGATAAACATAATAACTCGTATCCACGCTACACTATTCGCCACATAGTAGCATATTTAAGAAATGGAAGATATTTCGATTTTGAAATTACGATTATTACAACTATAACCCTTACAACGCGGAGTTTTCAAATGGAATATTCAAAAATTCAAACTGGCCAAGCGTATGGTGAATATTTAGGGATTTTTCTAAAAAAAATGCTATATGACAAACAGTGCAGAGCATGATGAGAGGGCGCCTTTAGGAGCCCTCTCATCTGGGTATACACTGTTTGCAAAGGACATTAGTGACTCGGGTCCCGCACTGTAAGGGTTAAAGTTTGCAGGCGATAATTTCTGTAAGCGTGCTCAAAAGCTGAAACATTTCCCGTTTTTATTGTAACAAATTTGAAGATAATCTGAGCAAATAAAGCACTTCCCTTGCAAATGGACGTCAAAATATGTTAATCCCGGCCATGAATTGTTATCAGTGACCTATTATAGGAAGCCTTCAATTTATTCCTCTCTTTCAGTTTGTTCAAAGAGGAAATGCTTGAATATAAAGGACAATAACGAACTCTTAACACGAACTTGTCTAAATGTTGTCAATGACAACGCTTATTAGTACAGTAAAACCTGTCTTAACCCTTTTCTTTTTCCGTCTGCAAACTTTGTCGTCTGCTACAATGTTCATTTTTTATTTTTCTATTTGTCTTCATTCTTGTTTAAAAATAACAGCAATAATAGCAAACAGTTTGGATCCTGATGAGACGCCGAGTTACTCGGCGTCTCATCTGGATCCAAACTGTTTGCATATGTAACCACAGATGCGAAATTGGTAGAGAGTGAATAAAGCGACTATAAAAGAAGTAAAATGCTAGAGAAATGATACAGATGGGTACATTAACCCTTTCCTCCAAGAATATTCCTGTAAGAAATAATGACGTCATGAATATCAATTAGATACATTTGTTATAATAGCACATGGGCACGAGAATTTTCAGCCATGGCAGAAACTGTAGAATCATAACTTTATTATATAAACAAACAGAGCAGACCCTGATCTTGGTCTACTCTGTTTTCAACGGCGTAGACAGTCGTATTTATGGGGTAAAGGGTTAATGCAGGGCATAAGTAATACAGACAAACTCCAATAGGTGTTGTCTGCATTACTATCCATTGCATTAACCCTTACAATGCGGAAAACGAGTCACTATAATGGCCTTTGCAAACAGTGCAGACCCAGATGAGAGGGCTCCTTGAGGAGCCCTCTCATCAGGGTCTGCACTGTTTGTCAAGTTACACTTTTATTTATAAAAATCCCTAAATATTTACAATAAGCTTGACCTGTTTGAAATTTGGAAGAGTCCATTTGAAAAGTCAGCGTAGTAAGGGTTAATCATTTACTCAATGAATATTCATGTATAAGATAATGACGTCATCTATATGATATAAAGAAGTTGCCTCGGTGAAAATGTGAGTCTAGATTAGAATATACGGCAGTTAACACTCCATCCTCCCTGGATATTAATTTAAGAATGTATTACCCTGAATATTCATGAACTGATTTTTTACGATTACACTCTAACAATGAACGTTTTGGCTGTGACAGAAACGTCAGCATCAGATCTATACTATCCAACAAGCAAACAAAACAGATCCTGATCAGACAGTTCCGACAGGAGGCTCGAGCGATCTGCTCTGGGTCAACTCTGTTTGTAAAGGTGTCACAAAGTAGTATTTTGGAGGAAAAGGGTTAACAAATGGCAATCAAAGTAATGTAATTACTGTTAGTAGGTGATTACACTTTTTGTTCAATATGTTTTGCATGGCCAGTTGTTTTGTTAGTAGAACTCTAGACCCGTTGAATGTCTTTGGTATGAGCACCTGATTTATTTATGGCATTTAAGTTCAATGAACCATGAATACTTTGGAATTCCCATTTGTCAATATGTGGGTCTTATTAATTTTCGACCACTTTTACATGCACTATTAAACATTTGATTCCTCTTAACCCTTTCCGTCATGCAGACGCTCCCCCCCCCAACGCATTTGCAAACAGAGTAGACCCAGATCAGACGGCTCCTGTAGGAGCCGTCTGATCAGGGTCTGCTCTGTTTCCATGTGAAATTACATGGATGTTATTCAACAGTTTCTACCAATACCCAACATTCCTGCGATCATATGCCATTATTAACATAGAAAAGAATTTCAGCTAATTAATATTCATTATGTCAGTATTTCTTACATGAACATTGAGCAGGGTAAAGGGTTAAATAGTTAGTTCAAACAAGAGCTATCGTGTCTTTCTTCCAGCTGAAGCCTGCAACGTAAAACCCGATAAAAACCAAACCAATTCCAACTAAAGCATTACAACTTATCACTAATTACGGTGTCTAAGATTGTCATTACTAATAACAATGACAAACTACTGTGTCTAAGATTGTCATTACTTATAACAATGATAGAAACACGAAATTTGACAGTTTTAGAAAAATAATTATTTTAAATACTTATACATGTAAGAGGTTAAATAATGTAAGTATTACAGCCTTACACTACACCCCATCATTCATTCGATATACAGTAAATCCCCTCTAAACCGGAATTCTAGTATAGTAGAGAATAATTCAAATACTTTTAGGTAGATGGCTGCTGAAGTAGGCGACTGCTTAATGCAGGATGAAAGTAATGCAGAAAGTTCCTAGAGGAGGGTCTGCTATCTTTGCAAATGCATGAAAAGGCGTTTATATAAAGGAAATGGTTAAGACAGGTTATACTGTATAAGGTTAAAAAGCACTATTCCATTGAACAATTAACCCTTCTCTTGCTGAATTTTAAAATACATTTCTCCTTCTTCACCCATGCCCTGTTGTATAATTACATACATATATCTTCACTGTGTACAAGTATATCGCTGCGCAATCACTGTTGTGGAGTGCACTGGTTGCACAATTAACTTGTAAATAGTGCAAACCCTGATGAGACAGCTCCTGTAGGAGCTGTCTCATCTGGGTCTTCACTATTTACAGGTAGGTATATTGACGTGAATAGCAAGCGAAGGGTTAAATGCGAATGTCGACCAGTTCTGTCCTAACGACGAGCCTGATTACCGATGGTTGATTAGGAAAAAAGGTATTTACTGCTATAACTTACAGTAAAATAGCTTTACAACGACCACCAAACAGAAGCAGTGGTTTAATTCTCGATCTTTGACCCTTGACATGACGCCCTTGCAAACAGAGTAGATCATAATACTTACATCGCGGGAAAGAAGTCACTAATTGTCCTTGGAAACAGTGTAGACCCAGAATAGAGGATTCCCAGAGGAACCCTCTAATCAGGCTCTGCACTGTTTGTCATGTTACATTTTTCTTTAGAAAAAACCCTAAATATTCACCGTAAGATTGACCTGTTTGAATTTTGGAATAGTTCATTTGAAAATCCAGCATAGTAAGGGTTAAGGTGAAAAGACCACGTCACAAATACTGGTTCAACGACATCATGAATTAGATATATCAAACCTCAATTGAAACTTAAATACATGGCAATCTATGAATATCAACATACATTCAAAGTTTAACAAAACACTGAAATTCGCTTCAATACCTGACAATGAAGAAATTCCGCGCCCAATTTGAATAAATACGTCAACAGAGAAACGATATTTGGATTGATAAAAATGTGCAAAAGAATCAGATCTGTGTTAAGTTTCGCAATAGCCAAGAAACATGTTTCTTTTCAAAATGGACGACCTAGTCGGGGTACATCGCAGTTTGGATACTGACAAAATAATTATATCACCGCGCATGCAAGACGCCATGTGCAAACAACTATCAAATAGTGTAATCAATGATACCAATGAAGCATTAACTCATTCCCTCCTAGACTATTTTAGATCCAACCTCTTTTGAATTAATCTACCGAAAAGGAGCATTTTCTAGAGAAAAGGAAACGTTTAGAATTCTGTAGTTTTTAAACCATTGTAATAAACAGAGCATTTGCTCCATAGGAGCAAATGCTCTATTTATCACAATGGTTTCAAAATGTGACTTTTACAGAAGCGCCAAAATGCGTCACTAGGAGGGAATATGTTTTTAATCATTTCAGTTGGGAAACGGGTCACTAACGTCCTTTGCAAACAGTATAAACCCAGATGAAAGGGCTCCTAGAGGAACCCTCTCACAAGGGTCTGCGCACTGTTTGTCATGTTACACTTTTTTGTTTTTAAAAGAAATTATATTCACGGTAAGCTTGACCTGTTTGAATTTTGGAATAGTCCATTTCAGCTCAGCGCTGAAAGGGTTTAAACTACATTCTGTCTTAAAGCTCCAGAATAGGGCCCTCCTTGAGTGGACGATACTTCGTCGATACATATAATTACAGTAGAATCTATCCTAAGCGGACATTCATTAACTGAACATAGGGATGTTAAAAAGCAGGTGGTTGCTTAAGGCAGGGCAAACGTAATGCGTAAAACTCATGCAGGAGCCATCGTCATTACTTTTACCATGCATTAAGCTACCACCTGTCTTACAGACCCATAATTAAACCTCTTTTTGATGGCCGCTAAATACATGTACTTCTGTATATAACAAAATAGTATCAACCTATTTCGAGAGATACTAAAAACGCAACCAGAATTAATATCAATACATCAACGAATAATATGAAGATCTCCAATATCAAATACTTGAATGTTTTCTCTTCTTCAGCGTTCATTCTGTCGGGTTATATTTTTTGCGATATACATTTTCAGAATATAAACAAAATATTTTTGTAAGTTTTAGACACTTTCAAAACGCGTTACAAGTAGTAACTATCATTGTAACTCTTTCGGTGCAGGAAACGAGTTACTAATGTCCTTTCCAAACAGTGTAGACCAAGGTGAAAGGGCCCATATAGGAGCCCTCTTACCAGGGTTTGCACTTTTTGCCATGTTACACTGTTTTGAAAAATCTCTGTACAATATCGATAAGCTTGACTTGATTGAATTTTGGAGAAGTCCATTTGGAAATGCAGCGCTGAAAGAGTTGAGCTACCATCTGTCCTTCAGCTCTAGAAATAATTCCTCTTGTGAGTTTTCACTGTAGAGAGATTATAAACAGAAAAACCTCGCTAAACCGGGCGTTCCGTTTAGCATAAATATCGGCCGTAGAGACATGTGGCAGATTAATGCAGGGTGAAAGTCGTGTAGAAAGCTCCTCTAGGAGCTTTCTACATGACTTTCACCCTGCATTAAGCAGCCACCTGCCTAAAATAATCTTTATTCTTCTCTACTAAAATTCCGGTTTAGAGAAGTTTTACTGTACATTCATGTGTACACCATGTGCATAAATCTGATCAGCTATAGGTAGATTCTGTGCCAGATGAATATTTATGTAAGAAATCATGATTTCATAACTAAATATCTATTAGTTTCATTTTTGGCTACTGACCGTTCCAGGGCGGTACTCCTGCTTTCAGCCTACGGTCAACTTTGTTGTTTAATATGTTTAATGTTTAATGTTTTTCGTCTTGATATGCGTTCCGTTATGTTTTGTCTTGTGGCTGTACCTTTCCTTGCTTGATGGTGTTTGGTGCGGTGTCATTTCGTATGTGGCTCTCCCTGTTTGACTATTTTTCCATATTTATGAACAAGAGAAAGTTTAGCCATGACAAAAGCTGTAGAATTAGATCTTCATGTAAATTATTTCATAAGCAAACGGAGAAGATCGTGATCAGAATGTTCCTACAATAGTCAGATCTGGATCTACTCCGTTGGCACACGCGCTGGAAAATGCGTTCCTATCAAATTACGGGTTAACTACAAATGACAAATTGATTCTTGAAGCAAATTTTCAATATTGAGATTAAATGATGGAGCATGTAATCATGCTGTAATTCGTTTCAAAACCAAAACAGGACCCATCCAATCTCAGCAAATCACATTTCCAAAGGATATTACATTTTGCCGTGAAATGATTTACCTTCGTTTGTCATGATTTAACCATTATGCCGCTAACCACAAACTGACTCGCATTTACAAACAGCGTGGATCCTGATGAGACGCCGAGTAACTCGGCATCTCACCAGGATCCAAGCTGTTTGACACACGGCCAATGGTTACTCGAGAGCTTGTTCAAATCGGAAGTAGTCAAATTTGCACCAGATCCTAATTTGAGCAGACTTTTTGTTTTTTCACAGAGTGATTTATAATGATAATTGAAATTTGGTGGAGCTATAGAATGAAAATAGCGCGTCTTTAACTTTTACAGTAAAACCTCTCTCTATAACGGCCACTAAATTACATCAAGTATTTTGAATTAGGCAGGTGGTTGCTTAAAGCAAGGTTACAGTAAAACAGAACGCTCCTGTAGGATCGTTCTGTTTTACTTTCACCTTGCTTTAAGCAGCCACCTGCACTATATACCAACTAATTAACACAATGTAGTGGCCGTTATAGAGTGGTTTTACTGCACTCCAAATGTTTAATCAAGAAATTATTTCATCCGGAATATTAATTAGATAAATTTATACAATACAATATGATTTTTGGCCATGGCAGGTGCTGTAGAATCAGATCAATATAAATCAAGAAGCAAACGGAACAAACCCTGATCAGATATGACCTGGGTCTACCCCGCTTGCAAATATGTCAAAAGATATCTCTATGGAGTAAAGGGTTAACATTTTAACACATGCTACGGACTTGTCTGTAATTAGCTTTGTAAACGGTTGGAATCTACATTTGCCTCGTTTTCCTTTCAGTATTTCCTTTCAAGTAATAAACTACTTGTTAAATGAACCACGCGTCTGCCAGCTCTGATTATTCTCTCGCCATATTTGCAAGAATTGAACTACATGTACGTACATGGCAGAAAACGAGAACATAGTCTGAGAGAGTTCATTTGTTCAATCCACAGGAATATTGGTGCAACTCTTTCACCACCGAAGTCGCCGGAGAGCGACTCACAGGTCCTGCTGCAGTCATGGAATCTTTGGTTACCTTTGCAAACAGTTTGGATTCAGATGAGACGCCGAGTAACTCGGCGTCTCATCTGGATCCAAACTGTTTGATACTCCACTTATGCCTTTAAAGAAGAAATTGATGGACAGTCCACTTTGAAAACTAAAGCAGACAGCACTGTCTGATGACAAAAGTTGTTTGACGCTTAAAACATTGATTTTATAGTTTGGAATAAAGCTGTTATTTTACGGTGTTTAGTACAAACGAATACACAGCTGTGATACCTATATTAGACCCGGATAATATCTCGCCCCATAGCGGAATCACGGCTGTGTACCCGTCCAATAAATTTCACTATTGTACCCAACAATGCATAATAACCTTATACTATTTCCCTCAATTTATCGCTCTTATTGAAGAATACAATTACTACAATATTTACGATGCATCAATCTAATAAAATTCTCAAAACAGGCTTTAGGTTGGGTTTCATTGAAAATACCGTGTATAAATAGTTTTATAATTATTAGTACATTAAGTAAACCTTTGAACGGGACAACAAAGATAGAGAAAATCAATACAAACATACCTCTTTATTTGCATCGATCATATTCTACTGCTATTGTTAAGTTAACTGCCAGTTCGCAGTCCGTAGCTCGTTGTGCGAATGTCAATGCGAAATAGTTTGACATTCAAATGGCAAATTGCGAACTGACAGCAACAATTATGATAATCATTCTGTGTTAGTGACTTAAAATGCGGAAAATTTCGGGTCTGCATTGTCATTATAGTACAAGTATATTGCCGTAGCGTCAATTTAACCCTTTCTCTCATGTAAACGCGTGTTCACGCATGTTCAAACAGAGTAGACCCAGATCAGACGGCTCCTATAGGAGCCGTCTGATCAGGTTCTGCTCTGTTTCCTTATGGAATTTGATAGATCTGTTCCTTCACTTTCTAAAATGACTGCATTATTCCAGCTTCTATATTCTATTATATCTATTTTGTCCATGAATATGCAGTAGGTAATGAACTTTGAAATAAATATAGAACAGGGAAAGAGTTAAAACTGATATTATATATTGAAAACGTAAAATTGGATGTGTGCATGCCTTATACATGTATGCGTGTATGCACCATGAACAAAATGCGCTATACGACTATTAGAGAAAACTAATAAAAAGTAGTTCCAACTACACGCATGCGTTATACGGTTAAACAGAAAACTGAAACAAAGTAGTTCCAACTTCTCAATAGTTTAGTCCCACTGAATACTAAGTCTTTTACACTTTGATGTGCTATCTTCAAAAGAAAATTTAAATTGAATTCAGACCAAAACAGCGTCTCAAAGTTATTAATTATGAAAACAATATTTACGTGTTTGACGTCATAAAATAGCTTAATTGCACTCCGGCCCATAGCATTCTGCAGGCTAAATCCTGCATAACATGGTTTATCTTGATTCATTTTGTTTATATATAGTTTGAGTACTGGTCGTAGGCACCGAAAAGGCACTGGATTATCTCCACGAAATATTGCCAATTTATACCTACCTAGTTCTACCCTGTGTTTGGTACATGTACATGTATATCTACAGGTAATAAAATTTTGCGCTTTCTGTTATTTACATGCATATTGTTTCTAAATAATAACCTGATATTGTTTCTAAATAACAACCTAATATTGTTTCAAATAACAACCTAATAGTGTTTCTAAATAACAACCTAATAAGTAACTAAAGCATTCGTATAAAAAACATTCCAATGCTCCTTTAATTGCTTACAACCGACGCGTCAACTATAAATGAACAAAATAGCATCACGTCATAAAGAAAATAGACCGTAACCTAAGGCAGAGGTTAGGTGGGACCTGAGTGTAAGATACTATCACTCCGAGTGACAGCATTTCTTATCTGCTTTGCTAAAACACAACCCTACTTAACCCTTTCGGCGCCAAATTTCTAATCTGGGGCTGCACTATTTGTCGTGGTGCATTTATGCGACTGCGGCGGTGAAAGGATTAACCCTTCCTCCATATATAGTAGAACCGCTCTAATGCGTCCACTTAATGCATGCATATGGGTGTTTTTATAAGCAGGTGGTTGTTTAATGCAGGATAAAAAGTAATGCAGAAAACTCCTCTATTAAGCTACCACCTGCATCTAGCACCTAGAATTATACCTCTTTTAAGTGGTCGCATTAGCGGGTTTTATTGTATATGTCTTTTTACGCATTTGCAATAGTGTAGACACAGAAGACATAGATATAAAGATCCGATTCAAAAAATTGTCAGGACCAATACGCTTGTTTGTGCATACGCCATTACAAACATAATAAGCTAATTAATGTCCATACATACATTATTTCTCTATCATTAATATTCATGGAGTAAAAGGTAAACAAGTACGGTATATACAGTAGAACATATCCTAAGTGGTCATTCATTTATTGAATGATTGCTTAATATCGGACAAAAGTAATACAGAAAGCTCCTACATTTGCCATGCATTATGGTACCACCTGCCTTGCAGACCCATAATTAGATATCTTTTTGATGGCCGCATAAGACAGGTTTTACTGTACCCCAATTGCCCTAAGTATTCGGACACCTTGTCTCCCTTCCCCTATGGGTCTGTAAAGCTTAACAGGTCAATTCTATTTGGTACCACTATGTTGATAGGCTGACGTGGTAGCAAATAAAGTACATGCTGTAGACCTTGATAAATTTGCTCCTTCCGAAGCAGTTTGATCTTGGCATGTACTATTTGCCTAAGCGTGCCTGTCCGAATACTAAGAGTGCTTAGGGTACATCAAGTTGGCACCATTTTGATAACTTTAGAATAGATTAACACACAGGCTGACATAGTAGGCTAGCAAACAGGGTGGACCCGAATACTTAGGGAAAGAATGGTATACTGGGCATGATTCGTAGTTTACATTGATGTTCGTACAAACGAAAGTTGGGGGCGACTAAATTCGCGATTGTTTCCCTGCTATCAAGTTAGGGTGATATATAATAAGGTACATCAACCATGAATGAATTATCAGTCATGGCGCATTTAGGGTAATGTTTGATAAGGTAGCATACTGTATATCAATCATGAATGAATTATCAGTCATGGCGCATTTAGGGTGATGTTTAATAAGGTAACATACTGTATATCAATCATGAATGAATTATCCGTTATGACGCACAGTTATGACGTATTTAGGACGATATATACTAAGATAGCATACTATATATCATAATGAATGAACCATCAATTAGGACGCATTTAAGATGATATAATAAAATATAGCATAGATTTTTGATGAACAAACCGTTACGACGCATTTAGGATAATATATACTAAGGTAACATACTAAATGTATATATATCAACATTAAATGAACTATCAGTTATGACGCATTTAGGATGATATATAATAAGGTAGCATACTATATATCTCTCATAAATGAACTACCAGTTATGACGCATTTAGGATGATATATAATAAGGCAGCATACTATATATCTCTCATAAATGAACTATCAGTTATGACGCATTTAGGATAATATATACTAAGGTAGCATACTGTATATATCAATATTAAATGAACTATCAGTTATGACGCATTTAGGATGATATATAATAAGGCAGCATACTATATATCTCATAAATGAACTATCAGAGGATTCGATTCCCGATCCAGTCGCACATACACGAAAGACATAAACCATTTCCTTCATATACGCATTGCCACGCATTTGCAAACAGAGTAGATCCAGATCAGACGGTTCCTATATTTTTTAAGTTTTTAAGATTAAGCAAATGATCGTCGCGAGAATTTGAGAAGGCAACACATTAAGTATGTAGTAGAGCCTGAAGAGGGTCTAATTACGGGTGTGTAAGGCATGTGGTAGCTTAACGCAGTCCAAACGTAATGCAGAAAGCTCCCATAGTAGCTTTCTTGATTACGTTTTCCCTGCATTAAGCAACTACCTGCTTTTTAAGACTCCTATGGTCAATAAATGAATGACCGTCCTGGAAGGCTCTACTGTAAATATAAAGATTATGAATACCTCGAGTTGGTTACATGTATCCGAACATTCAGATCAGATTTGTCAAGCTGCTGCCACAGATCTCGCTCTCGCCATGTGTCAACTCCGACCAGTAAAGCAAGCACCAGTCCTATCCCCCCACTCCTTTATTGTAATAATTCTTTACTTTACGTAAAATCATGCCCAAATAACGACAGGCTATAAGATTTCCCTGTGCATTGTTGAAGCTCGATAAACTAATAAAACCTCTTCTGTTCCTTGTGCATACATTACCCCCTTACCCCGTTACCCGCGACCTAGTTCCTCGCATTTGCAAACAGCTTGGATCCAGATGAGACGCCGAGTAACTCGGCGTCTCATCAGGATCAAAGCTGTTTGATACTTAGTCAATAGTTTCTCAAAAGCTTGATTCAATCGGAAACACACATGTTTGCACCAGATCGATGTTTAAACAAACATTATTATTTAACGGCGGATAAAGGGTTAATCTTCATCATATTTCAACAAGCGTATAAACTATAAAGATCTGTCATATGCTTCAGATTATAAATACACATTTCAATATAAATCTAAACAGGAGCAAAATTCTGAACGGTTTGGATCCCGTCTAAACACCGCTGATCTGGAACCAGCGTGTATATTTCACTTGATAAAGTGGCTGTGAGCGCATTAAGGGCGTTAATCATTATCTGAACCTGATATACACCGCGGACAACACGGGTCAGCGGTTTAAAATTGATCCGTTTTCCACTTAAAGATCGTAAGGAATTTAAATCAACGCCGATCGTAAAATCAATTTCGCAAGTTTTTGCTGATAAACAGTGATTGCGGTGTTTAATCAAGTGATTTGTTTTCCTCATATAACGTTGTTCATTTTGAACTTAACCCTTAACGTGCATATAAAACCTTTGTAAACAATGTAGACTCAGAGCAAAGGGGCCGTGAGGGAGCCCTTTGATCAGGGTCTGCCCTGTTTGTCATAAACATCATTTTTTTCGATGATAAAGTTTATTACATTACTTTGTTTAATTATCTACCTATTCAGTACTTATGTAGGAAATAATGATATCGTGAACGTTAATTAGATTATGTTTATAATGACATATGGGCTCAGGGCATTTTGACCCAGGCAGGAACTGTATAATCAAATATATACTATACCGTAAGCAAACAGAGCAGACCCTGATCAGACGGCTCCTATAGGAGCCGTCTGATCTGGGTCTATTCTGTTTGCAAATGCATAACACGCGTTTATATGAAGGAAATGGTTGAATAATATTCATAATGGGAGGAGCCAGTTTTAATTATTAATATTCATAAAGGGGGAGTCAATTTTAATTATTCGTCAGGTAAATGACTAAGCATGTTGGGGGAATTGTCATCAACAGAAAAAAGTCATTTACATCATTTATAGTTCTCAATTTAAGTTTTTTTTCTCCATTTCATTTTTTTCAACGGAACGACCAGAGTGCCAAACAGATATATCAACATGAGCCTTGGAGTTACCAGTGTAACTATTTGTAGGCTCAGAAAGGTCCAGATACGACGCATAACTTTAAACAGTTTCAAGAATAACTCCTTTATTTCTCCGTCAAACCCTATACTGTGACCACTCTTTAGAATCGTCTCAAAGAGACGATTCTAAAGAGTGGTCACAGTATAGGGTATGGTGGAGAAATGGAGATATTAGTATTTGGGTAAGCACCTTTATCTGTAGCGCTGGGAGTTATTATAAACATGTCCTTAGCATCGTAACGTTTTATTTGATAGAGCCGCTTTTAATACCTTTGAAAACAGATTAGACCCAGATCAGACTTCTCCTGTAGAAGCCATCTGACCATGGTCGTCTCTTTTTGCTTATGGAATAATATAGATCTGATTCTGCAGTTTCTGCCATTGTCAAAATGCATTCCCCTGTTCATTATGACATTATGGAAATACAGTTGAACTTCGATATCTCGAACTAGGATAATTCGAACTAATAGTCCTGTCCTTCCAAAACTTACAATACATAATTGCTCTACAGGAGCTTTCAGCATTACTTTAGACCTGCATTAAGCTGTGAACTTAACAATTCGCTTGCTATTCACGTCAATATACCTACCTGTAAATATAGTGAAGACCCAGATGAGACAGCTCCTGCAGGAGCTGTCTCATCAGGGTCTGTACTATTTACAAGTTGATTGTGCAACCAGTGCACTCCACAGCAGTGATTGCATAGCGAAATACTTGTACACAGTGAATATATATGTAATTAAACAACAGGGCATGGGTAAAGAAGGAGAAATTTATTTTAAAATTCAGCAAGGGAAGGTTAAGAAATTGTCCAGATCAGAAATCGGATAACTCGAACGTCTGTTATCTCGAACTAATTTATTTGGTCCCTTGAAGTTCGAGATATCGAAGTTCAACTGTAGTCATACGTTCGTTATGATTTGACATTGATATACATCAGGTAAAAGGTCAAGGGCTAACTTGTCAAATGCTACGAATCATTGATGACATATTCGACTCTTTGGTACTAATTCTTGTGGTCCAGTACCCATATATCCATTAGAACGACACATCTTGAGACATATATTGAATAGTTTTGCATAATACATGTACAGCTTGATTTATTGTTGTCTGCAAAATCTGCCGTCCGCTACAAATGTTTCTGTAGCTTTTAATTTTAACCCGTTACTTCATTAATACGCCTTTCTACATTGATGCAAACATAGTAGACCCGGACCAGGGGGGCTCCTATATGAGCCGTCTGACCAGGGTTTGCTGTGTTTGCTTTTGATATAATATAGATCTTATTCTACAGTTTCTGATATGGCCAAACAATTCCTGTGTATATGCACGATTATAATAATTAATCTAATTAATGTTCATTTTGAAAGTGATCAGTGTCAAACAATATACATGTATATTCTGAAGAAACGCCGAGTTACTCCTCGTCTCAACAGTTTGTAATGGCTATCGCGAAAGCGCCGCTAGCGGGCAAAGAGTTTGGTAGGAGCTGGTTCTGTAGCTACAGTCCAATTAGAGGCTCGTATGACTGATACTTGTAGACAGCATAGTGAAAAATAACATAACATTCTCATTAGTAGAATGTCACGGACAAGGATATTCCCCCCGCAAAACATCTTCTGCTGTCTTCAATAATGCATCTAGGAGTGAGTCTTCGCTTACTAATTATTACCCGCAATTGCGATTGAAACCTGCAAGTACTTGACTCTTTACTCCCACGAATGTTCATGTAAGAAAAAAAGATTCCGGGGATATTTATCAGCTGAAATTTCGTCATGGTATATGAACTCAGGATTCGTTTGCTTTAGCAGAATCAATAGAGCAAATAGAGCAGACCCTGATAAGATTGTTTATATAGGAGTTGTCTGTTCTAAGTCTACTCTGTTTGTAAAGGCGCTAAATGGTGTATCTATGGAGTGAAGGGTTAACCCTTCTCCTCATAGAGACGCCTATAGACAAAATTGCAAACGGAGTAGACTCTGATTAGACGTCCTCTGTTTGTTTATGGGATTCTATAAATCCGATTCGGCAGTTTTTGCTATTACACCCCACCCTATAATACATATGCATGATGTCCTTATTTCTGGCATGAATGTTCAACTGGTTAACCCATTACCTCATAGGCTATTTTTAGATACAATCTCTTTGAATCAATCTACAGAAAAGGAGCATTAACTAAAGAAAAGGAAACTTTTAGAATTTTGTAGTTTGAACCCATTGTGATAAATAGAGCATATAGGAGCAAATGCTCTATTTATCGCAATGGTTTCACAAAGTGACTTTTACAGAGTCGTCAAAAGTCGTCAATATGAGGGAATGGGTTAAGTGTTACAGGTAGACAGTACACAGTAATCCATTGGAAGAAACTATTCAAACTGGCCCTGTGAATAGTAACATAAAATGATAACATATAAACGCCTTTTCACAAATTTGCATACAGAGTAGATCCAAATCAGACGGCTTCCATAGGAGCCGTCTGATCAAGGCCTGCTCTGTTTGCTTATAATATTATGTAGATTTGATTCATAATTTTCTGCCACAGGTTGATACTGCTGTAAAATAATTCAGCTTGTTAATATTCATGATGACATTATTTCTTACATGAATATTCAACAGGGAAAGGGTTAAAGAGGCCAGGCCATTTGGCGTATGAGACAAGTTCTTTTCTTACATGGTACCTAACTGTAGTGCCAAGCACTAGGCAGGTGAGCAATATGTAACCATTTGATCATTAGTTGGCGACTTACCAACCGGTCATATCAGAGCGAGACACTGCCGGGGATCGAACCTTCGACATCCCGGTTTCAAAGCGGTCCCAAAGTGTTTGCCTTATCCACTATGTCACGGGATCGGTAGTCTAGAACAAAACAATCCTTGCATCAGATTAATCTGTATGTCACTCCTTTGATAAGAGCCATAGTCCAATTTCAACGTTACGAATGTGTTGTTTCAACTTCTGTAATTCACAATTCAATTTTGTAGACAAATGCCAGATTTTACATT
>OY755248.1:46556776-46585497 GCA_963576725.1 Azorinus chamasolen
TGTATCTTGCGTCACTAAGAGAAAAGCGGAAGGATATCATAGAGATAACTGTGGGCCTCATGTCACATTCATCAACCTAATTAGCGTCAACAATAGTATTATGTAAAATATTTGAGTAGAAAATGTGCCTACGTGCATTCCTTATAATATGTTTGCAGATTAACATTTCGCATGCTGCTGTCTTATTTGTGATGTCCTTTGCAAATAGTTTGGATCCAGATGAGACACTGGGTAACTAACGCTCTGGTAGGGCAATAAGCTGGTTTAGCAGTGGTATTATCGTTAAAACCCACTGGCAACCTCTGAAACCAGCGATCGTCTGCGAGTGTCGGCGACTAAATTAAAAAAAATGCTTCGCAGTCACATTAGAGATGCTTCTGTGACCTTGCACGACAGATTGCTGATGATCATGCACAAAGTCACTGGTATTCGTACGAAGGTTCCACAATCATTTCCGACCTGTTGTGTGGTTACGTGGTCTATGCCTAGTCGCGGGTAATCTTGAGGCAGTCGCTGGTGATCGCACGACAGACGTATGTCAATGTAGAAAGGTCGCTGACAGTCGTACCAGTTAAAGAGTGTCGCAGACCTTCCTACGACGATCGCACAATTACCTAAAACCTCTAAAGTTACCACTTAAAGACCACCGGAGACCAGTTCGATCGTAAGGATGTTGTTGTGCATGATCAACAACCTATCTACGAGTGAAATTGGTCGCACGATTACCAACGATTACTAAGGACACCCGCGATTATCAGTGACTTGTCGTGCGACCTTCGTACGAATATTGACGACCAGAGGTCACTAGCAATCGTAAACAGGTCTTACCTGGTCGTAAGGCCTATTGGGACTGGGCCCTAAACAGATATCAAGAAACAAGCATTTCTAGAAATAGGACAATACACTGGTTTGTCAGTGGTATGACAATATACACTCTGGTTTGGTAATAAGCTGGTTTGGCAGTGATATTACATTAGCCACTCTGATAAGGCAATACACTAATTTGGCAGTGGTATTATATAATTAACACATGGCTGTCGGGGTGATAGAGGATATTGTCAGCCCAAGAATTGGTATAAGTACCCCGAGGCGCAGTTCAAGGGCTGACAATATCCTCTATCATTCCGACAACTATGTGTTAATTATTTTATTATACCGAAACACTTTAGAAGTACAATTTTAGTTAATTTAAAAATTAAAAGACATAATCAATGAAGATAATATTCCAAAAAGGGAATTAAGATAATATAGAAATACTGAAATAGCTTTTATCTAATAGTTCGACCACTACGAGTCTTTATCAAAGATAATCATGTCAAAATACACGTAACAGTTTTGGTACATGCATTCAGCCATAAAATCAAAGAGAATAATGTTGATCCAGCATCATGTAGCAATGAGTTGTTATTTCAAAAGTAATGACGTCATCATATGACGTCATGAGCGCAACGACGTCATGCATGCATTAGCGTGCATGCATTCTCCCGAATGTAGTATATGCAATAAAATGCAATAAATGCGATGGAATTATATATGTTGGTGAGACTGGGAGAGAAATTCGGGAGAGAATGAAAAAATATTTGAGTGATGTAAGACATGAGAGAGAGAATCCAATAAACATACATTTTGGAGTCGTCTTAGATGATTTATGCCAGTGTTTAAGACAAGTATTTTGTAAATGTATGCCACTCTATTTATGTACAAATGTAGATAGTCGGTGTTAAAGCTTTCTTGAGCTTATGTTAGTTGTTGAAAATCCGACTCTAATTAAATAAAATTTACTTGACTTGAGTTGACTTGGCAGTGATATGACATTAGACATTCTGGTATGGCAATAAATTGGTCTGGCAGTGGTATTTCATTAGCATTTTTCTGGTAGGGAAATAAACTGAATTGGCAGTGATAAGACAATAGAAACTCTAGTTGGGAAATAAACTGGATAGGCAGTGGTATGACATTAGACACTCTTGTAGGGGAATAAACTGAATCGTCAGTGATATGACATTAGACACTCTGATAGGGAAATAGACTGGTTTGTCAGTGATAATTATGACATTAGATACTCTGATGGGGGAAATAAACTGGTTTGTCAGTGGTATGACATTAATTATACTGGTAGGGAAATAAACTGAATCGGCAGTGATATGACATTAATCACACTGGTAGGGAAATAAACTGGATAGGCAGCGATATGACATTAGACACTCTGATGGGGAAATAAACTGGTCTGCCAGTGATATGATATTAATCACACTGGTAGTAAAATGAACTGAATCGGCAGTGATATGACATTAGACACTCGTGTAAGGAAATAAACTGAATCGGCAGTGATATGACATTACTCACACTGGTAGGGAAATAAACTGAATAGGCAGTGATATGATATTAGACACTCTGGTAGGGAAATAAACCGGATTGGCAGTGATAACATTCAACCCTCTGGTAGGGAAATAAACTGGTTTTAATAGGGAAAGGGTTAAAGGAAATAACCTGCTTGAAAAACACTGGCTATTAAACACATTTAAAGATATGAAATATGCACAGTGGTTACAGTGGTTCTATATAATCTTTGTCTAATTTATAACCTGAGTGATTGATAGCAGATTTGTTTTTGATTTTTCAATGATCATATTATCATGTTTCATATTCTTATGTGTGTTTATGCTTCTCATGTATGTGGGGTATACATGCATTCCTGTGGGATGTGTTTACTTCACAAACAGTTGCTACAGTCATATGGTGATTGCAGTGAATGCTTGTAGTGATGCTTGTGGTGGTGCTTGTGGTGATGCTTGTGGTGGTGCTTGTGGTGATGCTTGTGGTGGTGCTTGTGGTGATGCTTTTGGTGGTGCTTGTGGTGGTGCTTGTGGTGATGCTTGTGGTGATGCTTGTGGTGATGCGTGTGGTGGTGCTTGTGGTGATGCTTTTGGTGGTGCTTTTGGTGGTGCTTGTGGTGGTGCTTGTGGTGATGCTTGTGGTGATGCGTGTGGTGGTGCTTGTGGTGATGCGTGTGGTGGTGCTTGTGGTGGTGCTTGTGGTGATGCTTGTGGTGGTGCTTGTGGTGATGCTTGTGGTGGTGCTTGTGGTGATGCTTGTGGTGATGCTTGTGGTGATGCTTGTGGTGGTGCTTGTGGTGATGCTTTTGGTGGTGCTTGTGGTGGTGCTTGTGGTGATGCTTGTGGTGATGCTTGTGGTGATTCGTGTGGTGGTGCTTGTGGTGATGCTTTTGATGGTGCTTTTGGTGGTGCTTGTGGTGGTGCTTGTGGTGATGCTTGTGGTGGTGCTTGTGGTGATGCTTGTGGTGGTGCTTGTGGTGGTGCTTGTGGTGATGCTTGTGGTGATGCTTGTGGTGGTGCTTGTGGTGATGCTTGTGGTGGTGCTTGTGGTGATGCTTGTGGTGGTGCTTGTGGTGATGCTTTTGGTGGTGCTTGTGGTGGTGCTTGTGGTGATGCTTGTGGTGATGCTTGTGGTGATGCGTGTGGTGGTGCTTGTGGTGATGCTTTTGGTGGTGCTTTTGGTGGTGCTTGTGGTGGTGCTTGTGGTGATGCTTGTGGTGATGCGTGTGGTGGTGCTTGTGGTGATGCGTGTGGTGGTGCTTGTGGTGGTGCTTGTGGTGATGCTTGTGGTGGTGCTTGTGGTGATGCTTGTGGTGGTGCTTGTGGTGATGCTTTTGGTGGTGCTTGTGGTGGTGGATGGGTTAGGGAAAAGTATTGGTGGTCTGCAGCTACTGACCCTGCAGATACTTTTATAACCTGATGGAAACTGACTTGTGTGTCTGGAGATATGTCATTGGTTGTATAATGGACGCTCTATATTGGTATACATAAATATATACATTAATGTTATTTTCTTTGACTGTTTTACTTTCAAATTCATTGTATACTATTCTGATAAGCAATTTGTCTGCAAATGATATAAGGGTTATCATATTATTACTTTTACTATCCGTATCAGGTGATGTATAATTAAATCCAGGACCCACTGTATCAACTGAAACCATTTGTTTATTTCATTTTTGACAATTTCCTGGAAAATTACATATTATGTTTTACTGAAACTCACCTTGATAATGCAGTTAATGTAGTCTTTTACTTTCTGATAAATTTGATATACCTTATCGTAGGGACAGAACTAATCATGGAAGTTGAATATTAGTCTGCATGTCGCAAAATGTAATACATAAAAGAATAGAAGAGCTTGATGTATTTTGGGATAAATCTGTTTGGATAAGTGTCGAGACTAGTTATGAAAACATTTTAATTGGTGTGTTTTATAGTCCAAATAAACACCTTTTTTATAAACTAAATTCTAATATTGAAGCTGCATACAATATATCTAAAAATATAGTAATTGTTGGTGATCTTAATGAAGATTTATTAAATCAATATTTTCATAACTTGAAGGAATTTTTGCTTGTAAATTCAATGATAAATCTTATAAATGAGCCGACGTGTCTCGAAGCTTTATTAGATCCAATAGTTATACCCATAGACACGAATTTCTGTGATTGTGATGCTATAGCAGTTCTACCAAATAGTAGTGACCATAAAGCAACGTGCATGAAAGTTCCTTTTAGTTATGAAACAAATCCCACTTTTGAAAGAAAAGTCTGGCTTTATGATAGGGCAAATTATGAGACACTAAATGAAAAAATAAAAAATCATGACTGGTCATTTTTAAATGAAGATATTAATAGTGTTTTTCTGAATTTACTGAGGTCTACATTTCTTTTGTAAAATAATGCATACCTCAGAAATCAGTCCTAATAAGACCTGGTGATAAGCCATGGTTTGATTCTGGATTAAAAAAGTTTTGTAGAATTAGAGATCGTTTAAAGAAAAAGGCAATAAAAAGCAGTACTAGTACAGATCAGGTCAATTCTACTGAAGGAAAATATCTACCTGTTTCAATTACCCATCTACTGTTGGCATCCACTGCAGCAAGCATTCAATTGTATTTCATTGTTCTTGTTTGTTTGTTTGTTGTTATCTTGCATGTGCACCATAGTAAGTGGGAGAAGGTGACCTAATGATAATGGAATTACTCTGAAGAGCCAGGTTGGTTACATTTTCAATATTGGAGTCAACAATATTTAATAAGTTTTAGCATGCCTCTTTGGCGGTAAATCTGGGTATACAGTGTATGGTATGGGTTATTGTAATATGTAATGTAATTTTGCTTTGGGACAACCATTCTCTTACGTCGGTTCACATATTTGCAATTTGCAAGAGGTGGGAATGTGTACTTAGACGGACTCCGGTTAATTTAAAACATTAAATTACATTTAAATACTAGTACCTGCAAAAATATTGAGTCAGTTTAAGTACATATTTCATACTTGCACTACGAGAAGCATATTTTCCTTAACCTTTTATCTGATAGAGAGGATTTCTAAAACCTCTAAAGCAGAGTAGACCCTGACCAGACAGCTTCTCTAGGAGTCGTCTGATCATAGTCTACAGTAAAACCTCTCTAAACCGCACGTTAAACTTAGTACAAATATCGGTCTTTGGGACAGGTGGCAGCTTGATGCAGGATGAAAGTCATAAAGAAAGCTCCTAAAGGAGCTTTCTGTATGACTTTTAACCTGCATTAAGCAGCCACCTGCCTAAAAGTATCCAAATTTGTCTCATCTAGAATTCATCTGGTTTAGAGAGGTTAGTAAGTACTACAGTAAGTATTATATTAGCTTATATCATAGCTCCAGATAAGATGCGTAAGTATTATATTAGCTTATATCATAGCTCCAGATAAGATGCGTAAGTATTATATTAGCTTATATCATAGCTCCAGATAAGATGCGTAAGTATTATATTAGCTTATATCATAGCTCCAGATAAGATGCGTACATTTTCAAAACTAACCCCTTTATATCTCCATCAAACCCTATACTATGACCAATCTTTAGAATCGTATCTTTGAGGAATGACGACTTTAGTATTTTTTTTGTGTACGCACTAATGTTGGTCGAACTTGTGGCCCGACCCTTTTTCATGAAATGATATATGAAATAAAATATGTTTATACTAATTGGTTTGTCAGTGATATGACATTGGATACTCTGGTAGGGAAATAAACTTGTTTTTCAGTGGTATGACATTAGATACTAAACATGTAACAATTGTCTAATGCACTAAACAGATATACAAAAAAGCAAGGACAGTGTTTCTGAAAGATATCCAATTAAAACAAAACCAAAGACAACCAGTAAATGGTTATGGTACAGATACAAATGTAACTATAATATTCACCAACAAGAGTGCCATTGGACACAATATACGCCTGTTGAGGCCTTATTGGACATAAAATGGGGTTAACATATTTGCTAAACGCAAATGCTAAATGCACATTCTAAGTCCAATCGAGCGACCTTGACCTTAGATATACACAACGAGACACACCCATGCTACTGCATCATGTCCAGATAAACATTGTGATGTAATTTGAGAAAGATCCACCAAGCAGAATTTGAGTTAGAGATGTTACAGACAGACAGACGGACATACAGTGCCATTCCATAATACGTCCCGGGTTTTCAAACAGATGATATTTGCGATGGTGAACAAGTGTTCCAAGTTTCAAACTTTATCTCAAAGGGTTATGTAAATAAGTGGACTTTAACAAAAACCTTAACCAAAACTTCTCAGTTAACAAGAGTAATTATTCTGTCAAAATGCTTGACAGAGTTATATACCCTTGCCTACAGGTGAAGGTTGTGATGGTGAAAAAGTGTTCCAAGTTTCAAAGCTTTATCTCAAAGGGTAATGTAAATAAGTGGACTTCTAAAAAATTCAACATAAATTGAGGTTAACATATTTGCTAAACGCAAACGCTAAATTCTTAGTCCAATCGTGCGATCCTGACCTTAGATATACATACCGGGACACACCCATGCTACTGTAGCATGTCCAGATAAATATAGTGGTGAAATTTGAGAAGGATCCACCAAGCAGAACTTGAGTTAGAGATGGTACAATATAAATTTAACGCAAATGCTAAACGCAAATTCTAAGTCCAATTGTGCGACCTTGACCTTAACCTTGGATATACGTACCGGGACTCGATATGCTACTGTAGCATGTCCAGATAAACATTGTGGTTAAATTTGAGAAGAATCCACCAAGCATAACTTGAGTTAGAGATGTTACAGACGAACAGACAGACAGACGGACGAACAGCGGGACAGACAGCGCCATTCCACAATACGTCCTGTTGTTGTTTTTTCAAACGGGCGTAAAATGCAAAGCTGGTGGGGCTTAACCCTTTACTTCATGAGTATTCATACAGAAAATATTAAGGACTTGATGAATATTAAGTAGCTGATTTTGTATAATTGCATTGTGAGTGAGGGAAGTTTTTAGCATAACACATCCATATAATCCGTAAGCACACAGAGCAGAACCTGATAAGACGGTTCTTGCTCTGGGTATACTCTGTTCACAAATCCGTTAATAGTTGTACCAATGGAGTAAAGGTTTAATGTGCAATATACATGTATACATATAGGTGCACTTACACCTAAAATAAACAAGCAAACTTCAAACATGTTTCAAAACCGCATTCACTTCCATTTGCACCAAGCAGTCTCCATTTGTTCCAGTACCAGTAATTATGTACGACGACGGACACCCAACCTTATACTTGGAGGTACAATTTAAATTTGCTCTAGTGTACAGTACCATGCGTTGTAAACTCTCCGCGCGATTTGCACGAGAATCATGTGCATCGCTTAATTTGCCACACTCAAGCGGAGTACGTTTAAACTAGCTTTGTGTAAGAAATCGTGTAAAAAGGTTTTCGACATGTTCTACCGACTTAAAAATGACCCTCGTATCCGACTCGTATCCGGAATTATAGTTGAGAAGAATTTAGATGCTTTTAGACAGATGGCTGTTTAATGCAGGGTGAAAGTCACACAGAAAACCCCTAGAGGAGAGTCTTTCACCCTGCATTAAGCAGTCACCTGTCTTAAAGACCGACATTTATACTAAACTGAACGTTCGGATTAGAAAGGTTTTACTGTATAATTCGGTAGTTACTATTTGAAGGTACTGGTTGGTTGTCTATATCAATGCATACATATTTGAAAACAGGAAATATGCTTAACATCAACATTGCAAACAACAGAATATGTTATTCACAAGCTTCCAAAATATTAAACTGTCAACTTTTCTATACAGCTTTATAATGTGTCCTTCCATCTATAAAGACGACATTTGGCATCTTTGCAAACAGCAAAACCCAGATCAAACGTCTCTTGTAGGAGCCGGTTGATCCGGGTCTGTTCTGTTTCCTGGTTCTAGTTCCTGCCATGGCAAAACAAATCCATTTTCATGTGCCAATATATAAACAACCATTAAATTAATATTCATTATATCATTATTACCTTTTCTTGTGGTCTTCTGTCTTCTGCCTGAGTAAACATACTCTACACTGTATCACTGTTCTGATGCTCCAAGTTCAACACCGTATACAATAAAACCCCTCTAAACCGGAATGTTAGCAGAGAATAACTTAAACACTTTTAAGCAGGTGGCTGCTTAATGCAGGGTGAAAGTCATGCAGAAAGAGGAGCTTTCTGCATGACTTTTTACCTTGCATTAAGCTGCCACCTGCTTCCAAGGCTGATGTAATATTAAAATGATTGTCCGATTTATAGTGGTATTACAGTAACAGGCAATCGACTAGTCATTTATACGGTTACTACTGACAGTACCTCACATACAGTCGCCAAACTATCCGCCGTTCACAATCTAGTGTCCTACTTGTACAATCCGAGACACCGTGTTTTGTACTTTAGTCTTTCTGTGCGACATTGCAAGTCCGGTGTCACGAGTAAAATATCTGGGAAATTCAGAATACCGAAAAATATTCCTCTCCCCAAAAACATCCCTCTCCCGGGTGTCTTATTTTTAAAGAAGGATTCTAAAATATGTTCTAAAATTCAGTTGTCAATCTAAAAAACTCCATCTGTCGGTGCACCACAGTCTACGAGTGTCTTACCCCACCCAATGCATTTCGTGCACTGTTGCGTCGCTCATATTCATTTTTCACAATTTCATGAAGCGTCCGATAGCTTAACTCTAAGTGTTTTTGTTTGTTTTTGTTTTGTGTTTGTGTCGAAAATGCATTTGAAGTAATTAGTTTATTATAACCTCAAAACTGCTTTTAGCCCGAAAAAGTACAACAATCCATCCAAAGTTTCTAATAGATCTAGCATACACTGGCGCATGGCCAAGATAAACAACTGAAACGCTCACGAGCACATTCGCAAAGGCGCGTGCATCTGTCAAGAACATTTCAATTGACATATAATAAAACAGTGCATTGTGACATCAGTACATATAAGTGAATGGGACATTCACCTCAGCATCATACACTGAATATTACTGAAACATAAACATAGCTTTAAACTTCTGCTCTCTGAGCAAGTGTCGTCTGCAACTGTTCGTTTGCTTCGATTTTCATTTTTGAATTTTCTTCCTTATTGATTAAAAACGATAACCACAAAATCAAACAGTTTGGATCCTGATAAGACGACGAGGTACTCGGCAACTCCAAACCGTTTGGAAAGGTTATCACAAATTCACTAGTAGAATGCTGAGGGTTAAATATTGAAAATAGTAAAATAAATTATTACGGAATATGTTGTGTCACGAACTATCGGGTATCATATTTCTGCAAATTAGTTTACTCTTTTCTGCAAAATGTTTCGTGTTCTCTGTTAAAATACTCGTGTCAACACATGTAGATCTATTACTCGCGAACAGTATGGCGGACGCAATCGCCCTCACGATGCTGTTAATCCAGCTAATATATTTCATCGTGCCTAAGACGAACATAGTGAGATGTCTAAAGTAAACATAGTGAGATGCCTAATACGAACATAGTGAGATGCATAATACGCACATAGTTAAATGCCTAATGTGAGCGTAGTGAGATGCCTAAGACGAACATAGTGATATGCCTAATACGAACATAAAGAGATGTCTAATATGAGCATAGTGAGATGCCTAAGACGAACATATTGATATGCCTAATACGAACATAGTGAGATGCCTAATACGAACATAGTGAGATGCCTAATATGAGCATAGCGAGATGCCTAAGACGAACATAGTGATATGCCTAATACGAACATAGTGAGATGCCTAATACGAACATAGTGAGATGCCTAATATGAGCATAGTGAGATGCCTAAGACGAACATAGTGATATTCATCGCACCTGGTATGATACATACATGTAAGACGCACATAGTGTGCAGCATGGCAATGGACATCATTCCAAACTGTTCCGGAATCCTCAAAGGTCTTGGACACGAGAAAGCATGCGTCACTGTATAAATTATATCACGGTACACTGGTCTTAAACAGTAAGAGAAATTATTTTAAGAAAGAGGTTAAGATGATTTTTGCCCACTGAACTTTATATGTTTGCATGTCAAACCACTTGTTGTTTAGTTTGTGTGTTTGTATTTGGGTGTTACGACGCTTTAACCCTTTCCCTCATAGGCTATTTTTAGATACAACCTCTTTGAATAAATCTACCGAAAAGGAGCATTAACTAGAGAAAAGGAAACTTTTAGAATTTTGTAGTTTGAAACCATTGTGATAAATAGAGCATTTGCTCCTATAGGAGCAAATGCTCTATTTATCACAATGGTTTCACAAAGTGACTTTTACAGAGTCGTCAAAAGTCGTTACATGTGATATGAGGGAATGGGTTAATAGTATTTCAGTGATATCCCGACGTCAAGCTAATTACAGGTGGATGAAACCCCCAGATATTGTTCCCCATGTTTGGATGAAATTGCATTGTTTCGTGCACATAACACCTGGGTAGAGCCACCGACCTATTGCAAGCCAGATGGAAGGATACCTCACATGAATAGTTCGTGTTTACATCTAAAGGATTCGAGTCAAATCAAAGTATATTACTGGTATATACACCTCTAAGTGAAATAGCCGTGAAAGCAATGGCGTTGTAGTTTTATTCTCCAAAAGGTTTAGGTAAAAGTTTGACGGTCAACGCGAGCGTACATTTTTGTTTATAACATACTGCACGAAACGTCAGTGGAATTCGTTAAAAACAAGAAAACATATTTTGTAGTTTGCTCTTACTTGAATGGACGGATATATGAGTGTGTACATATACAGTAACCCCAATCTAAACTGGAATTCTAGTAGAGAAGAGTTTAGATACTTTTAGGCAGGTGGCTGCTTAATGCAGGATGAAAGTCACGTGGAAAGCTCCTCTATGAGGTTTTTGTATGACTTTCACCTTGCGTTAAGCTGCCACCTGTCTCCAAGACGGATATTTATACTAAATTTAACGTCTAGTTTATAGTAGAGGACATTTTTCGAAATTTCGTTACCTGGTTTACAATGACAGGATACTTTCAGATAATGAAGAGTATGACTTCAAAATAAGAAGGGTGGCAGCATTGTGGTACAATTATAAAGCACTAAAAAATGAGTTTCCATGGCAACGGCTATGTCGTAGAAATAAAATAGATATCATACACAAAGATCTCTTAATATCTTTTTAACTAGTGAAGGGATTTTTATAAAGCTTTATAATTAAATGACTAATATCAAGGCAATGTTACAAATATAAGTTTCAATTGATTCCCTTTAAGGTCAATGTCATGGTTAGGGGTCAAAGGTCAAATTTTAGCTTTTTTCTCTGTTTCAATACCTTTTCGTTCTACAATTTTACATTAACATTGGTATATTTAAGTAAAACTTTGCACAGATATTCATTTAAAAAAGGAGGTGCCCTTTACCACGAGTTTTATAAGTGTGTCAAGGTCAATGCCACAAGTAGAGGTCAAACGTCACATTTTAGAAGTCAAACATCATTTTTTACTAATTTGTGAATGTTGAAGTCTACTTGTTCTACATATGTGATGTATTTCTAATAACTTTGCAAGATCAACATACTAAATCAATATCAACTACCAAGGACTTTGGTACATACTGCCAATGTTAAGGTCGCAAGTAGAGGACAAATGTCACATTTAAGAAGTCAACGGTCAAATTTGTACTTTTTGTGCAATTTCAGTACATTTTCCCATGTATGTGATGTATGTTTTGTAATAAATGTGCACATACACCTTACTAAGTCAATATCCTCTACCAAGGACTTCGGTACATATTGTCAATGTCAAGGTCGCAAGTAGAGGTCAAAAGTCACATTTGTGAAGTCAAATGTCAAATTTGTACTTTTTGTGCATTTCAGTCAATTTTTTCTACCTATGTGATGTATATTGTAATTAATGTGCACAACATACTAAGACAATATCCTCTACCAAGGACTTGGTACATAAAATCAAGGTCATTGGAAGGTCAAAGGTAAAACTTGAGAACTATTTTCTTAACCTAACATGAATATTTCGTAAATCGAGGAAGATACATAAATATAATGGTTATACACAACAGTTTAATGATATATTATTTTAGATCAATAAATTGTACATTATAACGAATTATGTCAAGAGACTCTTCTTTCAGCATTTCAGATAATATCATTATAGTTAGTTTGCGCCTTGTTAACATTTAAATGATCACAATTTTCTCAGAAATATCAACTAAGTGTTGTTTTTTTTCAATTTCATTAAGAACTATGACTAAGCACATATTTATCACAAAAGTGCTGTAATCATAATGTTAAATATCATAAATGATTTAAAAATCATTATCACCGCCATTCAAAATCACTATCACCGACATTCAAAATCATTTTCAGACAATCAAAATCATCATCACAGACATTCAAAATTGTAACAATAACAGGGTACATGTATCAATATCTTAATAGTGGCATTATTATGCCTCCCCCATCAAAGAGGGGTCATGTTGTTGATTTTTCATTGTCAGTGTTTGTTGGTTTGTTGGTTGTTTTGTTCCCAACTTTAACTTTGGCCACAATTTTGTAGCTATTGCACATACATACTTCAAACTTAGCATGCATATGCAACTTATAGAGGCAAAAATATTAAGGGGTGACATATCAAGATCATGTTCATACATCAAGGTCAAATGTCAAATTACTGGTCAAATTTAGATTGGCGATAAATTTGTCACCATTCAAAATACATCCCTTAAACTTGGCATGCATTTGCAACTTATGGAGGCGAACGTTTTAGTGGTGACTTTTTAAGATCAATGCCATACATTATGGTCAAGTGTCAAATTATTGGTCAAATTTAGATTGGTGATAATTTTGTCGTCTTCAACATACATCCTTCAAACATGGCATGCATGTGAAACTTATGTAGGCCAACATTTTTTTTAGGGGTGACCTATTAAGGTAAAGGTCATACATCAAAATCAAACGTTATATCGGGGACATTGTGTTTCACAAACAGATTTCGTTGTTTTTAAATCACAACGTGTGTATACCACAGACATTATTTACAACATGTATACAAATTAAGAATATGTCAGTAGACTGTATTTTATTTGAAAAAGTACAAAAACAATTTGTTTTTTTTACAGCATATGGGAACAAAAAGTTTTCCTTGAAAAGTAAGCTTGTTTGTTGAAATGTTCATTTAAAATCATCTCTATTTTTAAACACCAAGAACAAAATTGATTTCAAACCAAATAAGCAAACCACTGTAAATATGATAGATCTGATAATGTATCAGTAGTCACATTCGTTCATTGAATATAGCAAAGTTGATTGTGGCCAAATACAACTAAGCTATCACTAAAGGTGATTATTACCCCTGTCCGCCACCTTGTCACAAGATGCACTGACTTCAATACAAGCGGCAATAGCTCAATAATCATTTCATCCACTTAAATTGCATATGAAAAATAACAAAGGGGAATAAATCCTTCAAAAATGAATTTAGAATTACAGCCCTTGTTGACTGCACATCCTCTCACCACCCTCTTTCATTTTCATATATAAAGTTTCACAGTTGTGCCTACAATACTTGAGAAGTTATGCTCCAGACAAACAAATTGCTTCTAAAAAGTAACTATGGGGAATAACTCCCACAAAAATGAATTTAGAGTTGCAACCCTTATTGACTGCACATCCTCTCATCACCCTCTATCCATATAAAAAGTTGCACAGTTGTGCCTACAATATTTGAAAAGTTATGCTCCGAACAAAAATTGCTTCTGGAAAGTAACTAAGGGGAATAACTCGCTCAAAAATTAATTTAGAGTTGCAACCCTTATTGACATCACCCTCTCATATCCTCTCATCACCATCTCTCCATATATAAACGTTCACAGTTGTTTCTACAATACTTGACAAGTTCTGCTCCGGACAAAAAATTGCTTCTGAAAAGTAACTAAGAGGAATAACTCCCTCAAAAATGAATTTAAAGTTACAACCCGTGTTGACTGCACATACTCTCATCACCCTCTATCCACATAGTTATGAAGTTTCACAGTTGTGCCTATAATACTTTAGGAGTAATGCTCCGGATGGACGGACGGATGGACGGACGGAAGGACGGACGGACGCACGCGATTGCAATATAGCCCCCACTTCTTTAGAAGTGGGGTATAATTACATATTTTGTCCATATCAGTTCATTTCATACTTAAGCAGCTCATAACTATTGAAAATCCAAGTACAGTGCTCCCTCCCTACAACGGCCCTCTCAATAACGATTCCCTCATTACAACAACACATGTCACTGTTTCCGAAACAACAAGGCCCCAGAAACAACTTTATTCCATCGTATTTTCTTTATGCCCCATCAAACCCTATGTTGTGACCACTCTTTAGAATCGTCACTTTGTGACGATTCTAAAGAGTGGTCACAACATAGGGTTTGATTGATGCATAACGGTTTTAGTTCTCGAAATACACTTTATCTGGGGATCTGCAAACAAGCTAATTATGTTTGATTTTCCCTCCCTATAACAACTCCCTCTGAACAACACATACAATCGTCGTATCCCAAAGGGTGTCGTTGTAGAGAGGGAGCACTGTATTTCTATAAGTTTCATATGTTCAAATATCACACGAACACTGACAGCTAGCTGAGCATTGAATAATCGCTTCGTACACGAGCCTCAATTAGTTTTGCATGCGCACAGTGTAAGCTCCTGAAATCCCTTCACGATCAAGGGCTTGTCTGTCTTCAATGTATGCGGGTGGACTTGCCAACCAAACAAAGCCCAGGTGATGGAAAATCAGTTTGGAAATTCAGACATAAATACCAAATGCTGTCACTGTTTCAGCTATGTTGGTAGAGTCACCAAATGATTATTCCAATCAACTTATTTCGAAATCTGACCATCGGTTTGTAGAAATATATTCTGAAAGAGGGAGATCCTTCGAAAGCATAAGTAGTAATGCGAAAGCAGAAAAATGCAGACTCGGTTTTATTGAGTCTGTTCGTGACTAGTTATTAAAAATGCAACCCTACTACTCACGCCCCTAGCACCGGCTTAAGCAGTATTCAATTAATAACATAAAAACTAATGATCCCGAAGGACCAGTAAGTATATCAACACTGAGAATTTAAATATTGTTTTCTTTTGGTTGTCATGGCAACCAGAGTTCCGCATGGTTTCAAACCATTTTAGCTATTTTGGGAGGTGGTTACCTAATGATTATTCCAATCAAATTATTCTGAAGTCAGACCATTGGTTTTGGTGAAGAGAAGATTTAAAATTTTGCTATGTTTTCTCTATACAGACAAACAGGCCCCGCCCCTAGCGGCCATGTTGTTTTAGATATTGTCATGAATTTAGCTTCTTGGGAAGATAGTCACCTAATGATTATTCCCATCAAATTATTTTGAAACCTGACAACCAGTTTCGCAGAAGAATAGGTTAGAAGATTTTTCTGTTGCAGAGTTCTACATGGGTCCACATTTGTTTAGCTATTGTGACAGGGAATCACCCAAAGACCATCCTTGGAAAGTTTCAGTACATTTGACAATATAATTTTAGAGGTGATGTCACTTGAAATAAAATATTGACGACAGACGACACACGATGGACAACGCCTGACGACCGACACATAATGATCACAATAGCTCACCGTGGCACGTGGTGAGGGATGTATTTTGAATGGCTACAAATAGACAGTCTTCTTGAATCGACTTGTTTGTTTGATACAATGATGGAAAGAACTTTATAAAAATTGTAAATAATTTGAAAATATTGTGCAAAAATCACTAAAATAGTTCTTTTATAGCCGTTGCCATGGTAACAAAGGATATGTTTACTGTTAATTTGTAAATAAAATGTTCCAACAATGATCACATGGAAGACCACACCAATACTTTATACAAATAACAAGACAAACATGCTGTAAAAAGAAAATGTAGGCTAACTTTATAATCACTAGAAAATGTCAATTTTAGAACCACAAATTAATTTCATATCATTTTAAGAATATTTTTGTTGTCATGGCAACCATATCTGTGTCCCGGAATGTTAACATAATATTTGCGTAATTTTGTAAGTAAATAGCAAGGTCTTACAATAATTCATTATTTAGACATTTAGAAAAAAACAATAAGGACTTGTTTTCAAAAAAGTGAAAAATTGGGCAAAATTACATACGTTATTGCCATAGTAACCAGTCATTGAGGAAAAATTTATTTTAATTTAATTTCAAATCAACACTAGCCATTTCTCATTTCCAAAGAGTAAACAATGGGGACATATTTACATCCATAAGCAAACTGGCAGTCCTTTTAAATTCTGTATATCATTTTGTAGCTTGTTGCTATGGAAACCATGATTTACACCAGAATGTTATTGGGAATGTTCTGCCACCCTTCTAAAAATGTTAGGTAAGGTGTTAAGTTTATATATGTAAAATATGGAGTTATTGTAAATCAGGTAACAAAATCTGCCAAAATCAGGCTTTTTGTCCCCTACTATTAGAGGGGTTTTACTGCACGTATTATGTATGATACTACGACACTGAATAGGGTAGACAATATTGATAAAGTGATGACGTCACTCCCGTTTTCCATTCAGTCCTCGTCAGCGGGGGTGGAGTGAGTACTTCTCCCAAAAGAACAAGAACCGCGGCAATTTAGAATGTACTTTGATAATGTTTATCTGTAAATAATTTGAAATATTAATAAAACATAAACATTTTAATCATTAGTGAGTAACCTTTGTGTAAATGTTATATTTAGCGTATTTACTGTTAGGGATAGACTCGTCCAAAAGATTCCATCTGGCAGGTCAAAACTGATTTACATGTATACATTACTTTCAGTCAATGCTAATGACCACGCTGAATGTTCCACGCAAATGAGTTGCTTTGTTGTATAGATAAAACATGATGTGCGCGTTTAGCACGCACAGGCTGCGACATGTTCATCAGGTAATGACGAATACGCAAACTAGCGTATTTCAGTGAGTTGGGACATCACGTGTCACGCATGATAACGTTTCCAAGATATGAATAAGACGGATTCTTTCAATTCTCCGTTCTCTTTAATGAGGAATGCTTGCACAGAATCGGAGGCGCATGTTGCCTTTATGAATACATGGACACGGAGGAGTGTGCTGCCTTTATAGCTACATAGTTAGGAGGTGTATGCTGCCGTTATGGGTGCATGGAGACGACGGCGTATGTTGCCTTTATGGGTGCATAGACACGGAGATTCATGTTGCCTTCATGGGTATATGGACACAGACGGGTGGGTTGCCTTTATGGGTTCATGGATATGGATATGTGTATTGCCTGCATGGGTACATACATGTGTGTGTTGTCTTAATGGGTATATGGACACGAACGCTTGTGTTGCCTTTGTAGGTACATGAACATTGATGGGAGGCGTGTGTTGCATTCATGGGTACATGGACACGGGGGCGTGTGTTGCCTTTATTGGTGCAATGATAGGGATGCATACATGGTCTTTGTGGGTACATAGACACGGAGACATGTGTTGCCTTCATGGGTACATCGACAAGGGAGTCGGAATAGCTTTTATGGGTACATGGACATGGAAGGTTATGCTGTTTTATGGGTGCATGGACACGGGCGTGTGTTGCCTTTATGGGTGCATATAGACACGGGACGTGTTTTTCCTTTATAGGTGCGTGGATATGGATGAGTATATTGTCCTTATGGGCACATGGAGGCGTGTATCGCCTTTATAGCTGCATGGACATGGAGACATGTATTGCCTTTATGGGTACATAGGCACAAAAGGGGTGTGTTGCCTTTATGGATACATGGACACGGAGTCGTGTGTTTCCTTTATGGGTACATTGACACGTGTGTGTGTGTGTTGTCTTAATGGATACATGGACACAGAGCCGTATGTTGCCCTTATCGGTACATGGAGGCGTGTGTTGCCTTTCTCCAAAATCTTGTCTTTTTCAAAACCTAAAAATAAACGTTTCCAGGCCCTGCACATAGCTGTTTATGGTAATTCTACTTAGTTAATATGTGTATGGAGTAAATGGTTTTATATATATATATATAGCAGATACTGGTTTTAGGGGGAATGCTAGCAGATCTGTCCAATGCCTATTGTGTGTCGATACCCCAATTTGATGAGATCCCAGTTTCAGTTTTGAAAGAGAATACCCAGCCCCCTCTAAATCATTTAAAATTAATATCAATGGCGGCCTTTAACCCATTTAAATCAAACATCTTTGAATAATTCCACCGAAAAGGAGCATTTACTAGGGAAAAGGAATATTTGTGCAGTTTTTAGACCATTGTGATAAATAGAGCATTTGCTCCTATGAAGCAAATGCTCTATTTATCACAATAATTTAAAAAATGACGTTTACAGAGGCATCAAAGGGAGTCAGAAAGAGGAAATGAATAAAGGCATGTCGTGACTTAATGCAGGATGAAGGGCATACGGGAAAGAAGCCTTCTGCAGGTTACTCACCCCGCATTGAGTAGCCACCTGCCTAAAATAATAAAGATGTTATACTCTAAAGTAGGTAAAGGTCTTTGCACGCTAGCGGCGAAACCGTGATTACCTTTGCAAACCAGAGACGCCGGTCGATAATGCTGCATCTCGTCAGGATCCAAACTATTAAACACTTTGACCATATTTTGTAAGGAAATTTTTTCAAAGAAATTAGAGATCATTTATTCTAAGAAATGAAGCAGACGACAAGTGTTGCAGACGAAAAATAACATAGCGTGCAATGGGTTAATTCCTTCTGACTTGTTGCAAAGTTGGTAAAATACGCGACAAGACCAAGGATTAGACTGCGTTGCAAAGGTTTGGTCAGATTCAACAAGTTCAGTCGTGAATGTACAGTGAAACTCCTCTAATCTATACCAGAGTTTAACCCTTCGCTTGCTATTCACGTCAATATACCTACCTGTAAATAGCAAAGACCCAGGTGAGACAGCTCCAGCAGGAGCTGTCTCATCAGGGTCTGCACTATTTACAAGTTGATTGTGCAACCAGTGCACTCCATATGAGTGATTTCACAGCGAAATACTTGTACACAATGAAGATATATATAATTATACAACAGGGCATGGGTAAAGAAGGAGAAATGTATTTTAAAATTCAGCAAGAGAAGGATTAATATTAGTTTCAATGTCGTTATATTCTTTAAGACACATGACTTTCACCCTACATTATGCAGCTGTTTTTATCTGATTATTACATGTATCTATATTTTAAGAGAGTCAGTCTACATAGATGTAGATTTTAAGACTGATATATAGTATGTGTTCATGCTCCCAAAACTGACCTGGAGGTCTATATCATAGTGTGTGTGCTTCTCTGACCAAATTCTTGATCATAAAGTGTGCGTTTTTACAGCTAGAGAAATCATACATGGCTAGTATGCTAATGTCATTAAGCTGCAACTCTTGAAATGAGCCATGTCAAGGTCAATGTCAAACTTCAAGGTCAAATCTCGACTGCAAAGATACCCACAACTTGCATACATTTGCACACGTTCAACGTAATTTGCTGATTTCTCAAAATACGTTTTCATTTCTTTTCATTTTAGAAATTGCCATACAGTTTGGATCCTATATCATTCCCTGTGCTAAAAGATGTTATACTGGATCTACTCTGTTTGCAAATGTATGCATGTGTGTCTTTATCAAGTAGAGAGTGAACATAATTCACTAAAACTATGGAAACTCGCTCCTGGTCACTATTGGAGATAATCTTATTATGGATAAGACATTCAAGAACACTGTAATTACTTCCCTTGAGCTACATAAAGATAAACATGCCATAAAAACTGAAACACCATGGTCAATGCTTATAAAACTTTTTAGCGGACTCTGAGTTCGTTCTCAAGCTTTTGATTGGTCAGATTTGAGTTCTCAAGCTTTTGATTGGTCAGATTTGAGCCAAAGGCTCAAATCTGACCAATCAAAAACTTGAGAACGAACTCAGACTCAACTAAGTTTTATAAGCATGGACCCAGTTTTAACTCTTTCTCCATGAATATTGATATAAGAAATGTTGTATTATGAATATTGATTAGCTTCATTTTATAATGACATGCAAACAAGAGAAAAAAATTGACATAGCAGAAACTAAAGAAACAAAGCTATATAATTCAATAAGCCAATCGAGGAAACCGAGTCTATCCCGTTTGCAAAGGCTCGAAAAGGCGTTATATGAGGGAAAGGGTTAACCATTTTGTAAAGAGTTTCTTGAACAAGTTATATTGTAAAATGCATTTGTCAATCAATGGCGGAAGCACACAAGATTTGCGCAGGCAAATAACGTTGGCGACATCGATACCATAACAACATACATTCGTAAATTTATTTCCACACCCAACTTTTCATTTAACAAACTACAATTTCATTTCAACTTTAAAGACTTCTGAACCTGATACTTTCACACACACTGGCTTGAACAAGAAACGAATGAATCCATCTACATATATCTAGCCCCTTCCTAAATGTTAAAATTCCAGAATAAATCCGGAGAACAAGAAATAAATCTAACAAAAGCTATGAGAAAGGTGTCAATTTTAATGTGTACGATACGCATATATTTTATACCAGTGGGTTCCTGATATGCAGCAAAACCCATTATGAATTCTAATGTCCAACTTCTATGAATACTTCCATTTACACTTCAGTCATTCTTTATATACATACATGTATACAGTAAAGTATAATACAATCACTCAACAAAAGTCTAATTCATGAGTTTTTAAACAAGTGGTAACTTAACCCTTTCATTCATAAAAACGTGTTTTCACGCAGTTGCAAACAAAGTAGACCCAGATCATACGGTTCCTATATGAGCCGTCTGATCAGGGTCTGCTCTGTTTGCTAGTGGAATTTGATATATCTGATTCTTTACTGATTGAAATATCCCAATGTTCTACCTTCCATATTTCATTATAAATATTTTGTCCATGAATATTCAGTAGGTATTGAAATTTGGAAAACATATAACAGGGAAAGGGCTAATGCATGGCACATGTGGTACAGAAAGCACCTTTAGGACGTTTCTGTATCTCTTTTGCCCTGTATTAAGCAACCACCTGCTTTTATAGTATCCTATGTTGATAAACCATATGGTCACTTTAGCGAGACTGCAGAATCGAAAACAGACTATTAAAGATAATAATGAGATTCAAGATATTACAAACAAGATGTGTTTGTGAAACACTATGCCCCCTCGATATGATATTTGACCCTGAAGGATGACCTTGATCTTGACATGTCACTCCTCAAACTGTGCAGCTCCATGGGGTACACATGCCTACCAAATATCAAGTCTGTATCTCTACTGGTTCAAAAGTTATGGCCAATGTTAAAGTCAGTGATTTGACCCATATATTTGACCTCTGACCTTGAAGGATGACCTTGACCTTGACATGTCACCCCTTAAACTGTGCGGCTTCATGAGATTTACATGCATACCAGTATCAAGGCTGTATATCTACTGGTTCAAACGTTATGGCCAATGTTAATGTTGGTGACATTTGACCTTCAAAGATGACCTTGACCTTGACATGTCACCCCTCAAACTGTGCAGCCAAATGAGAAACACATGTATACCAACTATAAAGTCTGTATCTCTACTGGTTCAAAAGTTATGGCCAATGTTAAAGTCGATGACCTTTGACCCTGAAAGATGACCTTGACCTTGACATGTCACACCCAAACTGTGCAGCTTCATGAGATACACATGTATACCAAATGTCAAGTCTGTATCTCTACTGGTTCAAAAGTTATGGCCAATGTTAAAGTCGGTGACCTTTGACCCTGAAAGATGGCATTGACCTTGACATGTCACCCCCAAAATGTGCAGCTTCAAAAGTTATGGCCAATGTTAAAGTCGGTGACCTTTACATTGACATGTTGCCCCTCGAAATGTGCAGCTTCATGAGATACACATGCATACCAAATATCAAGACTATATCTCTATTGGTTCAAAAGTTATGGCCAATTTGAAGTTGGTGAGCTTTGACCTTGAAGGATGACCTTGACATGTCACCCGTCAAACTGTGCAGCTTCATGAGATACACAAGCATGCCACATATCAAGTCTCTATCTGTACTGGTTCAAAAGTTAAAGTCGGTGATTTGACCCATATGTTTGACATTTGACCTGTAAGGATGGCCTTGACCTTGACATGTCACCCCTCAAAATGAACGGCTTTATGAGATACACATGCATGCCAAATATCAAGTCTCTATCTCTACTGGTCCAAAAGTTATGGTCAATGTTAAAGTCAGTGATTTGACCCATATATTTGACCTCTGACCTTGAAGGATGACCTTGACCTTGACATGTTACCCCTCAAAATGTGCGGCTTTATGAGATACATATACATGCCAAATATCAAGTCACTAGCTGTACTGGCTCAAAAGTTATGACCAATGTTAAAGTTACAGACAAAGAAACAGACAATTTGACCTTTGACCCTGAAGGATGACCTTGACCATGACATGTTACCCCTCAAAATATGCAGCTTCATGAGATACACAAGCATGCCAAATATCAAGTCTCTATCTCTACTGGTCAAAAAGTTATGGCTAATGTTAAAGTCGGTGATTTGACCCATATATTTGACCTCTGACCTTGAAGGATGACCTTGACCTTAACATGTTACCCCTCAAAATGTGCGGCTTTACGAGATACATATGCATGCCAAATATCAAGTCTCTATCTGTACTGGCTCAAAAGTTATGATCAATGTTAAAGTTGCGTTAAAGTTACAGACAAAGAAACAGACAATTTGACATTTGACCCTGAAGGATGACCTTGACATGTCACCCCTCAAAATATGCAGCTTCATGAGATACACAAGCATGCCAAATATCAAGTCTCTATCTCTACTGGTCCAAAAGTTATGGCCAATGTTAAAGTCGGTGATTTGACCCATATATTTGACCTCTGACCTTGAAGGATGACCTTGACCTTGACATGTCACCCCTCAAAATGTACGGCTTTATGAGATACATATGCATGCCAAATATCAAGTCTCTATCTGTACTGGTTCAAAAGTTATGACCAATGTTAAAGTTGCTGACAAACAGACAAACAGACCGGGCAAAAACAATATGCCCCCCCGATCAGATCGGGGGGGGGGGGGGGGGGCATAAAAAACATGGGTCATTTAACAATTTTCTGATTGACAGTCTGACATTGTAGAGATAATCTAAACCAAGACTCGATACTGTATTACCAACAGGGTCAGATAATTTATTCCAAATTTCAATAACTACTGATTAATCATGGACAAAATAGTTAAAATGAAATATGGAAGGTGTAATATTGTAGCACTTTTAGAAACTAAAGAAACAGATCTATCAAATTCCATTAACAAACAGAGCAGACCCTGATCAGCCGGCTCCTCTAGGAGCCGTCTGATCTGGGTCTACTCTGTTTGCAAATGCGTGAAAGCACGTTTATATGAGGGAAAGGGTTAATTCTTTACCTGATAGAGACTCCTATTTATCGCCTTTGCAAACAGAGTTGATCCAGATCAGACAGATCCTATAGGTGACATCTGATCAAAGTTTGCTCCATTTGCGTATGACATATTAATATAGATAGTATAGTTGCCAATATAATCTGCCATGGTAAAAAGTTCCTGTGGTCAGAGGCCACTATAAAATATTGTTTGAATGAATATTCATGAAGACATGGATTCTCGTATACATATACATGGGGTAATGGGTTAAGTACCCAACGATGTAAATTTTGGTAAGACGTCACAATATCAACATGGCAGCTGATATGTCGACACTGTTGCACAGTCATGTAGGATCTCTTCCCCAGATAGAAGATCAGAATAAAGTAACACATTTGTTTTTTATTCCAGCTATTGGTCCAGTACAGTAATAAAACATTTCGAAACATTATGCAGGGGTCCAGATAAGATTAAATTAAACCATTTTCAATACTAACTTCTTTATTTCTCAGCCAAACCCTATGTTGTGACTACTCTTTAGGACAGTCTCTTCGAGAAAATTCTAAAGAGTAGTCACACTTTGACAGGGCTTGGTTGAGAAAGGACAATTTTAGTATTTGAGTATGCACCTTTAAATGTTGCTCTGAATATGCTCATGGAGAAAAGATAGATAGAAATAAATAAATATCCATTACAGACAGTGTTATTACATGAATAATCATCAGGGGGAAATGTTAATCATTCAAGTCATTCAGAAGCACGAGTCTGCATTTTTTGTACTCCTCTTCATCTATGTAAAGCAAGACGCGTTCTTCTCCCATAAGAGTATCCTGTACTGGGTCTGAAACAAAGGCATGTCTGTTAAAACATTGGTAACCCAAGACAGAGACAGGGACGGGGAGAGGAAAGGGAGAGAAATCAAAGAAAATGTGTGTGTGAGAGAGAGAGATAGAGAGAGAGATAGAGGAAGGAGGGATATAAAAAGGAGGGGAGACAGTGACAGGGAGAGAGAATGGGGAGAGAAAACAAAATAAACAGAGAGAGGGAGATAGAAGACAGAGAGGATGGAGAGAAAGACAGGCACATGGACAAAGAGAGAGAGTGTGAGAGGGACAGATAGAGACAGACATAGACAGAGACTGAAAAAGAGAGAGATAACAAGAGAGACAGGGGCAGAGACAAACAGAGAGACAGAGGAAGAAGAGGAGGAGAAAGAGAGGAAGAGAGAGTTGAGAGAGATATACATACATACAGAAAGAGAAAAAGAGACAGGGAGAGAGGGTATGTGTGCATGCGTGTATGCGTGCGTACTTAAGTGTGTAACGTGCATAATCGGCAATCCCTGGTGATCACCCGTCCAGCCAGTAGCCGCACAGTACGTTGCTCAACTTCGCAACATTTCCAATCACTTTAACCACGTCGCCAAAGAGTTAGCTCCCAGGCAAGGAATGTTTACAGTGCGTATGTAGCTAACAGGTGTAATGTCTGTTCTGGATCAACCTTGTCCTCAGAAAGCATCTAAACTTTTATCATTCAAAGAAAGTGGTTGCTTAATGCGTGATGAAGATAATGCAGAAACTCCTGTAGGAGCTTCCTGCATAATAGTCCTGCATTAAGCTACCACCTGTCAACAATACCCAGATTTATACCTCTCTAATCGGATGTCCAATTTAGTATAAATGTCGGTCTTAGAGACAGGTGGTTGCTTAATGCAGGATGAAAGTCATACAGAAAGCTCCTCTAGGAGCTTTCTGTATGACTTTCACCCTGCATTAAGCAGCCACCTGCCTAAAAGTAAATACGTGGTTCTCAACCAGAATTCCGGTTAAGAGGGGTTTTACTGTACATGTATATGGATTTATTGTTGACAACCTTTGAAAATAGTTTAGATGCAGTGAGACACTATCTTGTCTTGACAGGGTATGTGTCAAGGCAGATAATCACTCTAACACTGCTTTTCGGAATGAAATGGATGAAAAAATGTAATTTTTAGAATTGAAGTAGACATGATGTTTGCATACAAAAGAAAAATGTAATTCCTTTCCCGGTTGAATATTCATACAACAAGAGATAATGAATGAATGACATCATAAATATGTATACGTTTTAGCGGAGTTTTATAATGGCATCTGTACAGATACTTTTTTGTATTGGTAGAAACTGGTAAAGTCAGGGTCCATGCTTATAAAGCTTTTAGTTGAGTCTGAGATCGTTCTCAAGCTTTTGATTGGTCAGATTTGAGCCTTTGGCTCAAATCTGACCAATCAAAAGCTTGAGAACTCAAATTTGACCAATCAAAAGCCTGAGAACGAAACTCAGACTCAACTAAAAGCTTTATAAGCATGGACCCAGATCTATTATAATTTCATCAGCAAACAGAACGGACCCTGATCAGACGGCTCATGTGTTTGCAAAGGCGTGAAAAACGTTCATAAGGACGAGGTAAATAAGTTATCGAGTATGGATCTACATTAAATGCAAAGCCCAGCAGACATCTTTCTTCGTGAAAAGACTATAACTAATTGTTAGTCTAATTATCCATAGTATAGGAGCAACTGCTTTATTTATCACAATGGTTTCAAAAGTACAAAATTCTAAAACCATTCCTTTTTTCAAGTAAATTTTCCTTTTCAGTAGATTTATTCAAAGATGTTGGGTCTAAACATAGGCTATGGGGTAATGGGTTAAAGAGTAATTTGGGTATTTTAACCCTTTACTTTATAGATAAGACTTCAATGTCTGTGCAAATAGATTAGATCAAGATCAGATCACTCCAGTAGGAACCGCTTGACCACGGTCCGCACTGCTTGCATATGAATTTACAGTAAAATCTCTCTATAACGACCAATAAATTACACGAAGTATTTTGTATTAAAGACATGAAGCTGCTTAAAGCAAGGTGAAAGTAAAACAGAACGCCCCTATAGGAGTGACCTGTTTTACTTTCACCTTGATTTAAGCAGCCACCTGCTCTAAATACCAATTATTAACACAATTTAGTGGTCGTTAAAGAGATGTTTTACTGTATATAAATCCGATTCTACAGATTCTGTCGCGGCCAAAACTTCCTGTGCTCATATGCCATCACAAAAAAATCATCTAATTAATATTCATGATGTCATTTATTCAATCATGAATATTCAGGTTAAATATGTCATTATCTACTTTATCATCATTACCTGGTTTTAAAGCATCCTTAATCATTCGATGTAGATCTCCAGTCTGATAATTTTGCCAGAAATGATCAAGCTCGGTGACTGTCTCGAATACAAGCGTCATCACAAACTTGGAAAGCTCGTGCTGGTGTGTTAGGTTACAAGCCTGTGTAAACTGGTCAAACTGTCGCTCCTTTATGTTCTCCATATGGCTACTCACCATGGTTCTTACATACTGTAGGAAGTGCTTAGAGATGATCCATATGTGCACATTAACATCTGTAAAATATGAAAATACATGAGATGCTCTATAGGAAAATGTGTCATAACGCCGACAACGTTACATTATCGCATTTTTATTTTACATTTTGCCCTCAAATCATACAGTATTCTATGCTATGTGAGAATGTAACCTTGAATACGGAATCTTGCTGGGCCAACACAAATTACAACAGATCCACAATGGAGCCGACAATGTTTCTGTCACAGACGATAAGAGTTAACATTTGGGTGGAATTTTAAAAATCGGCCCAAGATGCGTACATTTTAACATTTTCAAGAATGACTACTTTATTTCTCCACCAAGCCCTATACTGTGACCACTCTTTAGAACCGTCTCGAAGAAACAATTCTAAAGAGTGGTCATTTGATATTTTGGTAAACCCATGTATGGTAGAGTTCTGGGGGCAGAATTGAAACTGCTGATAGATCAACATATATATTGACAACTGGACAGATGGATAGATGATATAATTTCGTTCACCATATATCACAAATCCACCGGCACGTATAAAAAAAAACTTTAAAACAGGCAGGAGGAAAAATGGATACACGAGGGCAATTCTATTGGCTAACCACTTGTGAAAGCAATAAAACAAAAATAGCAATGTGACTAATTTTTGACGTACAGTTATCTCTAGGCTTTCTCTTTACAGGAATATGTGTTGTGGAAGCTGCTTCTGGCAGATGTGCACATTGATCGTGATCTCTTCCATGCTTCCGTCCGTATTCTTTGAGAGGATTCAGGTGTCGCCTATTCTATGATAAAAAGGTACCATAAATGTGATAAAAAAGGTACCATAAGAATGATAGGATTAACCTTTTACTGGATAGTTTATGCCTTTGCAAACGGGACAGACCCAGATCAGACCGTTCCTGTAGGAGCTGTCTAAGCAGGGTGTGTGCTATGTATACGTTACCGCTCTAATTCTGTCAGCGGCTTTTTGCCATATCAATACATTTTGTTACTTATTGTTCTTAATACAATAATACAACTGCAGTAAAACCTCTTTAAACAGGACGTTTAATAGTATTAAAAGTCGGTCTTTGAGAGAGATGGCAGCTTAATGCAAGGTGAAAGTCATACAGAAGCTCCTCTAAGAGCTTTCTGTATGCCTTTCATCTTGCATTAAGCAAACACCTGCCTGAAGTAGGAGAGAGTCACACTCTCTAAAGAGTGGTCATGGTCACAGTATAGGGTTTGATGGGGGGTGGCGATATTTATCTGTAGCTCTGTTTAACCCATTCCCTCATATTGACGATTTTTGACGATCCTGTAAAAGCCACTTTGTGAAACCATTGTGATAAAAAGAGCATTTGTTCCTATGGGAGCAAATGCTCTATTTATTACAATGGTTTCAAACTACAAAATTCTAAAAGTTTCCTTTTCTCTAGTTAATGCTCCTTTTGGGTAGATTTGTTCCAAGAGGTTGAATCTCAAAATCCAGGGA